>CAWYQG010000057.1:280205-410536 GCA_963966155.1 Clivina fossor
CTACTTGGAAACTTTCGCTGCACGCAAGCCACTCTCTCAATTACACCACCACTCCAACTACTCATCATCGGACTGATCCACTAGGCAAACGTATACCATATCAAAATCATTCAAATGCATCTGCTCGAACAGCAAACGTTCATTAGACGCATTCGCTCAACATGCGTCCGAACCGCATCTTAACTGACTAACACCAACTTTTGCTACAACATTTTTTTCGCAATTTCACACTCATCATACACTAATCGGTATTTTGTACCCCCGATCTCTCCTATTTACTAGAGATTATAATTGTCTATAAATGATTTAAAAACCTATATAAATAAATATGTACATTATGCTACACTATTACACTATTTGTGAAGCAAGTTTTAAAGTTAATGAGGTAAGTAAATAGATATCATATTATTACTATATTTAATATTAGTATATTTATAATTATAATTTGTATTTGTGTTGCTTTGTTTGATTACGCTGTTTATTAGTATTTTTACAAGTAATTAACAACATATTTGTTGAAGTATATAATATATTAAATAGAATAGAATTAAATGAATAGAAGAAAAATAATATATGAAATTACTACAATATTTGTAAAAAAAATAGTAGTATATAATTTCTGTGCTAAATATGTTTCACAAGAACTACGTAATTTATCTATTTTTGTAATGAACTTATAAACTGTATATAAATGCTTTAGTTATCATTATTATTCAATATTTATTTATACTATACATTTGTCATTTTGTGAATTGTATATGTTTCATGTTTCATCCATCGAAGGACAGCAAACGACGTGAAACGACGTAATTTTCTTATACACTAAAATCGAATAATAAGTAACAACTATACTGAATAATTAGTAGCACTGATTTTTACAAGCAATACAACTCAAAACAAAACCATTAACCAATCTAAGGAAGGAATGATAGGATTTTTTACCACACCTAATGAATAATTGTATGTCACGATTAAGTACAACCAAAATAAAATATCAAATATCAATTACAAAAGACGCTAATCAGAAAATCAACAAAAGCCCCAAGTTGGGAGGCGCCAAAATATGTATGACGTTTTTCTGAGTATTATTTTATTTATTATTTATTTTATTTTTGGCTCCTACCTGAATCCGCCATACGGCTCCGGCTACAGTTGGTTTGGTAGGCAATAGGGGTGGGTTTCAGAGGCGCCACTGAGATATAAAAAATTTACAAGTATCGCAGAAACTCGAAGGCCAAAGGTTTGGACAATTACACAAGGAAACACAAATTTATTGGATAATGGTTTCAGTTTTGTTTATGGAATTATTTATTATGTATTTATTTTTTTTTTTTTTTTTTGAAATGAAACTCAATTTGATGCAGCAGAATTGAATTTAAATAAATTTTATTTAGTTTAGTAATTTTCTCACAGAGTTTTTAAATTATTATAGTGACTACAAATTGTTTAATTGATTTTTGGGGCAACAAAATTATGATTGATAGATCTTACGCTTATGGAAGTTACCGAGCAAGGTCCTAGCTAAGTCCTCTTCTTGTTGGAGTAGAAGGCTGAAGGCATCCAGCCAGGACTGTGAGTTGGTACAGCTCGTGGACGACAAAGATAAGCTCAAGTGGACGACAAATATAAGCTCAAGTGGTCGGGCTGATTTTCGTGACACGAGCGATTTAAATCCTCAGTGATCTAGTCACCTAATATTTGGAACTGGAACGATTTTCCTGAGCCGTGTTTCGGATAGATCGATTTTTATCAGCGTACTTTGTCTTAACTGACTGAGGCTGGTTCCACCTGGAGACGACGACCAAACGACACAGCCCTAAACTGAATCCTCCAGCAACAACTACACCAACCCTGAAAAATCATATACAAACAACAGTATCCTTGCTACGACTGACAAAATTTTACACAAGATATAAATTAAGTTGCCCAATAAAAATCACTGCTCGTGAGCTTACAATGTTTTCTAACTTGAACAGAATAATAATGTAACTAAGCGAGAATGTCATACACAAACTATTTAAAATATTTAGCAAAAATCTTAGTACAATTCAAATACAAAAAAAATTACAATAATTGAAACAATAATAAATCGCAAATAAAACAAATTGAGCAGAATAATTAATACAATTTAAATACCAAAATGTTAATAATTTCATCAATATCAAACAATAAATAATTACCAAATATAATTTAACATTAGGGCAGATATCAAATAAATACAAAAATCGTTACAAAAACCAATGCTACTTACATTTGCTCTTATTGTGTGAAAATGCTACCACGGAATGCTCCAACTCGAACTTCGCAGAATCTTATTAATTTTTTAGATTGAAGCCAACAGCAAAAAAATCGACAACAAGAAAGCTGGCTTCAACAATCTAAATACTCGAACATCAACTACAATAAATACAAATTAATAAGAAATGACGAGATCTCAGCTAATGCTGCGCCAACAGCGAAGTTCGAAAAACAAGAATCTTTCACACAAAAAGGAATGATGTCACACACAACACAGAATTCTCAAACAACAAAAAATTATACACAGAAAATAGGAATTTTAACGGGAAGTAAAGACGGAAGGACAATGACTCGAGTCACAAAAATAGAATCACAAACACTACATGATTATGGCCCGGACTCCGGCTGTGCTAAAAACGATAGCAGAAAAAGCACGTTTTTTCATCATCAAAATTAACATACTCAAAATTACGAAATTAACTCAAATAAAACAAAAATATTAACCTCGATCACTAACACGAACATTATTAAATCATATTTTATCAATAAAAACCGAAATTAATAACGGATGACGAAAATAAAACAAGATATTAAATTCAAACTTACATATCCGAAGTCAACACAACCGCAGCCCGTACCACAATGACTTGTTCATGCATAGTTTCCGGCAAGCTAGCGAACGCTCGTGACCTGACGTCATAGCCAAAAAAATAGTTTTGCGCGAAATTTGAACTTGCAATATTTAACCAAATTGTAACAATAAAAAATTGTTAAAACATATATAATAGTATATCATAATAGTATATAATAATATATAGTACAATATATAGATATGTAGATAAATATTCATAAATTCCATACTAAATAATGTATAATAATACACATACGTCATAAATCTCAGGTACATTAGACTAGAAACATCTCAGGTATATAAATCATTAAATCATTAAATGATTTTTAGCTCCGTTATTAATATATATATATATATATATATATATATATATATATATATATATATATATAGGATGATTCATATGCATTGTCTCTTTAAAAAAAAAATTTATTTTATTAATAATAATTATAATTTATTGCCAAACAGAAATAAATACAATTACGTAAGTAGCAATAATACAATTCAATACAAAATACAACAAGATTAGAAGTATATGGGTAAACCCATATATAGACCACTTTGACATTTCTCGGAAAGTTGGCAACACTGTATTTTAATAATTTTATTAATTAATACAAATTATTTCTACAATAATTTCAATACTTACATTTACAAAATTAGAAAAATATATAGGTAAACTCATATTTGACATTTCTCGGAAAGTTGGCTGAACACACTGTATTTTAATAATATTATAATTTATGTGGGCACTAGGAGAAACTTTCCTGAAAATTTCATCAAAATCAAATAAATAATGTAGGCACAATGAATTTTGAAAAAAATTTGTGATTTTTGAGATTTTTTTCAAAATAAAACTTTTTTCTAAAATTTGCTCAAAAAAATCTGGAAAAATTTAATAAAATAAAAAAAAAAAATTAGCTACATAATAGCTAAGTAGCTTTTTTCTCTATCTTATACTCGTTTGGCAGGAAAAATTATTGAAAATTAGTATTTTTTTTTTTGCATTTTAATTTGTTTTTTTTTCCTGCCAAACCAGATGAGTTAGAAAAAAAAGTTACTAAGCTATTATGTAGCTAATTTTTTTCTCTATTTTACTCAATTTTTTCAGATTTTTTTGAACAAGTTTTGAAAAAGTCTTATTTAAAAAAATCTTTAAGAAATTTTCAAAAATTCAGTTTATAAACAATGCATCTTATAATAATAGTTTCTTCACTCAATTATCGTACTCATTATTTCGCATTTTTCCATATCATGCTTATTTTCCTACACCTCATAGTTTTTGAAAAAAAAAAAAAAATAAAAACCAAAAAATCGAAAAAAAATTCTAGCGCCCAAACGGCACATGCTAGCAAATTAAAACTAAAACCAAAATATAGAACTTTTTATTGTCTATCAAAAAGTATTTTCAGTATTTTTCCGAATTTTACTCGAGAAAGAAGTAAACCGCAAATTATCGAATTTGCATGTTAAACGCCTATATACGAACTTAATATATATATATATATATATATATATATATATATAGTTTAATTAACGTAAAAGTTCAATGACCTCTTACATACATACATACATACTCATTGGTTATACGGTGCTTGGCTTAACAAGGTTATGATGCATGGTTATGCAAGGTTAGGTTAGGTTATGCATCTAGATTTGAGCACGAAACACTTTTTTCTAAATCAACTAAAATATTTTGTAAGAGAGAAAAGAAAAAGGCATTATAATTCATAATTATTATTATTTCTTAACTAATTTTTAACATTTATTATATATATATATATATATATATATATATATATATATATATATATATATATATATATATTAGTGGATTGTGTCTTGGGGGGGGGGGGCCAAGAATTTTATCTAGGAGAAACAAAAAAAAAGGCAAATACTAACCAGATTTCCACTTTATCTTACATGAATCGAATAATAAATAGTTTAAAATAATAAATGTTGGCTCAATATTTTGGGGTAAATAATTGTAGCGTTAGAATATATGACTAAACGAATAAAAATTGTGTTAATTCTGCTAGCTTTGGGGGGGGGGCTCCCCCCTTGGTTGCGCCACTGAATAACAATAGATTCCATATTAGTACAGAATAATATAAATTAGTGGTTGCTAAAATGTAGGTCGCTAGAGAATTTCTTAGTGGATTACATTAAATATTTAATATATACCTATAATAGGAGTATAAGAAAACAAGATTAGAAGTAGATATGGGTAAACCCATATATAGACCACTTTGACATTTCTCAGAAAATTGGTAATAGAATATTTTTATTAATATTATAATTTATGTGGGCACTAGGAGAAACTTTGAGGAAAATTTCAGCAAAATCGAATAAATAATGTAACCGCAATGAATTTTTAAAAAAACTTGTGATTTTTTTTCTCTCGATAAGTTGGCAACACTGTATTTTGTTAAAATTGCATAATTTATTTAAGCATTAGGACAATCTTTTATAAAAATTTGATTAAAATCGGTTAACTAAAGTGGTCATAATGAATTTTTTAAAATTTTAGTAATTTTTTTCTCGGAAAATTGGCAACACTAGATATTAATAAAATTATATAATTAATGGGAGCATTAGGGAAATATTTTCTGAAAATTTGATCAAAATCGGATAAATATCGTAGCCAATATGAATTTTTAAAAACTTTAGTAATTTTTTTCTCGGAAAGTTGGCATCACTGGAAAAAAACAAAATCACATGAACATCTTGGGTACTAGACAAATTTATCCTGAAAATTTTATTAAAATCGGTTGAACCGTCCAGGAGGAGTTGCGGCCACAAAATTTTGTCTGACCGAGCGAGCTGACGACGCACATCTATACACCCACTTATAAACTAAGTTCAGATTCGTCATCTAGAGGCTATATGAAGGATTTCTATACAATTTATTTTGTTTTTTGCTAATGTTACAGACACCGTACCAAACGTTATACCACTTTTTCATTCCAGTCAAAGTGGGTAAAAATAAATAACTTCCACTAACAATATTCTACATACAAAATACATAATTATTTATTAGAAATGTGATATTGTAATATTTCTATTATTATTATTCTGCATGACGAATCTGGTTAATATCCATAATAAAAAATCTGTAGTAATCTACGAGTGCTGTAGCATATCTAATACTTATTTAAATTGCATTTGATTTCGAATGCAATAAAATGCAACAGAACTGCAATAGAAACTGACATTTCTTAATGTGCAATTACGTTTGTAATTGCACGTATGTATATATATATATATATATATATATATATATATATATATATATACAGTGGCGTAGCCAGAAACTTGCCATGGGGGGGGGGGGTTACTAATATTAATCAATAAAGATAATACTATAATTTGTACAAAAAATAAAGAAAACAGTCAAAATCTTGTGAAAAACAGTCAAAATCTTGTGAAAAACAATCTTAATTTTGTGAAAAATTTTATAATCTTGTAAAAAACAGTCATAACCTTGTAAAAACAGTCATAACCTTGTAAAAAACAAACATAATCTTGTGAAAAACAGTCATAATCTTGTGAAAAACTTCATAATCTTGTAAAAAAAAGTCAAAACCTTGTGAAAAACAGTCAAAATCTTGTGAAAAACAATCTTAATTTTGTGAAAAACTTCATAATCTTGTAAAAAACAGTCATAACCTTGTAAATACAGTTATAACCTTGTAAAAAACAAACATAATCTTGTGAAAAACAGTCATAATCTTGTGAAAAACTTCATAATTTTGTAAAAAGCAGTCATAACCTTGTGAAAAACAGTCAAAATCTTGTGAAAAACAATCTTAATTTTGTGAAATTCTTCATAATCTTGTAAAAAACAGTCATAACCTTGTAAAAACAGTCATAACCTTGTAAAAAACAAACATAATCTTGTGAAAAACAGTCATAATCTTGTGAAAAACTTTATAATCTTGTAAAAAACAGTCAAAACCTTGTGAAAAAAAGTCAAAATCTTGTGAAAAACAATTTTAATTTTGTGAAAAACTTCATAATCTTGTAAAAAACAGTCATAACCTTGTAAAAACAGTCATAACCTTGTAAATAACAAACATAATCTTGTGAAAAACAGTCATAATCTTGTGAAAAACTACATAATCTTGTGAAAAACAGTCATAACCTTGTGAAAAACAGTCATAATCTTGTGATAAACTTTATAATCTTGTAAAAAACAGTCGTAACAGTCATAAAAACAGTCATAAAATAAAGAAAATTATTTTTATAAAAATCAAAGTAAAATAACATATTTCATATTTCACGTACGTATGTTTTTAGTAGTTCAGGTACTTGGGGGGTCGGGGGTTTAACCGCCCCCTAACACCCTTCTGGCTACGCTACTATATATATATATATATATATATATATATAATATATATTATAGTAGAAGAGACAAATTTATTATTATTATTTGCTCTAGATGAAGAAGAAATTAATTTCACAGATTAAAACCAAGTTACAAATAAATAACGAGATTTATTTTGAAGCTAAGACGTACGTAACAGTTAGAAATTATTTTTGTAAAATAAATATAATAAATTTATACATATAAATAACGATTAATTTTAAGCTAATTTTAGCTAAAACAGTTAGAAATTATTGTAAAATAAATATAATAAATATATTTAAATTATTTCGAAATGTATTTTTATTAGAATTTCTGTAGAATTTTGAGGGTAATTAAAGTTGCGAAATAATGTCACAAAAATAGCCGAATTTTATAGTGAAATTTCCTATAACCTACAGTAATTATTTTAAATTAGTTAAATTAATATAACAAAATTAAAAGTATATGGGTAAACCCATATATAGACTACTTTGACATTATTACATAATAAATAATAAATTTTTAAAAATTTTAGTAATTTTTTTCTCAGAAAGTTGGCAACACTGTACTTTGTTGAAATTATCTAATTTATATGGATACCAGAAGAGTCTTTTGTGAAAATTTGAACAAAATCGGTTAAACAACATGGCCGTAATAAATTTTTAAAAATTTTAGTAATTTTTTTCTCGGAAAGTTGACAACACTGTACTTTGTTGAAATTATCTAATTTATATGGATACCAGAAGAATCTTTTGTGAAAATTTGAACAAAATCGGTTAAACAACATGGCCGTAATAAATTTTTAAAAACTTTAGTAATTTTTTTCTCGGAAAGTTGGCATCACTGGAAACAACCAAAACCACATGACCATCTTGGGCACTAGAAAAATTTATTCTAAAAATTTCATTAAAATCGGTTGAACCGTCTAGGAGGAGTTGCGGCCACAAAATTTTGTCTGACGACCGAGCGAGCGAGCTGACGACGCACATCCATACACCCATTTATAAACTAAGTTCAGATTCGTCATCTACAGGCTATATGAAAGATTTCTATACAATTTTTTTTTCTTTTTGAAAATGTTACAGACACCGTACCAAACGCTATACTACTTTTTCCTTGCAGTCAAAGTAGTAATAATACAATAATAGTATATTTTTCAATAATCATATAATAATGAATATTACTCATTACAAGATGTTTAAAATGAGTTTAAAACTTTTCGAAAAAAAAATTACTAAAGTTTCTTAAAATTTATTATGGCCATGTTATTACTTAAAATGGTCATGTGGTTTTATTTTTTTCCAGTGATGCCAACTTTCCGATAAAACAATTACTAAAGTTTTTAAAAATTTATATTGACTACGTTATTTATTCGATTTTGATCAAATTTTCAGAAAAGATTTCCCTAATGCTCCCATTAATTACATAATTTTATTAATATCCAGTGTTGCCAACTTTCCGAGATAAAATTACTAAAGTTTTTCAAAATTTATTATGGCCATGTTATTCAACCGATTTTACTCAAAACTTCACAAAAGATTCTCCTACTATTCATATAATTTATGTAATTTTAACAAAAAAACAGTGTTGCCAGCTTTCCGAGAAAAAAATTATTAAAATTTTTAAAAATTTATTATGACCACTTTATTTAACCGACTTTAATCAAATTTCCATAAAAGATTCTCCTAGTGCCTAAATAAATTATGCAATTTTAACAAAATACAGAAAAAAATTTTTTTTTAAAATTCATTGTGGCTACATTATTTATTCGATTTTGATGAAATTTTCCGAAAAGTTTCTCTTAGTGCCCACATAAATTATAATATTTTAATAAAAATATTGTGTTACCAATTTTCCGAGAAATGTCAACGTGGTCTATATATGGGTTTACCCATATACTTCTAATCTTATTATTTTAATAAAGTAAGTTTTGAAAGATTTTCTACTCTGTTATAAATTTTAATATAATAATTATTTAAATAAAAATCAATTAACCGACCACTTTTTAAAACGACAGCTACTCCCTACACTCCTTACTATTATCTATTGCATATGCCCCCCTACATTTTTCGTTTTAAATTTTACACAAATATTGTCATAGAAGAAATTAAAATAAAAAAATATAAAATAAAATAATAATAATAATAATAATAATAATAATAATAATAATAATAATAATAATAATAATAATAATAATAATATTAATAATAATAATAATATTTAATTTTTTTTTTATATATTTTATTCGTTTTAAAAACTTGATAAAATAATTTTTCGTGAATATATGATACAAGATTAAAATATACAAAATTAGAAGTATATGGGTAAACCCATATATATATATAGACCACTTTGACATTTCTCGAAAAGTTGGCAACACTGTACTTTAAATAATATTATAATTTATGTGGGCGCTAAGAGAAACTTTCCTGAAAATTTGATCAAAATCGAATAAATAATGTAGCCACAATAAATTTTTTTTAAAAAATGTAATTTTGTCCTCTCGATAAGTTGGCAACATTGTATTTTGTTAAAATTGCATAATTTATTTAGGCACTGGGAGAATTTTTTATAAAATTTTTATTAAAATCGGTTAAATAGTGGTCATAATAAATTTTCTAAAATTTTGTAATTTTTCTCTCGGAAAGTTGGCATTACTGGAAAAAACCAAAACCACTTGACCATCTTGGGCACTAGACAAATTTATTCTGAAAATTTCATTAAAATCGGTTGAACCGTCTAGGAGGAGTTGCGGCCACAAAATTTTGACTTACGACCGAGCGAGCTGACGACGCACATCCATACACCCACATAAACTAAGTTCAGATTCGTCATCTAGGAACTATATGAAAGTTTTCTATACACAAATTTTTGTTTTTTGCTAATGTTACAAACACCGTACCAAACGCTATACCACTTTTTCCTTGTAGTCAAAGTAGTAAAAAGCGCAGTTAGTTAGCTCATTTGCCGGTCCCGGGTTCAAACCCCGGCATTTTTCTCTCATTAAAAAAAAATTAACTAATGATTTAATTAGTTCATCAAAATAAATTAATATGGCGATTTAAGTAAAATAATAAAAAAAAAATAGTTATTTATAGGATTAAATATATTTACATTCCTACAAAATTTACTACGTTATTTAGCATAAATTTATTAATTTTAAAAAAAGCTATTTATAGAAAGCTTATATACTACATAAATATATATATATATATATATATATATATATATATATATATAATATATATATCTATATAAAATATATATATATATATATATATATATATATATATATATATCTATATAATATATATATATATATATATATATATATATATATATATATACGGGGTGTACGTTCGTTAAGTTCGTATATGAGTGCTTAACATGCAATTTCGATAATTTGCGATATACTACTTTCTCGAGTAAAATTCGAAGAAATACTTAGAATACTTTTCGATAGACAATAAAAAGTTCTAAAATTTAGTTTTAGTTTTAATTTGCTAGCATGTGCCGTTTGGGCGCTGGAATTTTTTTTCGATTTTTTGGTTTTTATTTTTTTTCTTAAAAACTATGAGGTGTAAGAAAATAAGCATGATATAAAAAAATGCGGAATAATAAGTACAACAATTTAATTTAAATTATTAAAAATTCTGCTTTTTGGAATTTTTAATAATGTTTCCTGCCAAACCAGCATGAGTTCGAGAAAAAAGTTACTTAGCTATTATGTAGCTCATTTTTTTCTCTATTTTACTGAATTTTTTCAGATTTTTTTCAGCAAATTTTGAAAAAAGTCTTAATTTGAAAGATTTTCAAAAATTCAGTTTTTAATTTTTTTCTACTAAACGATGCATCGTAGAATAATGGTTTCTTTACTCAATTTTCGTACTCATTATTACGCATTTTTCCATATCATGCTTATTTTCTTACACCTCATAGTTTTTGAGAAAAAAAATAAAAACCAAAAAATTGAAAAAAAATTCTAGCGCCCAAACGGCACGTGCTAGCAAGCTAAAACTAAAACCAAATTATAGTACTTTTTTTTGTCTATCGAAAAGCATTCTAAGTATTTCTTCGAATTTAACTCGAGAAAGAAGTATATCGCAAATTATCGAATTTGCATGTTAAACGCCAATACTTGACGAACGAACACCCCGTATATATATATATATATATATATATATATATATATATATATATATATCTAACACACGTTCTACATTATTAATCTTCAAAAAGAAATATTAAATATTAATAAAAACCAGACTTTATATATATATATATATATATATATATATATATATATATATATATATATATATATATATATAAAATAACCGCTATTTTAAAATATTAATTAATTAAAAATCTGCTTCGTCACAAACAATAAAATAAATAATTGAATTACATTAAACGGTCAAAACCTCATAACGAATCTGAACATATTTTTTTAACAATAATTTAGTTTGCAATTGCAAGGCAGGGTTGGACTGGCCCCAACGGTTCACCTGTATTTTTGCAGTATAAATAAATTATTATTATTATTATTATTATTATTATTATTATTATTAAGTAGTAGGAATAGAAGAGCATGTATGAGAGGAATTATGAATGTGGATAAAGCGAAAGTTGCTTGTTTGGATAGGATTGTTTGGAGGCGACTGATTTCGGAATAATGAAAAAAGTTTGTGCCACACCCTTTTGGGTACATGGCGTGATTGTGTATGTATGTATGTACAAAATTACATAATTTTTAGGTAGAAATACAGAATATTTATAATAAAATAAAATTACAGATTATTACAGAACTATTTTTTTGTAATTTTACTAAAAAAATTTACAGTGTATATAATTTTTACAATTCATCTTTATTTTTCTCTAATGTCATTTCTCTATTAATAATAACAAGATTAGAAGTATATGGGTAAACCCATATATAGACCACTTTGACATTTAAAAACATATAAAAACATTTATTATAGCCATGTTATTTAACCGATTTTACTCAAATTTTCACAAAAGATTCTCCTAGTATTCATATAATTTATGTAATTTTAACAAAATACAGTGTTGCCAACTTTTTTTTACTAAAGTTTTTAAAAATTCATATTGGCTAAATTACTTATCCGATTTTGAACAAATTTTCAGAAAAGATTTCCTTAATGCTGCCATTAATTATATAATTTTATTAATATCCAGTGTTGCCAACTTTCCGAGAAAAATATTACTAAAATTTTTAGAAAATTCATTCTTCATATAACCGATTTTAATCAAAATTTTAATAAAAAATTCTCCTAATGCCTATAAATAAATTAACTTAACAAGAAATAGAAAATAATCATAAAATTTTTTAATAATTTATTCGATTTTGATGAAATTTTTCTATTAATTAGAATAACAAAATTAGAAGTAGATATGGGTAAACCCATATATAAACCTCTTTGACATTTTTCGGAAAATTGGCCGAACACACTGTATTTTAATAATATTATAATTTATGTGGGCACTAGGAGATACTTTTCTGAAAATTTGATCAAAATCAAATAAATAATGTACCACAATAAATTTTTAAAAACTTTAGTACTTTTTTTCTCGGAAAGTTGGCATCACTAGAAAAAACCAAAACCATATGACCATCTTGGGCACTAGACAAATTTATCCTGAAAATTTCATTCAAATCGGTTGAACCGTCTAGGAGGAGTTGCGGCCACAAAATTTTGACTGACGACCGAGCGAGCGAGCTGACTCCGCACATCCATACACCCACTTATAAACTAAGTTCAGATTCGTCATCTAGAGGCTATATGAAGGATTTCTACACAATTTTGTTTTTGTTTTGCTAATGTTACAAACACCGTACCAAACACTATACCACTTTTTTCTTGCAGTCAAAGTGGTAATTAACTTATCGAAAAAGAGAAAATAATAAAAAATTTTAATAATTAATTGTAGCTAAATTATTTATTCGATTTTGATCAAAATTTCTCTATATTAATTAGAATAAAAACATAACGTATTTGAAAAATATTGAGCCTATCCTACAACCTTTCCTCTATTAACTCTTGACTGTTTTTCACAAGGTTATGTCTGTTTTTTCACAAGATTATTATTGTTTTTCACAAGATTATGACTGTTTTTCACAAGGTTATGTCTGTGTTTTTTTACAAGGTTATGACTGTTTTTTTTTTTACAAGATTATGAAGTATTTCACAAGATTATAACTGATTTTACAAGATTATGGTAACTAATTATTAGAAAAATTAGCTAATTTATCTACAATTAATAATTTAATTACAATTTTATATATATTCAGATAGTATTAGCATTAAATATTTAATTTGTTTATTATTATTTTGATTTCCAAAAAATATATATGTAAAATGTAAGAAACAGTCATATAACCTTGTAAAAAACAGTCATAATCTTGTGAAAAACAGACATAATCTTGTCAAAAACAAACATAATCTTGTGAAAAACTTCATAATTTAAAAAAAAAAACAGACATAATCTTGCAAAAAACAGTCACAACCTTGTGAAAAACAGTCATAATCTTGTAAAAGACAGTCGTAACCTTATAAAAAAACAGTCATCTTGTAAAAAAAACAGTGATAATCTTGTGAAAAAAAACAGACATAACCTTGTGAAAAACAGTCATAACCTTGTAAAAAAACAGTCATAATCTTGTGAAAAACAGTCATAACCTTGTAAAAAACAGTCATAACATTGTAAAAAAAACAGTCATAACCTTGTGAAAAACAGTTATAACCTTGTAAAAAAACAGTCATAACCTTGTGAAAAACTGTCATAATCTTGTAAAACATACCAATATTATGTCTGTTTCTCACAAGAATATATCTGTTTTTTTACAAGGTTATGACTGTTTTTTACAAGGTTATGTCTGTTTTTCACAAGATTATGTCTGGTTTTCACAAGGTTATGACTGTTTTTCACAAGATTATGTCTGTTTTTGACAATATTATGACTGTTTTTTACAAGATTATGAAGTTTTTCACAAGATTATGTCTATTTTTCACAAGGCTATGACTGTTTTTTACAAAATTATGTCTGTTTTTCACAAGGTTATAACTGTTTTTCACAAGATTATGTCTGTTTTTCACAAGATTATATCTGTTTTTTACAAAGTTATGTCTGTTTTTCACAAGATTATGTCTGTTTTTCACAAGATTATGACTGTGGAAATCCAAAAATAAATGAATAATTTTCCATTCGGTTTATTCGTTTAATACTACATATATTTATGGTAACTAATTATTAGAAAAATTAGCTAATTAATGTATAATTAATAATTTAATTACAATTTACATAAAATTAATCAAATATTTAATTAAATATTATTATTATTTTGATTTCCAAAAAAATATACATTGTTGTTAATTATAATAAACATTAATCATTTTTTTTTTCCAAATAAAATGTATGTATGTAATAAAAGAAAATCGCATTTTTCAAAGAAAATAATGAAAATTATTTTTTTACAAATAAACTACAACACATAAATAAATTCAGAAATTAATACATTAATACTATAATAACAATTAACAACATATAGATTAGTATATGATGAGTGTAAAATTGAAAGAGATGTTGTAGCAAAAGTTGGTGTTAGTCAGTTAAGATGCGATTCGGACGCATGTTGAGTGAATGCGACTAATGAACGTTTGCTGTTCAAAAGATTTATTTGAATGATTTTGATATGGTATATACGTTTGCCCAGTGGATCAGTCCGATTGAGTAGTTGGAGTGGTGATATGATTGAGAGAGTGGCTTGCGTGGAGCGAAAGTTTCCAAGTAGTAGAAATAAAAGAGCATGTATGAGAGTGGAATTATGAATGTGGATGAAATTGTGAAAGTTGCTTGTGCTGGATAGGAATGTTTTTGGAAGCGATTGATTTCTCGGGATGATAAAAAGAGTTTGTGCCACACTTTTTTGGGTACATGGCGTGATTGTCTATGTATGTATGTATGCATATTTCTTCCAAAAAATTTCTAAATACATAAAGAACAAATAAAAATATTATTCATTATTTATACATACATACATACACAATCACGCCATGTACCCAAATAAGGGTGTGGCACAAACTCTTTCCACTCATCCCGAGAAATCAGTCGCCTCCAAACATATTCCTATCCAGCATAAGCAACTAACGCAATTTCATCCACATTCATAATTCCACTCTCATACATGCTCTTTTATTCCTACTACATTATATTTATATACTTAATAATATAATATAATATAATAGTTTAATCCGAAATTCAACAGCTAAAGCTAAAGTGTCTACAACTTAAATTATTTCAAGGTAGTTAGGTTAGGTTAGGTTAGGTTACAAATATAAAGCTCTTTTAATTTAGGAAAAGATTTAAGCTCTTTCAATATATTGACTCAGAATAACTAAATAAATCTTTCCAATTTTGGTTCGGATTGTACAAGGATTCAATCCCCCTTCATTCAGACTGTCAGTCTTCCCCCTATGGGGATTAAAGATCGCAGATTTGAAAATATTTCTTCTCAATCAAAAAGATGTTAATCTTTTCTGTGGTCAAAATAATTATGTCATTTCGAAGGCGAAATCGTGTTTTGAGAAAAATTAATATTGTTTGTTTATAAAATGTTTATTATTATTATTATTATTATTATTATTATTATTGTACAAATTGTATTACTAATGTAAAAATTATAATAATGAGTATATATATATATATATATATATATATATATATATATATATATATATATTAGTTATTAGTAGTTAGTTGAGTAATATTACATGTATATATATATATATATATATATATATATATATATATATATATAGTAAACCTAGAGTAAACTAAGCTAGACTTAAGCTAGACTAACCTAAGCCAGAGTTAAGCTAGAACAACCTAAGCTAGAGTTAAGCTAGAGTAACCAAAGCCAGAGTTAAGCTATAGTAACCTAAGCTAAAGCTTAAATTAGTCTTAGGTTACTCTAGCTTAACTCTAGTTTAGATTACTCTAGCTTAGGTTAATCTAAGTTTAACTCTAGCTTAGATTATTATAGCTTGTATATTTACATGTACATTACATGTAATATTACTCAACAAATTAGTAATAACTAATATATATATATATATATATATATATTATTTAAACACTCATTATATATACTATATATATTGACAATGAATATAAGAGAAAATATACAAGAAAATTTACAATAACCCAAATTAAAATTACATTGTATGTTTCACAAAAAAAAATTAATGTATAACTTACATGTATGAAATGAATGTATGATATTGTTGTAAAAATATATAATTTTGGTTTTTATTATTACATGACTATTGCTAACAGTTTGTCTGTAGATAAAATATTTAAAATAGAAAGTCGTTTCTTTGTAAAATAGTAAAATAATAAATTAATAACAATAAAACAATTAAAATTATAGTCGTAGAATAAAAATATGAAATAAAACACAGAACACTGAGTAGTTTTTTTAAGATTATAAATTAAAGTAAGCTATGAACTAAGAAATTTCTTTTTAAGAAAATTTTAAAAAAACAGTGTGAATTTAAAAAACTTATCAAGAACCAAAAACAAGTTATAACAACTGCAAACAACTTTCTTTGAAAATAATTCATAAACTAATCCATGCGGTATTGTATAAAAGTAATGAAAAAACTACTCAGTGTTCTGTGTTTTATTTCATATTTTTATTCTACGACTATAATTTTAATTGTTTTATTGTTATTAATTTATTATTTTACTATTTTACAAAGAAACGACTTTCTATTTTAAATATTTTATCTACAGACAAACTGTTAGCAATAGTCATGTAATAATAAAAACCAAAATTATATATTTTTACAACAATATCATACATTCATTTCATACATGTAAGTTATACATTAATTTTTTTTTGTGAAACATACAATGTAATTTTAATTTGGGTTATTGTAAATTTTCTTGTATATTTTCTCTTATATTCATTGTCAACCCTGAAGAAGCCAAAAAACTCTTGGCGAAATATTGGTCGAAACAATAAATTGATTGAATGATGATTTTTGCATTTTAATAATCAATAACATATACCGTAATCCCGTAACAAATTATTACATATTCGTCACGGTAGTAATTTCATATCATTATATATATATATATATAGCGAGATTCAGATGTATAGCAGCACCAGTTAATTGTGGAAACCGAGTTTGGATCAGCCAACGAAAGATTTCGACCATCCAATAAATCGAGCAGTAATTATGGATTGGATGATGATGTTTATGACGTACTAAAGCCCGCGGGGCGTATTCCGATTTCGAGGGCGATCATTCTCATGATGTCTTGATCAACGGCCACGCCGCGTGCTGCGCTATGCATTCTGTCATCTCCTCGGCGCTGACGAAAACGCAGAAGAAGATCTTCCTTTAGCTAGACCACCCGCTAACCAGCAGATATCAAACAACCGACTTAGATTACACTGTACTAAATATCATGCAATATAACATCTCGTATTACAAAAATTGTAAGTAATTTTTTATTTAATTATTTATAGCATTTCCGAAACAAATTCTCGAAAAATGAAATAAATCCCTATCCCGTTAAGTTCCTTTTTGAGATTTGTCAAAGCTTCTCAATTTTGCGTCAACATTCCGCTTTGACTGGCTCCCACCTAATTTACCAACATCACAAAATAAAGTTCCTACCAACCCCACCTACGACCCAGCTCTCCTCCAAACAACTGACGCCGTGCCCATTATGGGTGACAGGTAGGATAAAAATCAGATGAATAAAATATTTCAAATTTTGAACACTTTGATAAAATTTAACTTTAACATCTAATATTTTTCTTCATCTAAATGTCACACATAATTTTTTTTTATAATTACTTTGTTACAAATTCAAATGGTCCATATTTTGAAAAAAATTTTTGACAATTATTATTTTTTACTAACAAAAATTAGATTACATACATTGTACAATATATTGTTTCATATTTTCCAGAAGCCTGATGAAGGATAAAAATATATCCGAAAGCTTGCTAAATTAAAGCTTAAATGAGTTTTATTTAACCATCGTTTTCCAAAATTGACTGCAATTACCCATTAGCCAATCACTTAAAAAAATTTTACCAGTCATTACCTTTACCTTCGTATATATATATATATATATATATATATATATATATATATATATATATACAGGTTGATTTATTAGTAATTGGAAATATTTTAACTGAAGTATCCTGGACGCGTTTTCCCAAAAACCATACCAATTCAGAACTCTAGCTACTCGAACGTACTCTGTAACATTCTGGGGTTTGCAGACGTTTCTTATTATAAATTTGCTACAAAAGCCATACCAATTCAGAACACAGGCTAGTGGAACGCACTCTGTATTTCTTTAGTGTTTGTAAACGTTTCTTATTATGAAGATGCTACAAAAACCATATCATTTCAGAGCTAATCATTTTTATTAATTTCTAATATATATATAGTGTGTTCCACAAAAAAATTATTTTTGTTATTTTTTAAGCACACCCCTAAAAAAAACTTTATTAAAAAAAAAATTGTCTCAACTTTAGAATATTATTAAAAAAAAAATTGTTTGAGTCCAGTTTTGTCAAAAAATATTGATATTAACCCACGCCTCACTCCAATTGAAATTTAAATGGAGTTTAACATAGATTTGGGACAGTTTCATACATGGCGCATTATAACTGCCTCGATCAAAAAAATATATATTTTTACCGCATCCGCATTCATTTGGGTACGTGAGTATATATGTATGTATGAATGTATTTATAGTATAACAATTCATTTTTTAAAATGTATGTAATAATGTTAAAACATGTTATAATAAATAATCTTATATAGCAATTTACTGCTTTAAAACATTATTTTATTCCTGCTACTAACCCCTTCAAATATTTTATACTATTTTTAATAAAAAGTAGTTGTTTTAAAAATAATTCTCATCAAATGTTTCTCACGATATTACTAAGTAATAAACAATTAATATTTTATAATTACAAGCATTTTGTAATTTTGATAAATGCATAATAATTTTTATATTAAATAAGTAGTTTATTATTTGTTTACTTAAGAATTATGTATTAATAATACTTTTATTAGATAAATGATAAATAACTTTTAAAATTACTAATTACGTTAATTAATATTGTAGATTAATTATAAGTGTTTTATTTACAGTATTTTTATTACAAACAAATTTCAATGTTTATATATAAAAGTTATTCGTAAATACTTACAAATATTTTTAAAACCTTTTTAATAATAATTTATTTTGCTGGGTATGAAAGCTAAAGAATATAAATATATTTTAAATTATACAAATTTAATCCCAAAAACCGAGTATTCAATTAATTCCGTTTGTTACCAATCTGCTTAACATTTTAATCTTTGCAAGTTAATTAATTTAAAAGGTTTTTAAAATCCCTAAGAAAAAAAACAAACAAAATTTGTACAAGACATTGAGACAAATATTATTTTTAATGACAAAGAACTTTTTGTGTCCGAAGAGACAAATGTCATCTTTGTTGCTTATTATGTTTGTCAGTTAACTACTGGCAAATTTTTTTAAAAAAATTCAAAAATGCGTTTACTGTTATGGTAAAAATAAAAAGAATGTCTGATAAATTTGTTATACGGTTTTAACACTTATGTTAATTTCTTGAAATTATTGTTTTCTTTGCAAGTAAAAGTGATATACAGAGATATATTTTAACGACGTTTCTTCCTGGCGTCGTTATTGCTCCTAAAATATCTGTTTGGTTCGGGCGCTTTTCGGTCCGTTACCCGCGAAGCAGCTGATAGGAGCGGGTTGCGGGTAGCTCGGTCAGGTGTTCCAGATTCGGTCAATGTATGGTGGCAGGGTTTGGTTTTATAATAACTCACATACACACAACAACAAATAAAAGAAATTCAGTTTTTATTTATTTGTACATTTTGAATAAAAAATTAGTATAAATGTAGCAAACAAAGAAACGAATAAATGATCTGATATAATAACAACAGTTTTAATTTTTACATTTGCACAACCATATAACAAGCGTTAAAACCCGTACATAAATACTTTTTGTATTCGTGAGCGATTATAACTAAAGTAATTCGCTACTATTACTCAATCCTCATTTACACATATGCGCATGCACCTAGTTGACTAGGCTAGCCAGTCACATGCAAATAGAGTTTCCCACGATGAGGGTAGGGAAACCGCATAGAGCTATAATCCCTCGATGGCCTCAGGAACCAGGACATGGGTACCGGGTTAATACACGCTCGGTCTCGTCATCCCGCGCTTGATCCGGGTCCAGCCACAGATCTTATCATCCTTCTAATATTACATAAGCGTCTACGGAGTAACCCAGCTTACCCGTGCGACGCAAATGCATCAACAAGCATCTCAATCTCCCAATAACGCTATCAATCTGCCAATTAAAATATATAATAACAACTCACCGAGATGTATACAATAATACAACACAAATAATATATATCACAATCACAAATATTTTCTATTTAAACAAACACAAGATATAGACACAACCTTACTTAGTGAATGCTAAACAAAGAATGCTGATAGCTAGGGGCACGAAGGGTCCTTTCGCGTCAAAAGCCCACATCCTATTTTTTCTACACATCATATTACGACAACACATGTTTTGTTTTAGATAACTGAGATTTTGGTTGCAGTTTGCAAAGATTGAAAAAGTACAGTCAGTTATAGATTTTTAGTAATATTTAAGATTTAAAAGTTAAAATGTAACAATTAAATAGAACTACAAAATGCATGCTGACATATAGGTCATATATTCTTAAAAAATAATACATGTAATATTATTAGTCATCAAACTGGATGCCCATAACCAAAGAATATATACTAGGTAATAAATTTTAAATTTTTTTTCTATATTATATTATTTCATTCAAATTATAATATTAATTAATTATAGTTGTTAATTAATTACAGCATTCAAAATCCACATCAACCTCTTAACAGAAGCTCAAAAGACGCCATTACAAAGAAGTAATATACACAATCACCGTTGTCGCAGAATAGTCTTCCAGATTCGTTATTCGATTTTTTTGTAAATTTTTTTTTGTTCAGAGTTGTCTTTCGTTTTTTTGTATAATTTTTTTTTCCCCCTGTATTTTTATTTAGTTTAATCTTTATATAAATATTGAATAAATGTGTTTTGGTACAAAAAATACTCCCAATTTTTTCTACGCAAAACTTGAGATTGTTGAGAATAATTAAAATAAAACTGTTTTTTTGGGAAGTTGCTGTGTATCCTAATATTTATTTATTACAAACAAAACTGAAAAGGAAGGCGTGGATGTCCAATGAGTAGTTGGAGTGGGGTATGATTAAGAGGGTGTCACTGAGTTAAATAATTGAAATATTGATGTTTAATTATTATAATTAATTTAATTTTATGGTTAGTTTCTGTTTTCATTAATTGAAAAAAAAAAGATTAAACAAATTTTTATAAATCTAGTTACATACATAGACAATCACGCCATGTACCCAAAACAGGGTGTGGCACAAACTCTTTTTATCATCTCCGAGAGAAATCAGTCGCCTCCAAACATTCCTATACAAACAAGCAACTTTTGCACTTTCATCCACATTCCACAATTCCACTCTTATACATGCTCACTTCTATTCCTACTACTTGAAAACTTTAGCCACTCTCTCAATCATACCATTCCAACTACTCATCTGCAAACGTACACCATCGAAATCATTCAATTAATTCTTTCTAACAGCAAACGTTCATTAGACGCATTCGCTTAACATGTGCGAACCAGATCTTAACTGACTAACACCAACTTTTGCTACAACATTTTTTTATTCAATTTCACACCATACTTGTATTTTATGTTAACTTTTTTCCTGTGAAATTTACAAGTAAATATTATTTTGGTATTAGTTTTATTTGATTTTCTGATGAAGATGAACGTTGAGTTTAATCGAAACGTCTCTTGATTGAAAATAATTATTATTAAGATACAGAACTATAGTGTAACCTAAAAGCAGTTTTATTTTATATATATAGTATATATAATGAGTGTTTAAATAATATATATATATATATATATATATATTAGTTATTACTAATTTGTTGAGTAATATTACATGTAATGTACATGTAAATATACAAGCTATAATAATCTAAGCTAGAGTTAAACTTAGATTAACCTAAGCTAGAGTAATCTAAACTAGAGTTAAGCTAGAGTAACCTAAGACTAATTTAAGCTTTAGCTTAGGTTACTATAGCTTAACTCTGGCTTTGGTTACTCTAGCTTAACTCTAGCTTAGGTTGTTCTAGCTTAACTCTGGCTTAGGTTAGTCTAGCTTAAGTCTAGCTTAGTTTACTCTAGGTTTACTATATATATATATATATATATACATGTAATATTACTCAACTAACTACTAATAACTAATATATATATATATATATATATATATATATATATATATATATTAGTTATTAGTAGTTAGTTGAGTAATATTACATGTATATATATATATATATATATATATATATATATATATAGTAAACCTAGAGTAAACTAAGCTAGACTTAAGCTAGACTAACCTAAGCCAGAGTTAAGCTAGAACAACCTAAGCTAGAGTTAAGCTAGAGTAACCAAAGCCAGAGTTAAGCTATAGTAACCTAAGCTAAAGCTTAAATTAGTCTTAGGTTACTCTAGCTTAACTCTAGTTTAGATTACTCTAGCTTAGGTTAATCTAAGTTTAACTCTAGCTTAGATTATTATAGCTTGTATATTTACATGTACATTACATGTAATATTACTCAACAAATTAGTAATAACTAATATATATATATATATATATATATATATATATTATTTAAACACTCATTATATATACTATATATATAAAATAAAACTGCTTTTAGGTTACACTATAGTTCTGTATCTTAATAATAATTATTTTCAATCAAGAGACGTTTCGATTAAACTCAACGTTCATCTTCATCAGAAAATCAAATAAAACTAATACCAAAATAATATTTACTTGTAAATTTCACAGGAAAAAAGTTAACATAAAATACAAGTATGGTGTGAAATTGAATAAAAAAATGTTGTAGCAAAAGTTGGTGTTAGTCAGTTAAGATCTGGTTCGCACATGTTAAGCGAATGCGTCTAATGAACGTTTGCTGTTAGAAAGAATTAATTGAATGATTTCGATGGTGTACGTTTGCAGATGAGTAGTTGGAATGGTATGATTGAGAGAGTGGCTAAAGTTTTCAAGTAGTAGGAATAGAAGTGAGCATGTATAAGAGTGGAATTGTGGAATGTGGATGAAAGTGCAAAAGTTGCTTGTTTGTATAGGAATGTTTGGAGGCGACTGATTTCTCTCGGAGATGATAAAAAGAGTTTGTGCCACACCCTGTTTTGGGTACATGGCGTGATTGTCTATGTATGTAACTAGATTTATAAAAATTTGTTTAATCTTTTTTTTTTCAATTAATGAAAACAGAAACTAACCATAAAATTAAATTAATTATAATAATTAAACATCAATATTTCAATTATTTAACTCAGTGACACCCTCTTAATCATACCCCACTCCAACTACTCATTGGACATCCACGCCTTCCTTTTCAGTTTTGTTTGTAATAAATAAATATTAGGATACACAGCAACTTCCCAAAAAAACAGTTTTATTTTAATTATTCTCAACAATCTCAAGTTTTGCGTAGAAAAAATTGGGAGTATTTTTTGTACCAAAACACATTTATTCAATATTTATATAAAGATTAAACTAAATAAAAATACAGGGGGAAAAAAAAATTATACAAAAAAACGAAAGACAACTCTGAACAAAAAAAAATTTACAAAAAAATCGAATAACGAATCTGGAAGACTATTCTGCGACAACGGTGATTGTGTATATTACTTCTTTGTAATGGCGTCTTTTGAGCTTCTGTTAAGAGGTTGATGTGGATTTTGAATGCTGTAATTAATTAACAACTATAATTAATTAATATTATAATTTGAATGAAATAATATAATATAGAAAAAAAATTTAAAATTTATTACCTAGTATATATTCTTTGGTTATGGGCATCCAGTTTGATGACTAATAATATTACATGTATTATTTTTTAAGAATATATGACCTATATGTCAGCATGCATTTTGTAGTTCTATTTAATTGTTACATTTTAACTTTTAAATCTTAAATATTACTAAAAATCTATAACTGACTGTACTTTTTCAATCTTTGCAAACTGCAACCAAAATCTCAGTTATCTAAAACAAAACATGTGTTGTCGTAATATGATGTGTAGAAAAAATAGGATGTGGGCTTTTGACGCGAAAGGACCCTTCGTGCCCCTAGCTATCAGCATTCTTTGTTTAGCATTCACTAAGTAAGGTTGTGTCTATATCTTGTGTTTGTTTAAATAGAAAATATTTGTGATTGTGATATATATTATTTGTGTTGTATTATTGTATACATCTCGGTGAGTTGTTATTATATATTTTAATTGGCAGATTGATAGCGTTATTGGGAGATTGAGATGCTTGTTGATGCATTTGCGTCGCACGGGTAAGCTGGGTTACTCCGTAGACGCTTATGTAATATTAGAAGGATGATAAGATCTGTGGCTGGACCCGGATCAAGCGCGGGATGACGAGACCGAGCGTGTATTAACCCGGTACCCATGTCCTGGTTCCTGAGGCCATCGAGGGATTATAGCTCTATGCGGTTTCCCTACCCTCATCGTGGGAAACTCTATTTGCATGTGACTGGCTAGCCTAGTCAACTAGGTGCATGCGCATATGTGTAAATGAGGATTGAGTAATAGTAGCGAATTACTTTAGTTATAATCGCTCACGAATACAAAAAGTATTTATGTACGGGTTTTAACGCTTGTTATATGGTTGTGCAAATGTAAAAATTAAAACTGTTGTTATTATATCAGATCATTTATTCGTTTCTTTGTTTGCTACATTTATACTAATTTTTTATTCAAAATGTACAAATAAATAAAAACTGAATTTCTTTTATTTGTTGTTGTGTGTATGTGAGTTATTATAAAACCAAACCCTGCCACCATACATTGACCGAATCTGGAACACCTGACCGAGCTACCCGCAACCCGCTCCTATCAGCTGCTTCGCGGGTAACGGACCGAAAAGCGCCCGAACCAAACAGATATTTTAGGAGCAATAACGACGCCAGGAAGAAACGTCGTTAAAATATATCTCTGTATATCACTTTTACTTGCAAAGAAAACAATAATTTCAAGAAATTAACATAAGTGTTAAAACCGTATAACAAATTTATCAGACATTCTTTTTATTTTTACCATAACAGTAAACGCATTTTTGAATTTTTTTAAAAAAATTTGCCAGTAGTTAACTGACAAACATAATAAGCAACAAAGATGACATTTGTCTCTTCGGACACAAAAAGTTCTTTGTCATTAAAAATAATATTTGTCTCAATGTCTTGTACAAATTTTGTTTGTTTTTTTTCTTAGGGATTTTAAAAACCTTTTAAATTAATTAACTTGCAAAGATTAAAATGTTAAGCAGATTGGTAACAAACGGAATTAATTGAATACTCGGTTTTTGGGATTAAATTTGTATAATTTAAAATATATTTATATTCTTTAGCTTTCATACCCAGCAAAATAAATTATTATTAAAAAGGTTTTAAAAATATTTGTAAGTATTTACGAATAACTTTTATATATAAACATTGAAATTTGTTTGTAATAAAAATACTGTAAATAAAACACTTATAATTAATCTACAATATTAATTAACGTAATTAGTAATTTTAAAAGTTATTTATCATTTATCTAATAAAAGTATTATTAATACATAATTCTTAAGTAAACAAATAATAAACTACTTATTTAATATAAAAATTATTATGCATTTATCAAAATTACAAAATGCTTGTAATTATAAAATATTAATTGTTTATTACTTAGTAATATCGTGAGAAACATTTGATGAGAATTATTTTTAAAACAACTACTTTTTATTAAAAATAGTATAAAATATTTGAAGGGGTTAGTAGCAGGAATAAAATAATGTTTTAAAGCAGTAAATTGCTATATAAGATTATTTATTATAACATGTTTTAACATTATTACATACATTTTAAAAAATGAATTGTTATACTATAAATACATTCATACATACATATATACTCACGTACCCAAATGAATGCGGATGCGGTAAAAATATATATTTTTTTGATCGAGGCAGTTATAATGCGCCATGTATGAAACTGTCCCAAATCTATGTTAAACTCCATTTAAATTTCAATTGGAGTGAGGCGTGGGTTAATATCAATATTTTTTGACAAAACTGGACTCAAACAATTTTTTTTTTAATAATATTCTAAAGTTGAGACAATTTTTTTTTTAATAAAGTTTTTTTTAGGGGTGTGCTTAAAAAATAACAAAAATAATTTTTTTGTGGAACACACTATATATATATTAGAAATTAATAAAAATGATTAGCTCTGAAATGATATGGTTTTTGTAGCATCTTCATAATAAGAAACGTTTACAAACACTAAAGAAATACAGAGTGCGTTCCACTAGCCTGTGTTCTGAATTGGTATGGCTTTTGTAGCAAATTTATAATAAGAAACGTCTGCAAACCCCAGAATGTTACAGAGTACGTTCGAGTAGCTAGAGTTCTGAATTGGTATGGTTTTTGGGAAAACGCGTCCAGGATACTTCAGTTAAAATATTTCCAATTACTAATAAATCAACCTGTATATATATATATATATATATATATATATATATATATATATATATATATATATATATATATATACGAAGGTAAAGGTAATGACTGGTAAAATTTTTTTAAGTGATTGGCTAATGGGTAATTGCAGTCAATTTTGGAAAACGATGGTTAAATAAAACTCATTTAAGCTTTAATTTAGCAAGCTTTCGGATATATTTTTATCCTTCATCAGGCTTCTGGAAAATATGAAACAATATATTGTACAATGTATGTAATCTAATTTTTGTTAGTAAAAAATAATAATTGTCAAAAATTTTTTTCAAAATATGGACCATTTGAATTTGTAACAAAGTAATTATAAAAAAAAATTATGTGTGACATTTAGATGAAGAAAAATATTAGATGTTAAAGTTAAATTTTATCAAAGTGTTCAAAATTTGAAATATTTTATTCATCTGATTTTTATCCTACCTGTCACCCATAATGGGCACGGCGTCAGTTGTTTGGAGGAGAGCTGGGTCGTAGGTGGGGTTGGTAGGAACTTTATTTTGTGATGTTGGTAAATTAGGTGGGAGCCAGTCAAAGCGGAATGTTGACGCAAAATTGAGAAGCTTTGACAAATCTCAAAAAGGAACTTAACGGGATAGGGATTTATTTCATTTTTCGAGAATTTGTTTCGGAAATGCTATAAATAATTAAATAAAAAATTACTTACAATTTTTGTAATACGAGATGTTATATTGCATGATATTTAGTACAGTGTAATCTAAGTCGGTTGTTTGATATCTGCTGGTTAGCGGGTGGTCTAGCTAAAGGAAGATCTTCTTCTGCGTTTTCGTCAGCGCCGAGGAGATGACAGAATGCATAGCGCAGCACGCGGCGTGGCCGTTGATCAAGACATCATGAGAATGATCGCCCTCGAAATCGGAATACGCCCCGCGGGCTTTAGTACGTCATAAACATCATCATCCAATCCATAATTACTGCTCGATTTATTGGATGGTCGAAATCTTTCGTTGGCTGATCCAAACTCGGTTTCCACAATTAACTGGTGCTGCTATACATCTGAATCTCGCTATATATATATATATATAATGATATGAAATTACTACCGTGACGAATATGTAATAATTTGTTACGGGATTACGGTATATGTTATTGATTATTAAAATGCAAAAATCATCATTCAATCAATTTATTGTTTCGACCAATATTTCGCCAAGAGTTTTTTGGCTTCTTCAGGGTTGACAATGAATATAAGAGAAAATATACAAGAAAATTTACAATAACCCAAATTAAAATTACATTGTATGTTTCACAAAAAAAAATTAATGTATAACTTACATGTATGAAATGAATGTATGATATTGTTGTAAAAATATATAATTTTGGTTTTTATTATTACATGACTATTGCTAACAGTTTGTCTGTAGATAAAATATTTAAAATAGAAAGTCGTTTCTTTGTAAAATAGTAAAATAATAAATTAATAACAATAAAACAATTAAAATTATAGTCGTAGAATAAAAATATGAAATAAAACACAGAACACTGAGTAGTTTTTTCATTACTTTTATACAATACCGCATGGATTAGTTTATGAATTATTTTCAAAGAAAGTTGTTTGCAGTTGTTATAACTTGTTTTTGGTTCTTGATAAGTTTTTTAAATTCACACTGTTTTTTTAAAATTTTCTTAAAAAGAAATTTCTTAGTTCATAGCTTACTTTAATTTATAATCTTAAAAAAACTACTCAGTGTTCTGTGTTTTATTTCATATTTTTATTCTACGACTATAATTTTAATTGTTTTATTGTTATTAATTTATTATTTTACTATTTTACAAAGAAACGACTTTCTATTTTAAATATTTTATCTACAGACAAACTGTTAGCAATAGTCATGTAATAATAAAAACCAAAATTATATATTTTTACAACAATATCATACATTCATTTCATACATGTAAGTTATACATTAATTTTTTTTTGTGAAACATACAATGTAATTTTAATTTGGGTTATTGTAAATTTTCTTGTATATTTTCTCTTATATTCATTGTCAACCCTGAAGAAGCCAAAAAACTCTTGGCGAAATATTGGTCGAAACAATAAATTGATTGAATGATGATTTTTGCATTTTAATAATCAATAACATATACCGTAATCCCGTAACAAATCATTACATATATATATATATATATATATATATATATATATATATATATATATATATAAAACACAATCAAAATTTAGTCAGAGAAGAAAAAGATTATTCAAATTTGGACTAACCAGATATATTTTATTCAAAAAAAAGAAAATGATACATTTATTTTATAAATTACTTCTATAAATTACATACAATAATTTTTGTAGCTAGATTTTGTAGTTTAGTTTTTTATGTAATTTCACTGTATTTTTTGTTAATGGCTATTGTATTGTTTTTGGTTATTGTTTTGTTGAATGGTTAGTCCGCATTTTTTTTGCCGCTGATGACATCTGTAAAAAAATAATTATAATAATTAATAATAGTTATATTATTTATTATTTTTAAACTCAATATTATAAATAGAAAATGTAAATATCTATTAGAGTATTAGTTAAGAATAATTTTAAAGTAAAATAGTTTCTACTAGCTTGACGTAAACAGTTGCTCTATGAAAATTATTACAGTAGAGTAATATGGCATCAATTCGATTAGTAGTTATTATTTTAACAAAATTTTTGTGTTTAATTAATGGAAAAATTCAATTTTACTCAGTTTATTTTAAAATGTTAGTCAAATCATTATTATTTTAATAAAATAGTTATGTTTAAAATATTGAAAATTTTTTTTACAAAAGGTTATAATTAAATCATTTTAAATGCTGCTGACAATTCCAAAGCTTATAGAAGAAATTTCATTTCATAAAAGACTTTATAAAATATTGATTATTAAATTTGAAAATTACCTCTACTTGATACTCGCAAATAAATCGAATACATCCGCCAACTTCGTCCAGGCCTGTACATAAATATAATATTATATTGTTGATGTTATATTAGTTAAAATATAAATAAATTTATTCTTATAGTAACTGTATTAGAAACGTGTTTAAAAAGTATTTTACAAGATTCGACTCAATTACTCAAGAAGTATTTTCTATATTTTTATACGATTTTGACAATTTTAAGACGAAGAAATCCAACATTTTGGAAAAAAATATTTATTTTTCTCAAAGCTATATAAGTCTGTTTTCACATATTTTAATATGATTTTTTTTAAGAGTTTCATACAAATAATACATGTTTTTTTTTCTTCTTTATTTATCTATATTAAACAATGTTTGTGTTGTATGTGTGTGTGTTTATATATATATATATATATATATATATATATATATATATATATATATACCGGGTGCTCGTTCGTCAAGTTCGTATGGGCGTTTAACATGCAATTTCGATAATTTGCGATATACTTCTTTCTCGAGTTAAATTGGAAGAAATACTTAGAATACTTTTTGATAGATCATAAAAAGTTCTATAATTTGGTTTTAGTTTTAATTTGCTAGCATGTGCCGTTTGGGCACTAAAATTTTTTTTAGATTTTTTGGTTTTTATTTTTTTTTCTCAAAACTACGAGTTGTAGCAAAATAAGCATGTTATGAAAAAATACGGAATAATGAGTGCTATAATTGAGTAAAGAAACCACATTCTAGGATGCATCGTTTAATAGTAAAAAAATAAAAACTGAATTTTTGAAAATTTTTCAATGGGGTAGGTACCCTTGAGATTTTTTTCAAAATAAAACTTTTTACAAAATTTGTTCAAAAAAATCTGAAAAAATTCAGTAAAATAAAAAAAAATTTGCTACATAATAGCTAAGTAACTTTTTTCTCTAACTCATTTTAGTTTGACAGGAAAGAAAAAATAAATTAAAATGCAAAAAATATTAATTTTCAATCATTTTTCTTCCTAAACCAGTATGAGATAAAGAAATTTTCAAAAATTCAAAAAAACTAAACGATTCATCGTAGAATAATGGTTTCTTTATTCAATTATAGTCCTCATTGTTCCGTATTTTTTCATACCATGCTTATTTTCCTACATCTCATAGTTTTTGAGAAAAAAAATAAAAACAAAAAAATCGAAAAAAAATTCTAGCGCCCAAACGGCATATGCTAGTAAATTAAAACTAAAACCAAATTATATATTTTTTTATGTTCTATCGAAATGTACTCTAAGTATTTTTTCGAATTTTACTCGAGAAAGAAGTATATCGCAAATTATCGAAACTGCATGTTAAACACCCATACGAACTTGACAAACGAACACCCGGTATATATATATATATATATATAAATTATTGATTTGTAAAACGTAAAATTGTTTTTAAAAAATATTTATTTTATTATTACAATTAAGTTTTACAGTAGCGAATTATATGTTTACAATTGTAAAGCAAGATCTGAACTAACTAAAGAAAAAACTAACTATCTAACATTCTACATGTGTTTTTGATAATAATGTAACATGAACTTATAAGCTAACTGCTGCGTCAGCGGGTTATCGTACGTTGTTGTATGTGTAGTACGTGAAATTGTAATGTAACTCCTCCCTCCTCAGATCCTGGCATCGCCGGGTAGATTTATTGGCTGATTGATCGATTGAAGTTCTGGAGAATTTCGATTTTCATTTGGATCGTGGATTCTGTTTTTTCTTTTAAGACGTATTGTAAATGTTATAGCACAGATGATAGCAAAGATACATAACATATACAATATGATAACCAAATAGTTTGTGACGTTATTGTTGATGACGTCATCGTCGATGTCTTCGTATTTGTTTATAGGTATTGTTAAGTCTTGAATGTTGTGAAGTTCTACGGTGAATTTTGGTTCTTGGCTTTTGTTCAATTGAATATTGAAATTTTCCAAGACGATTGGTTTTCCAAAGGTTCCATCATCGAAATTTAGATATTGGTTTTTAAATTTCGACTTGCATTGATCTTGTTTGATGAGGAATATACCTTGTAACTGTTTGATTTGCTCGCCGTGGTCGCATGTTAAGTGAATTTTTTCTTTCTTCGGAAATATACCCAAATATTGATTTATTTCGTTTAATTTTTCAATATGATTTTCTTTTATGTCAATTTTTATATATTGGCAGTTCTTATTGTCGTTGTTTAGAATGATGTTGCTTTCGCATGAATCATTACTGACTTCATTGATATTGTTTGGACATTGAAATTCGGTTCCCCGAGTACAAACGTCGTTTAGAGATTTCAATTTATTGTCATTAGTTTTTAAATAATATTGTTTATTAGAAATGACAGTCACATATTCGGATTGATGTTTGGTTGGAATAGGTATAAGGTGTAGGAGTTCGAAATTGGTTTCATAATTTATAGGTATTTCTAGAAAATAAATAATTTTATAAGAGTTTAGTTTACAATTTACAGTAATTAATTTCTCGAACTCTGGCATGTTATCGGTATTGGGTTCTAGCAGAAATTTATCATTGTAGTATTTATAAATTTTATTCAATTCAAAATGGAGATCATTAATTTTGATAATGCTAGGATGCATGATATGTATTTTACAAAAAGTTAGAGAATTTTCGATATCTTGTAAAATGTTTAAAGTTAGTGAAAATAGAGTAGATAACTGATTATAAATGTCGTGAATAAAGAATTTATCTTGGTTTTTGGCTCCGCCGATAACAATATGCAATAATTGTTCAATTTTTAATTTTAGTTGTAGTTCGTTGTGTTTAATTGATTCTATTGTTGTATTGAAATTTTCTATTAATTGATTACTGACTGAATATTGTTGTTTTAGTTGATCGTTCAATTTATGTTGATTATTTTGCAAATGATTAAGAATTTTTGAATATCTTTTTTCATCGTTGGCATCTAGATTTCCGGTAATAGATTTTATTATAGAACCTAATCCGTTAACTAGACCCCTTTTGTGTCTAAAGTTTTCAGAATGTATGTTAAGATGGTTAAATTTACTATTTATATTTGTTATAATATAGTTAATAATTTTGTTATTATTCTCGAAATCTCTAGAAATGTGTGCATCACGGTTAATAGTGTTTTGTAAACTGGTGTATTGATTTTTTAAGCGTTGGTATTGATTAATGATTGGTTGTAAGTCATAGTAATGTACGAGCGTATGTTTTGTCCTTTGTAGTTTTGCTGGTCCTAAATTTAATGTCAGTAGTCCAGGGTTAGTAGTAATGTCCTTTATCTCTGTCTCGAGGGTGGACGAGAGGTGGAAGGTCCTGAAATATCGGAAGTTTTATGAATAAATTTTCGGGGCCTTTTTATATTGGAAAGATGAATTTTTTCGATAGTGTTATTGTGACGGGTTTCGATTGTAGCTGTTTTTAAGTTTTTGTTAATATTTTTGATTTTTTCGGCGTTATATTTATTTTTTGTTTTGCTTTGTTTTTGTCTATTTTTTACAAATACTTTTTGAGGAATTTTTGGAAGATTTTCGCGAGATTTGTTTTGATAATCTAATTTTTTCTCTTTATTTTCTTGAAGTTTTTCATTGACTTTTTGAAATAACAGTTTCATTTTATTTTTATGGGTTTCAACATAATTATTGATTAATTGTTTCTCTATTTCTATATTAAAAGGTGATTTTGTGTCTAGGTGACCAGAAATAACTTCGAATGGTTTTAATTTTGTTGCCGAATGAATAGTATTGTTATACGCTATTATGGCGTAATTTACTTTGTTTTCTACGGGTTCTTTTTTGTATTCGGACTGATTATTAAAAAGTCTAATATGTTCTATTAAAGTTGAATGGAATCTTTCAATAATTCCATTAGATTCTGGGTGTTGTGAGGATATAAAATGAATGTTTATTTTGTGCAATTCTAAAATTTCTTTAACTACCGAGTTTCTAAATTCGAGTCCGTTATCAGAGATAATTTGTTCTGGGGTTCCATGATGTGAGAAGAATTTTAGTAAATTGTTTGCAATTTCAATACCTTGAGCTGAGTTTAACTTATATGCTTGAGCATATTTAGAAAAAGAGTCTACTATGGTTAAAAACTTAAAGCTTTCAAGTGTTATACTATCTATGTGTATAATCTCGAAAGGTTTTGTTGCTGTTGGTGTTAAATTAAACTTTAATTTTAGTGGGTTTCGGTCATATTTAGTTATTTGGCAGATTTCGCAGTTATTAATATAAGCTTGAATAGATTCGCGTAATTTCGGCCAATAATAAATTCTTTTAATACGTGTTTCTGTATCGTCGGTACCGCGGTGATTAGTTTTTCCCGTGTGATAATTTTTTATAATTTCAATTATTTCGTCTTCGGATTCTACGTCAGTTAATTTTTGTGTGCATTTAATCATATTAATCTTTGAATTTTTAAAGTAATTTTGAAGTATTATACTAAATTTTTCGTAAAGTTCGCTATCGAAATATAAGTAATATTTAATTTTTGGGACAATAAATTCTTTTATAAATTTTATTATTTCTGTTTCATAATTATGTTTAGAAAATTGTACTAATATTCGTTGTTTATTGCCGTGAATTCTTTCTATTTTGGGGTCACTTGGGCTGTGTTCGACTTCTGATATTATAATTTGATTTTGACCAAAATTAACGGGACATTCAACTATTGGGATTCCTATAATAGGATCTTCTTTATTTGAATGTATTGTGGCGTCGCTACTAGAGTCGCGGTCATCTAAATTTTCTATTTGATTATCGGTTTCAACTATCATTGATTGACTTTGGTTATTTTGAAATTGTTTATTAAATTTTTCCATATACTTAAAGAAAGCATCGGGTCCGTTAGTTTCGTTAATATTTAAATCTAATTTTGGTAATTTAAAAACGGTTATTTTAATATCGGTGTTTTTGAATATATGCTGAATCATTGATTTTACATCTACCCAATTTAACTTATCAGCACCGCATCCTAATTTTGGTATACTTAAATTTTTTATTTTATTCTTTATGCAAAATAATTTCAAGTTTAATAGTGAATAGAATATGTCTTGATTGTTGGGTGTGTCATAATAGTTGTTTTTTGTAACTAGATAAATTATAAAACGATTTTTATCTTTTAGATAAATAACATTATAAAGTTTTGGGTTTTGCTTAGTTAATTTTTCGATATTTTGAAATTTTTTGTTGATTTGTTTAGCTATACCGCAAGACATTTTTAAGTCTCGACTTACACAATGAGCAAGGCTATCTTCGAACGGGGCATCAAGAAGATTACCTTCTATTTCGAATATAGTATTGTTATCTGCAATTTTACTATTAATTTTACTTTCTAAATAAATCTGATATTCATCTAAAGAGGTTATTTCTTGTTCTGTTTTCTGTAAATTTTGAAAAGTGTTATTATCGATTGCGGGGATGCGGCTTAATGCGTCCGCATTCGTATTTAATTTGCCTTTTTTGTAAACGATTTCAAAATCATATTCTTCTAAGCGGAGGCGCCAACGAATTAATTTTTGACTACAATTTTTTAATGAAAAGAGCCACTGTAGTGGTCTGTGATCCGTATAAATTTTAAACTTTCTTCCAAAAAGATATGGCCTAAAATACTGCGTTGCCCATACAATCGCGAGTAGTTCTTTTTCGATTGTAGAATAATTAATTTCGGTATCATTTAGAGTACGACTAGCGTACGCGATTGGTAAGTCGTTCGGAAGTTGACCCTGTGATAAAACCGCCCCTAATGAAACGTTACTTGCGTCGCAGGTTAAATTGAATTCTTTATCGAAATCAGGATATTGCAATATAGGTTCGTTTGTGAGTAGGGTTTTGCAAATTTCGAAACAATTTTTATATTCAGAATCATTGACATTAATAACAGTGTCTTTTTTTAAGCATTTAGTGAGGGGTTTTGTAATCTTTGCAAAATCTTTAATGAATTTTCGGTAATAGCCTAAAAGACCGAGAAATCCTTTAATTTGTTTTTGTGTTTTAGGTATTGGGTAATCTAATATGGCGGAAATTTTGTCAGGGTTTGGTTTAACGCCCTGTGGTGTGACGATATGACCAAGGTACGCAACTTCTTTCTTTAAAAATTCGGATTTGTCTAACTGGATCTTAAAATTAGCCTGCCTGAGTCTTTCAAATACAAGTTTTAAATTAGTGACATGTTCTTGTAGACTAGTTGAAAAAACGATTATATCGTCCATATAAACTAGGCAAATTGTTCCGGTTAACCCTCTGAGGATGTTATCCATTACGCGTTGGAACGTTGCCGGCGCGTTTTTTAGCCCGAATGGCATACGTAAAAACTCGTAATGACCGTCCATAGTGTTAAAGGCTGTTTTAGGTATGTCGTCTTTTTCTAGTTCTATCTGGTGGAAACCTGACGCTAAATCAATAGCCGAAAAGTATTGACATCGTCCTAATTTGTCGAGTAAGTCGGTAATATTTGGTATGGGGTATTTGTCGTCTATAGTCTTTTCGTTGAGTTTACGATAGTCGATAACTACGCGCCATTTTTGTTTACCCGAAGCGTCTAATTTTTTTGCTACCACCCAAATAGGGGATGACCATGGTGAGCAAGATGGTCGAATAATATTTTGTTCGAGCATTTTTCTTACTTGTGCCCTAACCTCGTGTTTGTGAACTTCCGGGTATCTATACGATTTAGCATAGATGGGAATTTCGTCTGAAGTTTTTATTGTGTGTTTGATTTGATTTGTGAATGTGAGTTTATCATTTTCTAAATAGAATATGTCAGCATAATCTTTTAATAATTTATTTACTGCTGATTTTTCTTCTAAGTTCATATGATCTGTACGAATTGCCGAAATATCAAAATTTAAATTCTCTAAATTAACAGAATTTAGGTTTGGACTAGAAAAGCAGTTATAATTATTTAATGATTCTACAATAAGTGGATTTTTAATTTTAAAATTGATTTTATTGTCAGTTGGGTTAATAATTGTGCAAAGTGCACAAAAATTATTAGCTGTAGTAACACATTCGGGAATAATTAAATCTTTTGTTTTTACACTTGAAATTAGTATTTTTCCGTTCTTTTTATTTACAAGAATTTTTATAACTTTTTCTGTATTTGGTTCTATTTGTAAAGTTTGTGTTTTCTCAAAATTTGAAAGATTAATATTCGATTTGTCGTTAATATCTTGATTGCATAAATTTATTTTTGTGTAAGGTGTGCTGATTAAATTTTTATCAATGTCGATAACTATTTTTAATAATTTCAAGTTATCCATACCTATTAATAAATCGAATGCGTCGTGAAAGTGAAAAATGTGAAACTTTAAATTCAAATTTTGTTTTAGTTTAAATATTTCTGACGTCGGAATTAGTGTACTGTATTTTTCTGTTGAGGTTCCATGTGCGGTTGTTATTTTGAATGGATCGGGAATGATTGAATTTTTGTAATGTTTGTGAGCAGTTTCGGGTTTTATGAAAGATTTTGTGCTACCTGTATCAATGAGAACTTTTAGGTTGTTTTCGGGAAATATTATATATGGCAGTTTATTTTGGTTATTTGTTAAATTTAAAAGTTCTAATCTGGGGATTGGTCGGGAATCGAGGCTGTTTGCTCTAAAAAACAGTCATCATCGATTTCTTGAATTTCGGTTTCGTGAGGATAGTTATCTGCGTTGTCGCAGGAGTATTCAAAGTTATTTGAATCGTCGGGATTGGGGGTTATTTCAGGTTCTGTATTTTCGTCAATATTGAAAAGTTCTTCGGCAATGTAATTTTGTGTCATTGGTCTTTGAAATGGTCTGGAAGGACCGGGTCTAGGTTGGAATGTATTATTTGTTGATATGCTCATCGGTGTAGGTTTATACTGATTTGGAGTATGGTGGATTGTTGCTCGATTATTTGGTTGGAAAGTGTTAAATCTGTTAGGCTGTATGGCCTGTCTATTAGTTCTATTCATAAGATTGTTAGTAGGAGAATATGAGTTAAAATAACGATTTGTTGTTTGTGTTGGTTTTATTAAATTTGGTCTAGTGTAATTAGTAATTATTTTGTTAGCAGGTTTCTGCTGAGTCATGGCTAAAGATTTATTATATTTCGGTCCAGATTCGAACTGGAAGTCGTTTGTTAACATATTCAAAGCGGAGTTTAAATCTGAAGGATTTTTAGTCCGCATTAATTGACCTATCGGTTCTTGTAGTCCACGTAATAAAACTCTTAATGCAAAATTTCGAAAATATTCGCTTAAAATTGTTGCGGTTGGCTTATCGTGAGCACGTGTACTTATAAATGATATTTGTAAATTTAATATGTGTTGTACTCTGTTAAAATAATCAAAAACTGATTCATTTTGTTTTTGCCGTAATTCGCACATTTCTATATTTAAGGTATACATATCTCTTTTATCCGCATATGTATCGAGCAGAGCCTGTTTTAATTGTGCCCAATTAGTAATTACGCAACTTGAAATATTAATGGCGGCTTCGCCTTTTATTTTTGCCAAAATACTTGACAACAAATATTCATTTTGAAAGTCATTTGTATTTATTGTATTGTAAAATTTTGTAACTAATTTTTCGCATATATTGTTAAATCTAGGCAATAGTTCGCGTTCACCCTTAAATTCCGGTATCATGTCCAGATATTCTTTTCTTAGGACTGGGAAAAGAGGAACTGCGTTTACAAGTGCTTCGTTTTGTCCTGGCATTTTTACTTTTGTTTAATAATAATTTGTTTATAAAAAATAAAAAATATAATTATTCTACGTTAGAATATGAAAGTAAATTTACGATTTTTTTTCTTTTTAAATCGGAGTCAGATCAATAATATCGCTAACAGAACTTGTTAAATTGAAATCTCAAAACAACATAAGTTACTCACAGTACCACCATCAATGTAAGAAGTAGTTTCTCCATGAACTGAGACCTGGTGATCGGCGTCGATGTTCGTTCGAGTTGCTCGTCACTGGGTTCTGGTGCCGTTATTTCGATATTCGTTCGAAGTGTTGGCACTGGGATGTTGATGGTTACTTATGTCGTATTTCACTTAACAATTCACTTAACTGCGTACCACTCACGTACTTTGACGAGTTACAAGTTAAGTTATGATTTAAAAATTAGTCAATAAATCGTTAATACGAATCGATATTATATTCGTTAATATCGATTGACTAGTCCTACCGACTGCGCCAATTATTGATTTGTAAAACGTAAAATTGTTTTTAAAAAATATTTATTTTATTATTACAATTAAGTTTTACAGTAGCGAATTATATGTTTACAATTGTAAAGCAAGATCTGAACTAACTAAAGAAAAAACTAACTATCTAACATTCTACATGTGTTTTTGATAATAATGTAACATGAACTTATAAGCTAACTGCTGCGTCAGCGGGTTATCGTACGTTGTTGTATGTGTAGTACGTGAAATTGTAATGTAACTTATATATATATAACTTATATAACTTATGTGTGTGTGTGTGTGTGTGTGTGTGTGTGTGTGTGTGTGTGTGTGTGTGTGTGTGTGTGTGTGTGTGTGTGTGTGTGTGTGTGTGTGTGTGTGTGTGTGTGTGTGTGTGTGTGTGTGTGTGTGTGTGTGTGTGTGTGTGTGTGTGTGTGTGTGTGTGTGTGTGTGTGTGTGTGTGTGTGTGTGTGTGTGTGTGTGTGTGTGTGTGTGTGTGTGTGTGTGTGTGTGTGTGTGTGTGTGTGTGTGTGTGTGTGTGTGTGTGTGTGTGTGTGTGTGTGTGTGTGTGTGTGTGTGTGTGTGTGTGTGTGTGTGTGTGTGTGTGTGTGTGTGTGTGTGTGTGTGTGTGTGTGTGTGTGTGTGTGTGTGTGTGTGTGTGTGTGTGTGTGTGTGTGTGTGTGTGTGTGTGTGTGTGTGTGTGTGTGTGTGTGTGTGTGTGTGTGTGTGTGTGTGTTTTACAAACACAAAATCTATTATTTCATGAAAAAACATCGAAGAAGTGAATATAATTTTTTATTTAATTAGCATATGTTTAAAGAAATAATGCACATAATGATATGGCTTATTTAATATAATGGTTAATTGCATAGATATTTCTAATAGCAATAAACTGTATTAATTCAAAATTTTTTCTATACAATATGTTTAAAAAATTATATGCGTAATGGATCTGAAAAGTTATATTTACAAAATATAGATTTTTTAATTTATTTGATGAATTTTATTAATTTTTAAAATATTATTGCTTATGTTTTTTTGATAATATAATATTATTTCTAATTACATAATACATTATTTTATGTAAAAATTACCTTCCCATACTGTAAAATTTTTTTTTTTATTTTGTCATCGTCGGATCCGTCTGCCGGCAACAACTAAAATTATAAAAATTTTAACATTAATTATTATTAATTGTTATTTATTGTAACAAATGTGTAAAGATAAGCTTGAACTTATTTATAATATTAATTTGAAAAAAAAAAACAATTAAGAAATATCACGAAACCCATTTTACTCACAAATTATACAAACAAAAACGATCTTATTATGAATATGCTAAATTCTTTTACATAAAAGAAAGTAATATTAACAATTATTAATCACTTTTAATCAAACTTGTTTGAAAAATTTTATAATTTCGATTAAAATTTGTCGATGTGTAACAAGATTCGATTATTTGAACAAGATAATTTTTATAGACTTAATAACTTAACACTTGACTACTAGTTTTCATCAATAATTATTAGCCTCTTTTATTTCTAATATAAATAATTCCAAAAAAATTTTCTTACCCAGCTTAGACCTGTCATGAGGAAATACGCTATTACAACTAAAATAGTTAAAAATATATAAAATAGTGGAACCATAATTAATGGCACACTGGCATTACTACTATTGCACCAGTTTATATACTCACGATTTTCAGAGATAAGAGAAGCTTATCTTTTTCAAAAATAAAAATAAAAAATATATAAAACACTTTGACATTATCAGTTATTAACATTATCATAATTATGTAATATTTTTTAAAAATTAGGCAAACGTTCGATAAATAATGTAGCCATAGTATTTATTTTAAAAGTTTAGTAATTTTTTACTCGGAAAGTTGTGCGGTAGTAAAAATGATACAATTTTTGTGGGCACTAGAAAAATATTTTCTAAAAAAAAGTTAATTACGAGTAAGTAAACCAGGATCGTTCCAGCTCATGGGTGAGGGGTACGGTGGGGAGCGGGGTACGGGCTACGGCCGGGGGGGTCACTCAAGCATGATCTGAGGGGTTAGCTAATTAATATGCAAAAAAGGGTTATTTAATTATCCGGGATGACCTATAAGGTGTTTATCTGAGATGAGTCATTCTTTTGAGGGGTGGCAAACTAACCTAGCTCAACCAGGTGCGAGATTTGGCGTGCGTTGACCTGCAAGATGTGCAATATGAATTGTATACGCGCCGGTTACGGTGCATTAAAAATAACATATGGTTAAATGTAAGCTTAAACAATATTTTTTAATTTCTATAGGTTAGTATATGATGCGTCATACAATTTGCGAACTGATCTGACGAGCCTGTTTCTATTTTACAACGTAAACAAAATATATGTCATTTTAGAGCGCGTATAATTGTGTGAAATAAATAAATGTTATAAATTAATAGGATATTTATGAAATAAAACAAAAAATTTGTTAACATATACATTTATTTACATTTGTTATTATACATACATTTATACTTATAACTAAACAAGTAACAGCCTCGTTAAAAATCTGTTAAAACCTGATCAGTCCTGTTTAAAACTTGTTACATTATATGTTACACATTTAATTTTTAATTTATTACACATTCTGAAAATACGATCTATTGCGAATAAAGCCGATTTTACACGAACCTGCATTTATTTTAAATACCTATACTCAGTAGTGTAGGTCTAGGTTATATGAATGGATATTCAGTTTGTATATCAATAGGCACCCGTCCCATGCTTGAGTGACCACCCTTTGCAAACACCACACTCATATGTCCCTCTATATCTCTCACACCCTTTTGTCTCCATTAGTACATACGCCTTGTATAAGTTAGGAGGGTGGGAGAAAAATGTTACTACAGTTTTAAAAATTTATTGTCACTACATTATTTATCTGATTTTGAATAAATTTTCAGAAAAAAGTTCTATAGTGTCCAAATAAATTATATAATTTTATTAAAATTAAAAAAAAAAAATACTAAAATTTTTAATAATTTATTATACCCACATTATTTATCCGATTTTAATCAAATTTTTATAGATGATACCCCTAGTGTCAACTTTGCGGAAAAAAATTAATAAAATATTTAAAAGTCATTATGGCCACATTATTTAACGGATTGTAATCAATTTTTTGCAGTTTCTTCTGGTGCCCACAAAAATTATATAATTTTAACAAAATACTAAATTACTAAATTTAAAAAAAATTATTGTGACTAACATTGTTTTTCCAATTTTGATCAAACTTTCGCAAAAGTTCTACTAGTGCGTGCACAAATTATATAATTATATTAAAATACAGTGTTGGCACTTTCCGAGAGAAATATTACAAAACTTTTTAAAAATTTGCCATATTTATCCGATTTTGTACAAATTTTTATAGGGTTTTGCTTTATTTTTTGTCTGATCATTCAAAAAATTTACGATGAATATATTAATATTACTAGCGTTTAGTTGAATTACATAAGTTTAGTAAAATACAGTGATGCCAATTTTCCGTAAAAAAATACTAAAAATTTATTATGGCTACGTTAGTAAACCGATTTTTAAAAAAAAATTTACAAAAGATTCTCCTAGTGCCCACAAAAATTATTTAATTTTAATAAAATACAGTGTTGCCAACTTTCCGAGAGAAAAATGACTAGATACCTTAAAAATTTATTATGTTTATATTATTTTTTTCTAATTAACAAAATTTTCACATAAAAATTCTTAATGCCCAAATAATTATATAGTTTTACTTCGGTACACAATTGCCAAATTTTCTAGAAAAATTCAAATTTTTTTTTTTGGCTTTACCATTTTTATTCTAATTTATTCTTATTTCTTAATTTTCATGTGATAATATCAAATTGGTGTATATATGGGTTTACCCATATACCCAATTCTAATCTTGTTAAAAAATTATTTTTGATTTATAGTATTAAATCATTATATAATTATTTATTAAAAAATTTAATTAATAATTCACAAGATTAAGATATTCTTCACAAAGTTAAGATATTTTTCACAAAGTTATGATATTTATCATAAGGCTATGACATTTTTTAGACGTTAAAGAAATTTTTTACAAGGTTCTTTTTTTTTATAAGATTAAGATTTTTTTCACAAGGTTAAGCTATTTTTCACAAAATTATGATATTTTTAACAAAAGTTTTGATATTTACAAAACTTTTATATTTTTTACAAAACTATGATATTTATCATTAGGTTTGACATATTTGACAATGTTGGAAATTTTTTACAAAGGTAAAACGTTTTTCACAAAGTTTATATAATTTTTAGTCTTGATATTTTTCACAATGTTATAATTTTTTAAGAAAGTTTGATATTTTTTAAAATGTTTTGATATTTTTCAAAACGTTCTAATATTTTTACAAAATACGATATTTTTCATAAATGAAACATAAATGTTTAATTATGAATTCATTATCAGTACAAGAGTAATTGAGAAAGAATTAGAAAAAAATGTAATCCATGTTTCGTTGAAAAAGATTAGAAAGGAATTTTACATTCAATTTTACGATGAAATTAAATTGCGATGAATATCCTTATTTTGCAACAATTTGTAATAATACGCTGCTATGTATATATATATATATATATATATATATATATATATATATATATATATATATATATATATATATTGTAACGTGAATTGGTTTCGTGACGGGGCTGTCTGAACAGTATTGGAAATATTAAATAAATACCATCATATTTGCGATTGTAATTTGACTAGCATTTATTTACAACACTTATACACTAAATAACAATTCTGTACAATAATAACAATGGTTAGCCGAGCGGAGCTAAACAAACATTACACTATTTACATTACTTATAATACAACTATCAGACTGACATTGACACACAACTTATGAACTAACACCACATTAATACACTTGCACACATTTATATTTACATATTTATATCACTTATATTACACTATTATTTATTTCAACGAGCTATCACCGCTTGACCCAATAATACTATCAGACCGATTACTACGATCTGACTAGGTCGGCTATCTGGCGATAACTGCCTTTGCTTGTTACTTGTAGCGCCTTAAATAGGCGGCAACCAATCCTACGCGAATGTTCTGGTGTTTTTCCAGAAGCCTCATAGATCTTTCCACACATACATACACACACAGCGCACACAGACATTACGTTCACATTTGGTAAACACATTCCAATATCATGATTCACCGCGCGTATACTTACACACATATAGGCACGCATACACACATGCAAACATAATTATTCTCTAGAACTTATAACAGAACTTTATTTTGTTACAATATACAGGGTGATTTGTAAGTAATTGGAAATATTTTAACTGGAGTATCCTGGGCTCAGAATATGAAGATTTGACCCAAAACACTTAGATAAAATGTGGCTCCTTACTGAGCTACAGGGTGTTTTAATTAAAAATTTAAAAACGATTTTTGCCCAGTACTTTAAAACTATTTGACGTATCTTTATCATACTTGGCAAAAAGTGTAGGTACCGTACACCATACTAAATTATGTTAAATAAAAGTTTCTGGCTACTGCCAGTGGCGTACAACAGGGGCAAGTGAGAGATTGATCCTTCCTAAATTCTACGCCCCTGGCGGAATTGTCATTTTAGCACAATTTTTCGATTCTCCAATATTTTCTGTGCAAAAAACATACTATTCCTTCGTAACGATAAAGTCACTATTTTTCGAGATATTTAAAGTTAAACATAAGCTGCACCCTTGAGATTTTTTCAAAATTTGCACCAAAAAATTTGAAAAAATTCAGTAAAATAGAGAAAAAAATTAGCTACATAATAACTAAGTAACTTTTTTCTCTAACTCATTCTGGTTTGGCAGGAAAAATTATTAAAAATAAAAAATTAAAATGCAAAAAATATAAATTTTCAATAATTTTTTCTGATAAACCAGAATGAGTTAGAGAAAAAAGTTATTTAGTTATTATGTAGCTAATTTTTTTCTCTATTTTACTGAATTTTTTCAGTTTTTTTTGAGCAAATTTTAAAAAAAATCCAAGGGTGCAGCTTACGTTTAACTTTAAATATCTCGAAAAATAGTGACTTTATCGTTACGAAGGAAGAGTATGTTTTTTACACAGAAAGTATTGTAGAATCTAAAAATTGTGCTAAAATGACAATTCCGCCAGTGGCGTAGAATTTAGGAAGGATCAACCTCTCACTTGCCCCTGTTGTACGCCACTGGCACTAGCCAGAAACTTTTGTTTAACATAATTTAGTATGGTGTACGGTACCTACACTTCCTGCCAAGTATGATAAGGATATGTCAAATAGTTTTTAAGTACTGGGCAAAAATCGTTTTTAAATTTTTAAATAAAACACCCTGTAGCTCAGTAAGGAGCCACATTTTATCTAAGTGTTTTGGGTCAAATCTTCATATTCTGAGCCCAGGATACTCCAGTTAAAATATTTCCAATTACTTACAAATCACCCTGTATATATATATATATATATATATATATATATATATATATATATATATATATATATATATACAGTAGAACCCCGATTATCCGTGCGCGCATTATCCGGGCGGCGGATTCTTCGTGCGGCATTTTTAAAATGTCATCCGTGCGCGGATTATCCGTGGCTGACCGTGGCTGCACCGTGCATGCGTTCGCTTCGGGGAATACCCGAGTTCGGCTCGAGAAATCCTCCGTTTATGTGTTTACTTATTATTTTCGCCAACTGCCGACCGACTCGTTAGTTAAACGTAAACAGACATTCGTTTGACACATGTATTTGTCTGAATAAATTATTTAAAAAAATAAAAATGAGGTCTTTGGATTATCCGTGTTTTCGATTATCCGGCGAAGGCTCGGTCCCGGCTGGCCCGGATAATCGAGGTTCTACTGTATATATATATATATATATATATATATATATATATATATACAGGATGTTCCACAACTTAGAGCAAAAAATTAAAGGGTATATTCTGTACGACGTGCTGATCATGAAACAAAAGGAATTTTTTTTAAATTTACAAAAAAAATTGCATCGTATTTCAAGCAAACATTTTTTTTGCCACTGGTCGATAGTTATTTTTAATAATTGTTTTCAAATCGTCTACAATGAAAGTAATTGTTTACATAATATCTAATACTAATAAAATGTGTAATAGTTTAATTAATAATTTAATTTAATTTGATAGGTAGTAGGTAGGTAGTCTTTCGTCGACATTGCTGTTAATTATTATTATCTTTGCTGGTGCACTGTTCTCATTTTACAGTGAATAGCAGTGTAGTGTAGTTTTTGTTAAAATGAATGCATTTAGTAACAGTGAATTAGTGGACATGATGTTAATTTATGGCGAAGCACGGCAAAATTAGTTATTGGCACGACGTCTGTATGCTGAATGTTATCCTTTACGCCGATTACCCACTCCCCGTTTGTTTGTGAGGATAGTCCAGCGCCTTCGAGACACAGGATATATGCAACCTAATCGTGGGAGAGGTGGTGGCCGCCAGCATCAACACGACAATATGGTTAATGATATCTTAGATGCTGTACATGCTGAACCAACTATTAGTACCCGAAGAGCGTCTCAACAATTAGGAGTATCACATAGTTCAGTATGGCGAATTTTAAGAGATCAAAACTACCACCCATTCCATTTTCACCGGGTACAGGGGCTAACAGAACCTGACTATCAGTTTAGAGTATACGGTTTTGCAACTGGCTTTTACAAAAACACACTGAAAATCCGAATTTCCCCTCGTACAACATATTTTCTGATGAGGCTACTTTTACGAGGGAGGGAGTTCATAACTATCATAACTTTCATTATTGGAGTCAAGTAAATCCACACGTTGTTGTACGGGGCAGTTTTCAGCATCGTTTTTCGATAAATGTTTGGGCAGGTATTGTTAATGGAATGTTACTTGGGCCGTACATTCTACCAAATAGGATGACTGGAGCTAATTATTTATTATTTTTACAATATACTTTGCCAGAACTACTTGAAAATGTGCCTTTAAATGTGCGTCAGCAGACATGGTTTCAGCACGATGGTGTGCCACCACACTATGCTGTAAATGTAAGAGAACATTTAAACCAAGTGTTTGAGGACAGGTGGATTGGTCGCGGTGGACCTGAAGCTTGGCCTGCTAGATCCCCTGACCTAAATCCGCTGGATTTTTATTTCTGGGGTCATTTTAAATCCCTCGTCTACGACAACCAAAATGCGCCGGAAAACGAAGAAGAACTTAAGCAGAGAATAGAAAATTCAGCAGAAATAATACGAGTACAAAATTCGTGTCAAGGCTGTACTAGGTCATTAATTCAACGTGCTGCAATGTGTGTAGGGATGAATGGTGCAAATTTTGAACAGTATTTGTAGTTTTGTGCTTCAGATATGTTATTTCCCAAATTATCTTGATATTAAATACAATGCATTAATATTATAAATTATTTTGTATTCAAAACAATTATTGTCTCTAAATAAAACTAACATTACATAATGTTTCTTTGATAATTAATTTCATTTCATATTTCTTTCTATGACGTAGGCTACTCCAGTGGTTCAAAAAGTGTCTACTTCAAGTAAACTACCCTTAACTTTGCGAATTTTAAAAAAATTCTTTTTGTTTCATGATTAGCACGTCGTACAGAATATACCCTTTAATTTTTTGCTCTAAGTTGTGAAACATCCTGTATATATATATATATATATATATATATATATATATATATATACTGGGTGTCCCATTTTAATCCGCCACCTGCAATAACTTTAAAATCGTGCATCGGACAAAAAAATGTTTCGGATAAAAAGTAAATGGTTTCGAGGGGGACATCTGATGCAGAAACCCTTGCTCCCTCCGGACCCCCTGGGGGGCGGGAAAGGGGGGCAACTTTGAAATCCTAAATGGAACACCCTATTTTTTATTGTAGATTCTGATAGGCCATTAAAAAGTATGTAAATTTTATTTTAAGACTTTTTGTTTATCTTTGATAGATAGCGCTGCAAACAGCATTTTTTTTTCTCAGTTTATCAGTTTTCAATTTGAAAAAAAAGGTGTAACTAAGTACGATATTCAAGTTCTTTTCAGTTCTTTGGGAAGAGGGGGGGGGGCAAGGGTCACTGAATCAGATATCCCCTCGAAGCCATTAACTTAAAGTTATACCCCTCTAAACCATTAACTTAAAGTTAATGGTTTCGAGGAAGATATTTGATGCAGTGACCCTTGCCCCCCCTCTTCTTAAAGAACTGAAAAAATCTTGAATATCGTACTTAGTTACACTTTTTTTTCCAAATTAAATATTGATAAACTGAGAAAAAAAATGTTGTTTGCAGCGCCATCTATCAAAGATAAAGAAAAGTCTTAAAATAAAATTTACATACTTTTTAATGGCCTATCAGAATCTACAATAAAAAATAGGGTGTTCCATTTAAGATTTCAAAGTTGCTCCCCTTTCCCGCCCCTCAGGGGGTCCAGAGGGGGCAAGAGTCTGTGCATCAGATGTCACCCTCAAAACCATTTACTTTTTATCCGTAACATTTTTTTGTCCAATGCACGATTTTAAAGTTATTGCAGGTGGCGGATTAAAATGGGACACCCAGTATATATATATATATATATATATATATATATATATATATATATATATACATACACATTCACGCCATGTACCCACAAAAGGGTGTGGCACAAACTCTTTTCATCATCCCGATAAATCAGTCACCTCCAAACATATTCCTATCCAGCACAAGCAACTTTCGCAATTTCATCCACATTCCACAATTCCACTTTCTCACAGCATGCTCACTTCTATTCCTACTACTTGTTGGAAACTTTCGCTGCACGCAAGCCACTCTCTCAATCACATCACCACTCCAACTACTCATCGGACTGATCCACTGGACAAACGTATACCATATCAAAATCATTCAAATGCATCTTTTCGAACAGCAAACGTTCATTAGACGCATTCGCTCAACATGGCTCAGAACCGCATCTTAACTGACTAACACCAACTTTTGCTACAACATTTTTTTCGCAATTTCACACTCATCATACACTAATCGGTATTTTGTACCCCCCGATCTCTCCTATTTACTAGAGATTATAATTGTCTATAAATGATTTAAAAAGCTATATAAATAAATATGTACATATATAATAGTATATAATAATAGTATATAATAATATATAGTACAATATATAGATATGTAGATAAATATTCATGAATTCCATACTAAATAATGTATAATAATACACATACGTCATAAATCTCAAGTACATTAAACTAGAAACATCTCAGGTACATAAATCATTAAATCATTAAATGATTTCTAGCCCCGTTATTAATATATATATATATATATATATATATATATATATATATATATATATATATTTATAATATTTGTGTTTGTTTTTTCGACTGAAATTATATTATATTTTTATTTGATTTATATAAAAAAGACTGCTTACCTGAAATAAATAAATCAAATAAAAATATATATATATATATATATATATATATATATATACAGGGTGTCCCCGGATGGGGTTGCCCACTCTTGTAAACTTTTTTATTTTGGAGTTTTCGGCAAAATGTTATTCTTTATAAAAAGTTTTGCTTGGCCTGAAACTTATTTTTAGCCTACTTTCGATTTTTTTAAATCAAGTAGGCCTTTCCAGTTGAGCAAAAACTATTTTCATTTTAGGTAAAGTACCTTTTCTGTTCACAGTATGCCAAAATCTTGTCAAGAAAAGTTGTTCGGAATGAGAAGTTATGGCCATATGCAAATAAATAAAATAATAATAATAATAATAATTTAGAAGACGATTTGGAAAATTTAAAACAAAAAATCATAGAAGCTGTTGCTAGTGTGAATGAAGAAATGCTTTCATCGACCTACCTAGAATTTAGAACCCGAATAGAAGAATGTGTACTAAGAGGAGGATATTACGTGGAATAATTTCAATGTTTAGAATTTAATTTGTTTTTTGTTATGTTGTATTAAAGTAAAAATATCCTAGATATGATGTATGCAGTTACAGCAATTGTTTACTGCAGTTCGTTCTATTTTTCCATTACATCATGCGAAGTTTACGCAATTTTATAATATTGTTCAAATAGCAGTACTTGACCTACCATACTTTGATAATATCAATATGGCGTCGACAATAACAAAAAGATCTTTATTATTAATTCTGCGACGAAAATTTACATAACTCAATAACTTTTCGAATTTTATCAAAGTAGGACTATTATCCTGAAAATTTGCATATGGCCATAACTTTTCATTCCGAACAACTTTTCTTAACAAGATTTTGGCATACTGTAAACAGAAAAGGTACTTTACCTAAAATGAAAATAGTTTTTGCTCAACTGTAAAGGCCTACTTGATTTTAAAAAATCGAAAGTAGGCTAAAAATAAATTTCAGGCCAAGCAAAACTTTTTATGAAGAATAACATTTTGCCGAAAAATCCAAAATAAAAAAGTTTACAAGAGTGGGCAACCCCATCCGGGGACACCCTGTATATATATATATATATATATATATATATATATATATATATATATATATATATATATATATATATATATATATATATATATATATATTATATATATATATATATATATATATATATATATATATATACATATAATAATTATTAATGATATTTTTAAATTTTATTTATAGACATTATAGATACTTATACAGCTTATAGGATTGTATTTTAATATAAATTATATATTACTATATTTATAATAATACAATTGAGTTAAAATAATAATAGGTTTGGTAAAAATAAGACATGTTTTTTTACAAATGTTACAGACAGTTACAGAGCTTACAGAACTAATATGTAAAATAATATAAATTGTTCATAGATATATTTCAATTGTGTTGAAATAATAAATTTAAGCAAAAATAATAAAAATAATTTTATTGAATTCGTTTTATAAATACAGTGTAGGTATATTGCGTGTTACTTTACAGACAGTTATAGAGCCTACAGAACTAATAAATTGAAATATAAATTGTGTATAAATATATATTTATTATAATTTTATAGAGCTTATAAAAGCTAAATATTTGTAATAATTTAATTGCGTTAAAATAATAAATTTAACGAAAATTAAAACAATATTTTTTATTGTATTTGTTTTTAAATACAGTTTATATTGCGTGTTACTCTACAGATATTACAGAGAGTTGTAGAGTTTACAGAACTTACATATTTTAATATAAATTGTTAACATAATTATGTTAAAATTATAAATTTAGTGATAAAAATGAAATATGCGAATTACTTTACAGACTTTACAAACAGTTACAGAGCTGATAGAAGTTACATATTTTCATATAATTAACAAGGTAAGTGATTTTTCTCAATATTTTAAAATTTAATTTAAATTTTTTCCAATTAATTTTTAATTTATTTCATTTTAAAAAAAATATATAACCAAAAAAAAAACAAAGATAACTTAAATAAATAATTTTAAAAGAATAACTGCCAAATTATATTTCAAAATTTATTTAGAATGTTCTAAAAATTTTAAAATAATTTTTAAGAATTTGATTTGCCATTTATATATCTTAAAGTTTGACATTTTTGGATGGTTTACGTAGCTAGACCGTTTTGGTATTTATGTTGTTGCTTGCAACAACTTGAAAAATTCATTTCGATCAAAAAAAAAAAAAAAATCGTCAACATTTTCGTGCGATTATTTTTGTACAACATTTGTCTTAGAGTAACTGAACATTTATATTATTATATTTTTTTATTAGGTTATTATGTTGTTTCAAAATGTTGACTTGATGAGTTTTCCTCCCGCCGTATAGTCCCGATTTAGCAACCAATAATTTCTATTTCTTCTCATACATCAAAAATCAAATGCGAGGTCAATTATTTTTGACAGTTGAAAAAGCGGCGGTTGGTACGCTTTCAAAATTCATGTTCTCTATGTACTTCAATCGCAAATTGTGGTAAAAGTGCTTCAAATTTGATTCAAACGCATGCGCAAAATTGTATTGATCGTCATGGAGAATATTTTGTCAAAAAAAAACAACAATAAAACCATTTTCGATGATAAATATTTGTTTATTTGTTTTTTTTTCTCTAATCCCGAATTATAAAAGGCAACCTTTGTATATACCGACTCATATAATATTCTATTAAATATACTCACTAATTCAGTTTCTCGGTTTTATTTTATTTTTACTCATTACCCTTTTTGGGTTTATTATTCCTGCACAACCTACCCCGAAAATTTTTACAATTTGGAAAAATGAGCTTTAAATTAAAAATTGCGTGGCGTTCCATTTTGACATTTCAATCGAACGAACCATCAAATGGCAGATTATGTTACGGTTTGTGACAATCAGGTACGATTTTTGATACAGAATTTTATATGCCATGTTTTTGTAGAATGACATACAATGTGTCCAAAAAAAAATTATGTTTTATATGTTTGTAGAATTACATATGCAATGTGTCTAGAGATTATATTTTTATTATTTATATTTGATAATTGCATTAATTGCGTGTTTATTTCTAATTATTTTTACGAATAAAACTGCAACATTTGTCAAGTGTTTATAAAAATATTATCAGTTAATATCGAAATGAAAATTGTTTCAAGTGGTTTTTGTGAATTGTGATAAGTATATATAAATTATAATTAAAATTCAAACAAAATACAATTTTATCAAACAAGAATAGAGAAAGATTTTTTTGGACAAAAATTTAATAAAATTTTGTTATATATATATATATATATATATATATATATATATATATATATATTATACTGATCAATAGAAATATGTAATATATTACTAATAAATTTATCAATATAAATGAATAAATACGAAATAAAATAAAATTTATGGGAACGCAATAATAATATTTAAAAATACACAAATAAATTTTAAATTTATTTTGGAATTATAATTAATTGAGCAAATCTAAAAAAATTGAGATAATTATGATAAATATTAAATATTATATTAATAATGATTAAATTGTCATTTTATATATATATATATATATATATATATATATATATTATATATAGATTCAAATATACAAGGAGCCTAGAGAAACTTATAGACAATGTGTTTATAGGATCATACATACAATGTGTCTATATAATTGTATATATTAATAGTCTACAGAATGTCTATTTTGTCGAAATAAAAAAGGAGATTTGTACATTAAAATAATTCTTTAATTATAATGTAATTTCTGTACAACTAATTAATTAAGTACATTATTTTTTTTGTGCAATATGCATTATTATATTTTGTATTTAAAAACTAATTAATAAATACTAATTAAATATTATAATTAAGATATATTTAAACTATAATAATTTTAATATTATAAGAGACACTCAATTAGGTACACAATGTATATCTGTAGTAAACATTTACACTTAAAATAAATTATAATTAAATACTTACTAAAAAAAAAATTGTTGTGTAAAAATAATAAAAATTAATGACTTTTATAATTAATTTACAATGAAAATATTTCGTCGGGCCGAGCTTGAGAAATTTGACGGGGACCTATGCGTCGCTTGCCGGGAAAATTTTACAAAAAAGTCGGTTAAAAACTTCCAAGAATAATAATTCTAATTTATTTTTTTTATTTGTAACTATTTAAAATCTGTGTTTTAACAACTTAAACACATAGTTAACTACATGATTAAGTATGAACAATGTGTTTATAATGTTTACAATATTATTGTTTAATAAAAGAAGTGTGGTTTATTATTCTAATCTCGTTTTTAATCAAATGATTAAGTTAATAAGATAATTAAGTGTGTTTTGACAACTTAAACGCATAGTTAACCATGTGATTTAAATAAGAAATATGTGTTTTGGAATGTTATTTTTGTGAAATTTTAATTAATTTTTTAAGTTTTTTATTGTTTTTTAATTCAAGCGTACTTTGACAATTTAATCGCATAATTAATTACATGGTTAAGTTATTAAATAATTATCGAACAATATGTAATATCGTTTTTATTTTAACAAGTAAATTTTATTGCATATATTCAACATTTTCGAAAAACAATTACATTTCTATTAAAATTAATTAAGCTGTATATATATATATATATATATATATATATATATATATATATATATATATATATATTATATATATATATATATATATATATATATATATATATTATATATATATATAAACTAAAACAAGACATGAAACATAAGAAAGTCTTTCACTAAATTTATATGCGTTATTTATTTCCAAGTGTTTATTAATTTAGCAAAATATTTCGAATCGGAATGATGAAGTAACTGATCTTGATCAATACGAGCATAGAAGTCTTCTTCACCATACGATCGGATTAATGCGATTGGTTCTAATGTTTTTGTGCCACTTTTATTAGCTACACGTAAATGTAGTAAAGGAATGTAGGAATCTAATTCAGTTGAATGATAATTTGTGATAAAAGTAAATTCATAATGGAAATTAGTTTTACGATATTTGAAATACCAACCCCCATAAAAACATGTCGTCCAAGTATCGGTAAAACTCATTTTAAATTCACTTCCATAACTGAATGATAAATTAACATGAAGAATAGTTGGACAATAATACTGATTATGTTTGATAATTTTACTAGTAATATCTTCTTCCGTACAACCATCTTCCTTTTTACATACTACTTCTTCGGTAGCACATTAACAACACAACCAACCAGCTAAACAAGGATACTTCTTTTCCTTAACATCACCTTTTGCACCTCGACACATTACACATTCGTCGAATTCACCAATCACATTCAGTTTGAATTGGGTGCCATTGTAACCACCCAAGACACTTATCAACGAATTTATATCATACACAACAGACGTATCATGCTGCAGGACACGAACACCTTCATCAGCAACTGTATTTGAACATTTCAATTCAGTTTTACCTTTGGTAACAATTAGATCGTAGTTTATATCACCTTGACGAGGTGTTCCCGTCAAATGTCGTACACTATGATAGATCTTTTTCGTTTCTAGACACACTTTCGTGTGAAGGAGAAATAATATACGACATATAACCAGGAGATACGTCTGTTGTGATGAACTTGTAATATTGTGTTTAAAGGTGCAGCCATTTTCCCGTATCTGACTGGGATGTTCTGCTTCGCAATGTTCCAGTAGTTGATCTTTCCTCCCAAGCCATTCGCACTTCACTCCAATCGGGCATATCAACTGACGATAGCCACAGATTGTGTGATGATGTTTGTCGTTGAATGGTATTTCTTGGGTACAACCAGCTGCTAGATTATTACAGGGGAATTGATGAGATTCCGCCAGTAATTCGTAGTCTACTTCTCTTACAACTAATTTTTCTTCGGGCACCGTGCATCTGCCGCAAAACTTGCTCCGGTCTTCGGCAATATAAACGGGACCGCATGACAAATAACCCTCACACTGGCTGCACTTCAACTGCGTCAATACTTTGTTGGAGAGAGACATTTTTCTGGCTTCTTCTGTCTGGCTTCGAAATGAATTTGGCGTTGTTCTAGTAGAAGTTGAACTAGGAACTGAAAATGCCAACTGAACATTGGCGTATTATATAGATGGACAATGTGCCGTAGAGATTAGATTAATAAGCTATAAACAAAAGAGGGGAAGGCGACAAATTATTACAAAGTTTAGCACTTGAAATTAAGTCAAGGTGATCACAAGACTATTTCGTGTTTGAAGTGTGGAAAGTTTTGTGTATCACCTGATTCTCTGATATCATTTTTGTTTTTTTCGTAATTTTAACAAATAACTCTTGAGACAATTATCGATATTAACTGATAATATTCGATTTAGTTTTACTTAGAAAAACATTTTATATATGTTGCAATTTTATTTGTAAGAAGATTATTAGTAATAGACGCGCAATAAATGCGATTATCAAACAAAGATAAGTTAAGTAAATAATGTTAAAATAATAATTGCCTGATTTAATTTCAAAATCTTGTTAGTTAATAAAACACATGATTATCTATGTGATTAATTTCTCAAAACACACTTAATTACTTTGTTAACTTAGTCATTTGATAAACAACGTGTTTAGAATGCCAAAACAAAATTCCTTGATTAATTAATAATTTTGTTAAAATAATAAACACATTGTTAATACTTAATTATGTAGTTAACTATGTGTTTAAGTTGGCGAAACACAGATTTTAAATAGTTACAAACAAAAAAAAAATATTATTCTTGGAGATTTTTAACCGACTTCTTTTGTAAAATTTTCCCGGCAAGCGACGCATAGGTTCCCGTCAAATTTCTCAAGCTCGGCCCGGCGAAATATTTTCATTGTAAATTAATTATAAAAGTTATTAGTTTTCATTATTTTTTTTACAACAATTTTTTTTAGTAAATATTTAATTACAATTTTTTTTAAGTGTAAATGTTCACTACACTATACATTGTGTACCTAATTGAGTGCATGTTACAATATTAAAATTATTATAGTTTAAAAATATTTTAATTATAATATTTAATTAGTTTTTATTAATTATATATTTAAATACAATTATATATTAATACAAAAAAATAATGTAATTGATTAGTTGTATTGAAATTAAATTATAATTAAAGAATTATTTTAATGTACAAACCTCCTTTTTTATTTTGACAAAGCAGACATTCTGTACACACTAAATATATATATATATACAAGGTGTTCGTTTGACAGGTTGATATAGGGCAATAACATGGAAGACCGATAATATGCAGAATACTTCTTTCTGAAGTAAAGTTCGGAGAAATACTTAGAATACTTTTCGATAGGGAATAAAAAGTTATATAGTTTAGCTTTAGTTTTAATTTGCTAGCATGTGCCGTTTGGGCGCTAGAATTTTTTTAAAATGTTTTTTAGAATTTTTAATAATTTTTCCTGCTAAATCAGTATGAGTTAGAGAAAAAAGTTACTTAGCTATTATGTAGCTATTTTTTTCTCTAATTTACTGAATTTTTTCAGATTTTTTTGAGCAAATTTTGAAAAAAGTCTTATTTTGAATTTTTTCAAAATATAACTTTTTTTATATATTATACCCAGAACCATACCCTACAATGTGATTACATGCGACAGATATGGAGATAATATGCTGATAAACTATACTTAACTTGAAAAGCACGTTTTTTGGCATTTTTTATTCGGCAATTTGCGGTCATTTAAGGTAATAAGATCTTATTTTCTGGTTTGATTTTCTCAATTACATATATTTTCTTAATTTTTTTTAGCAAGGAGTGAATAGTATGTTCCAATGGTCGAAAAATTATGTTTAGTAATTTTTTTTTGGTAAGAAAACTAGTTATTTAAACCAGAAAAACAATTCTTCTTTATCTTGCAATTTTTTTTTTCCCTTTGAAAGTGTATAGAATTTATATAATTTTGTATATAATTTTGTATTAAGTGTTTGATGGTACATTTTCTAAGTTTGAAATTTTGCATGTATTTTTATAAAAAGAACAATTACCACGAAGATAATCGTTATCTAATGAAATTTGTTTCTACATTTAATATCACTTACCATTGCTCTATATTTTTAATTTTTAACAATTTGACTATACTTATGCATTTTGTATTTTATAATTTTAACAACACAATAACATTCCTCTGTGAAAACACAGTAAGTTTTTTTCTTTTTTCTTGGTTTTAATGTCACATATGTAAATTTTTATAAAATTTAAAACAACATGTTCATTATAATTTATCTTTATTATTTAATTTGTATTACATAATGTGAAAAATTTTTGTACTGTAAAATCAAAAAAAAAAAATAATTTTTCTAATAAAGTTGGTTTTTCCGTTTTTTAGCACTGAAAAAGGCACAAATTGTGACAGAAAGCTTGTGAATTTCAAATGAGTATTTGATTTTTAAGAACTACATTGGCTGTTTTTACTCATCATCTTTATCCAATCCATATTTTCCAGCCATAAAAATTAACTAAACTATATATATATATATATATATATATATATATATATATATATATATTAAATATTGCATTGATCAATAGAAATACGTAATATATTTCCAATAAATAATCAATATGAGCTGAATATATACAAGATAACATAAAAACTAGGAGAGGGCATGTCTGTATTCAAGCGATAACAATATTTAAAAGTTCAAAAATAAACTTTAAATTTTTTTCGAATTATAATTTATTAATTAAATCAAAAAAAAGTCTAAGATAATTACGAAAATTAAAAAGATTAGAAGTTAATATTGTTTAACTTTTTTTTTAATGTACATGTATATATATATATATATATATATATATATATATATATATATTTAGACACATTCTACATAATTAAGTTTAAAGACATGGTATATATTTTATTTCTGCGACACAACGTGTATTTATATACCGGGTGTTTGTTCGTTAAGTTCGCATGGGCGTTTAACATGCAATTTCGATAATTTGCGATATACTTCTTGCAAAAGCATAAACGGAAAATGACTGCTGTGGAAATGAGATTTTTACGTGGGGTATATGGTGTAAATAGAAGAGATCGGGTACGAAATAGATTAGTGTATGATAAGTGTAAAATTGAAAAAAAATGTTGTTTACATGTTGAGCGAATGTCTAATGAACGTCTCGTTAAAAAAATTTATATGAATGATTTTGATGGTATACGTTTGCGTGAACGTCCGATGAGTAGTTGGAGTGGTATGATTGAGAGTGTTTTGCTTAAGCAAATGTTTCCAAGTAGTAGGAATAAAAAGCATGTATGAGAGAAATTATGAATGTGGATGAAGCGAAAGTTGCTTGTTTGGATAGGAATGTTTAAAGCCGACTGATTTCGGAATGATGAAAAGAGATATACTTATTAATTAAAAAGAAAACAATGTATATCAAATTTTTTAGACAAATGGTACATAAATATATATATATATATATATATATATATATATATATATGTATATAATATATTAATGGGTTGGATTTAACTGCACTATAATTTAGAATATATTCACTTTAATTTAGATTATATTCACTTTGATATAAACAAATGTATTGCACGAAATAAAAAAAAATAATTCCACTATAATTAAATTTATTCAACTAAAAAAAATATTTTAACTTTGGAAAACATAATGCACAAAAAAATAATATTATTGCTATAAAACGGATACTTTCCGCTATAAAAACGGATACTTTCCACTTTGTGGGCTGCCAATCATTTACGCCAGTCGATTCCTATTATTTGCGCCGATGAGATAAACGCCTATATTGAATAATAACATAACTAAACAACCTAAACCTAATCTAACCTACCCTAAGCCAACAGTGGCGCAGATGATATGGTTTCGTAGCGTTTATAGTGCAAACTTTTCAAATTTATAGTGCAACTTTTTCAAATTAAAGTTTAGGTTGTACCAAGTGCAAAGTATCTTATTTTCAGTGGAAAGTATCCAAACTTACTATGTGCAGTCTATTTTAATTCAAGAGTGCCATTATATATTTCCCTTTTTTATTTGTTGTAATTATCTAAAAAAAAATAAATTTACTTAATTATAATTTTAAAATAAATTTGATATTTATTTGTAAACTTTTACTATTATTATCGCGTGAATATGGACATGTCCTCTCGTAATTTTTATCTTATCTTGTATTGATTCAGTGCATATTGATAAATTTATTGGAAATATATTACGTATTTCTATTGATCAATACAATATATAATTATACAGTGTGCTCCAAAAAGTTTTATACAAATGGAGAAAAAGTTTATCTTACATTTCAGAAAAAAAAAATATTCTTGATAAAAAGCTTTGCATGACTTGTAAATTCATAATTAATTAGAAAATTTTTAAAACAATGGGTGGAAATACAGGAAAATGCAAAATTATATTTTAGGGTAAAATTACGTTCAAACTGTAGTGGAGAGCAAAATGTTTATTGAAATTGTTATTAAGTAGCAAAAAATTATGCCCAGTTGTAGATAAAAATTAATAGATGGATATTTGAATAAACACGTCAGCAATTATTAGATTAATCGTAAGATCCCGTTCATAATCAGCGCCTGATTTTGTGTTACTCATCCATTTTACACAACATGTTCTTTATTCAATAAATAGTCGAATTAATAATATCTTGTAATTTTTATCTGTGAAAAATTACAAATATACAAGTGGCCAATATTTAATAACAATTTCAATCAACATTTTGCTCTTTATTTCCAGCCAATGTTTTCAAAATTTTCTACCTAATTATGGATCTACTAGTCATGCAGAGCTTTTTATCAAGAATATTATTTTTTTTTTCGTGAAATGTACGATAAACTTTTTCTTCATTTGTATAAAACTTTTTAGACATATTGTATAATTAAATATTCAAATAAAACATATTTAATTTATAAAAATTTATTAAATTTTTATCCAAAAAATTTATCTCAATTCTCGTGTGATAAAATTGTACTTTGTTTGTATTTTAACAATAATTATAATTTTCATAAAAAATAATTAGTTTTAATCTGCTAGCATGTGCCATTTTAGTGCTAGAATGTTTTTATGATTTTTTGGTTTTTATTTTCTGTCTCAAAAACTATGCGGTGTAGGAAAATAAGCATACATACATACATACATACATACATACACAATCACGCCATGTACCCAAAAGGGTGTGGCACAAACTCTTTTTTCTTGGAAAATAAGCATAATATGGAAAAATGCGGACTAATGAGTACTATAATTCGGTAAAAAATCTATTATTCTAAAATGCATCGTTTAATAGAAAAAAAAACATAAAAACTGGATTTTTGAAAATTTCACAAGAAGAAATTTTTTTCAAAATAATTTTTTTTTCAAAATTTGCTCCAAAAAATCTGAAAAGATTTAGTAAAATAGAAAAAAAAAATTAGCTACATAATATCAAAGTAACTTGTTTCTCTATCTCATACTGATTTAACAGGAAAAATTATTGAAAATTGTAAAAGCTTTTTAGAAATTTAAATTTTTTCGTATGTATACAGAAAACCGAACGTTAGAAATTAAAATTATTGTTAAGCATTTCATTTAATATCACAACTTTTTGAAAAATGGCATAACCTTGTGATAAATATCTAAAAATTGTATTAAAATAAATATCAAACACCAAAACGTTGTGAGCAAAATCAAAATCTTGTAATCAATATCAGAGCTTTGTGAAAAATTCGTATAATAACATTGTGAAAAATATCGTAAACTTGTGAAACATTTTATTTATAAAATTACAATAAAATCTCACAGTCTTGTTCAAAATATTAAAAGTTTCTGATAAATATCTGGAGGCCAAATTTGATTTAATTATTTATTACTACTTTGACTGCAAGGAAAAGTAGTTAAGCGTTTGGTACGGTGTCTGTAACATTTTCAAAAAAAAAAAAAAATTGTATAGAAATCCTTCATATAGCCTGTAGATGACGAATCTGAACTTAGTTTATGTGGGTGTATGGATGTGCGTCGTCAGCTCGCTCGGTCGTCAGACAAAATTTTGTGATCGCAACTCCTCCTAGACGGTTCAACCGATTATAATGAAATTTTCAGGATAAATTTGCCTAGTGCCCAAGATGGTCATGTGGTTTTGGTTTTTTCCAGTGATGCCAACTTTCCGAGAAAAAAATTACTAAAGTTTTTAAAAATTCATTCTGGCTACATTATTTATCCGATTTTGATCAAATTTTCAGAAAAGATTTCCCTAATGCTCCTATTAATTACATAATTTTATTACTATTCAGTGTTGCCAACTTTCCGAGAAAAAAATTACTAAAGTTTTAAAATTTTTATTATGGCCATGTTATTCAACCGATTTTACTCAAATTTTCACAAAAGATTCTCCTAGTATTCATATAATTTATGTAATTTTAACAAAATACAGTGTTGCCAACTTTCCGAGAAAAAATTAGTAAAATTTTTAAAAATTTATTATGACCATTTTATTTAACCGATTTTAATCAAATTTTCATAAAAGTTTTTTTTAGTGCCTAAATAAATTATGGAATTTTAACAAAATACAGTGTTGCCAACTTATCAAGAAAAAAATCACAAATTTTTTTAAAAATTCATTGTGGCTACATTATTTATTCGATTTTGATCAAATTTTCCGTAAAGTTTCTTCTAGTGCCCACATAAATTATAATATTATTAAAATACAGTGTTGCCAACTTTCCGAGAAATGTCAAAGTAGTCTATATATGGGTTTATCCATATACTTCTAATCTTGTTTTATTTACTTTTACTTGTTTCTATATACTGTTTTTTTTACTGAAATGTCATTATTATTAGACGAACGTTGAGTTTTGTCGAAACGTCGTTTTTAAATAAATATTTATACAGAACTTTAACCTGAAGTAGTTTTATATTAATACAATAATTTCTTAGATATTTTTTTACTATCTTTAAAAATTGTTAAAACCTTGTAAAAATAACAAAATCTTAAAAAATGTCAGTATTTGAAAAAAATTTACAAAATGTTTTTAAATACTTTAAAAATTGTTAAAACATTGTAAAAATTTAGATAATCTTGCAAAAATATCAATATTTGAAAAAAATTATTTAATTTTTTTGAAAATTGTTAAAATTTAACTAAAAAAATTACAAAATCATTGAAAAATTTTACTATTTGATATAATTTTACAAAATTTGATAAAATTATTTTAACAATTGTTAAAGCCATATTAAAAATAATAAAATTTTCCAAAAATGTCAATATTTGAACAAATTTTACTAAATTTGTTTAAATCTTTTGAAAATTGTTAAAAATTTTGTAAAAAATTAGTAAAACGTGTTTTTACCACTTTAACTGCAAGGAAAAAGTGGTATAGTGATTGGTACGGTGTCTGTAACATTTCAAAAAAAAATATTTTTTCATAGATATCCTTTATATAGCGCCTAGATGACGAATCCGAACTTAGTTTATGACTGGGTGTATGTGTGTGCATCGTCAGTTTACTCGTTCACTCGGTCTTCAGTCAAAGTTTTGTGATCGCAACTTTTCCTAGACGATTCAACCGATTTAAAAAAAATTATCAAGATCATCATTTAGTGTCCAGGATAGTCATCTGGTTTTATTTTTTTAGTAATGTCAACATTCTGAGAATAAAATAATAAATTTTTAAAAATTCATTGTGCCTACATTATTTATATCCGATTTTAATCAAATTTTTACAAAAGATTCTGCTAATGTCTTCATAAATTATATAATTTTAACCAAATACAGTGTTGTCACTTTTCCAAAAAAAAAAATTAAAAAAAATCATTGTGGCCACATTATTTAACTGATTTTAATAAAAATTTTACAAAATATTTCCCTAATGCCTACATAAATTATATAATTTTAGCAAAATATAATATTGCCAACTTTCCGAAAAAAAAATACAAAATTTATTTTAATTTAATTTTGGTTTTACTATTTATATTGTTTATATTATACAATGTTGCTAATTTTTTTTTGTTGTTTGTACAATTTTAACAAAATTCAGAATAGATCTTGTGGTCTATGCATAATAATGCAGCCCCCGAGAAATTTTGGTGAAAAAATATAAAAATTTGTATTTCTATTTCTTAGCATTTATGTGATAATGTCAAAGTAATCTATACATGGGTTTACCCATATATAATGCTAATCTTGTTTTTTTTTATACTTCTTGAGACAATTCCTTTATCGATATTAACTGATAATATTCGAATTAGTTTTTACGTAGAATAAACATTTGATAAATGTTGGCAAAATAGACACCCAATAAATGCAATTATCAAATACATATGTACCCAATGTACGCTATGTACCCAAAAGGGTGTGGCACAAACTCATTTTATCATCCCGAAATCGGTCGTCTCCAAACATTCCTATCCAAACAAGCAACTTTTGCCTCATCCACATTCATAATTTCTCTCATACATGCTCTTTTATTCCTGCTACTTGAAAACTTTTAACCACGCAAGCCACTTTCTTAATCATACTACCACTCCAACTACTCATCGGACGTTCACCTGCAAACGTATACCATCAAAATCATTCAAATAAATCTTTTTAACAGCAAACGTTCATTAGACGCATTCGCGTAACATGTCCGAACCATCTTAACTGACTAACACCAACTTTTGCTACAACATTTTTTTCAATTTCACATTATATGCTGACCTTGCAATATGATTTTTGATGTGTTTGGAATGGAACAGAAGACATTGGGTGCCAAATCAGGATTATACGGGGCGAATGATCCATCAAATCGATGTTTTGAAACAATTTAAAATGCAAAAAATATAATAATATAAATATGGAGTTAGTCCACGACAAAAGTTGTACAAAAATAATCCCACGAAAATGTTTACAATTTAATTACAGTGACCAATACAGGTAGCGCTCGAATGTCAAAACATTCTGAATACGTATACCGTTCGAAAATGTCAAACTTTACGATGGGGACGTCAGTTAGCAGATGGCAATACTATACGATTACCCTATCCCGACATATAACAAGATTGGAAGTATATGGGTAAACCCATATATAGACCACTTTGACATTTCTCGAAAAGTTGGTAACATAATATTTTTATTAAAATTATAATTTATGTGGGCACCTGGAGAAACTTTTCGGAAAATTTCATCAAAATCGAATAAATAATGTAGCCACAATGAATTTTTAAAAAAATTTGTGATTTTTTCTCGATAAGTTGGCAACATTGTATTTTGTTAAAATTGAAAAATTTATTTAGGCATTAAGAGAATTTTTATAAAAATTTAATTAAAATCGGTTAAATAAAGTGGTCATAATGAATTTTTAAAAATTTTAATAATTTTTTTCTCGGAAAGCTGGCAACATTGTATTTTGTTAAAATTATATAAATTATATAAATACTAGGAGAATCTTTTGTAAAAATTCTAGTAAAATCGGTTAAATAACATAGCCATAATAAATTTTTTAAAATTTTAGTAATTTTTTTTGGAAAGTTGGCAACAATGGATATTTATAAAATTATATAATGAATGGGAGCATTAGAAAAATCTTTTCAAAAAATTTGATCAAAATCGGATAAATAATGTAGCCAATATAAATTTTTAAAAATTTAGTAATGTTTTTCTCGGAAAGTTGGCATCACTGGAAAAAAATAAAACCACATGACCATCTTAGGTACTAGAATAATTTATCCTAAAATTTTCATTAAAATCGGTTGAACCGTCTAGGAGAAGTTGCAATCACAAAATTTTGACTGACGGCCGAGCGAGTGAGCGATCTGATGACGCACACACATACAACCTCATACACTAAGTTCGGATTCGTCATCTAGAGGCTACATGAAGGATTTCTATACAATTTAATTTAATTTTTAAAAATGTTACAGACACCGTACCAAACGCTATAACACTTTTTCCTTGCAGTCAAAGTGGTAAAAAGTAACCCACGTATTCGTTAATTGTCATTCTTAAATGGTTTTTACCAGTTTGAACTGCAAGGAAAAAGTGGTATAGCGTTTGGTGCGATGTCTGTAACATTTTCTTCATATAGTCCTTAGATGACGAATCTGAACTTAGTTTATGTGGGTGTATGTGTGTGCGTCGTCAGCTCGCTCGCTCGGTTGTAAGTCAAAATTTTGTGGCCGCAACTCCTCCTAGACGGCTCAACCAATTTTAATGAAATTTTCAGGATAAATTTACCTTGTACCCAAAATAGTCATGTGGTTTTATTTGTTTTCAGTGATGTCAACTTTCCGAGAAAAAAATTACTAAAGTTTTTAAAAATTCATATTGCCTACGATATTTATTTGATTTTGATCAAATTTTCAGAAAAGATTTCCCTAATGCTCCCATTAATTATATAATTTTATTAATATCCAGTGTTGCCAACTTTCCGAGAAAAAAATTACAAAATTTTAAAAAATATATTATGGCCAAGTTATTTAACCGATTTTATTCAAATTTTCACAGCAGATTCTTTCAGTATTCATATAATTTATGTAATTTTAACAAAATACAGTGTTGCCAACTTTTCGAGAAAAAAATTAAAATTTTAAAAAAATCATTATGACCACTTTATTTAACTGATTTTAATCAAATATTTATAAAAGATTCTCCTAGTGCCTAAATAAATTATGCAATTATAACAAAATACAGTGTTGCAAACTTATCGAGAAAACAAATTAAAAATTCATTGTGGCTACATTATTTATTCGATTTGTTAATAACTATTTAGATAATTATACAATATAAAAAATTAAATATGTTATTTGTTTTTCTTGTTTTTAGTTAAAAAAATCAAAATCGTTTCCATTGTTTTAAGTAAATTTTATTGAATATTTAATTTTTCGAAAAAAAAATTACAATTCTATTAAAATTAATCACGATGCATATACATATATTTATATATGATATTTTATTACAATTATTTAATTATTTTCACAAGGTTATGTATTTTTCACAAGAATATGATATATACCCACATATAAGAAGGTTTTAATATTTTGCACAAGATTGTCATATTTTAATGCATTTTTATATTTTTCACAAAGTTATGACTAAATTTATATGTATTATTCATTTAACAGTCCACGTTAATTCAGCATAATATATCGAATCGGAATGATAAGGTAGCTGATCCTGATCAATACGAGCATAGAAGTCTTCCTCACCATATGAACGGATTAATGCGACTGGTTCTAATGTTCTTGTGCCACTTTCATTAGCTACACGTAAATGTAGGAGAGGAATCAGGCGATTTAAATCCGTTGAATGCCATGTTGTGATTAAAGCAAATTCATAATGGAAATTAGTTTTGCGAAATTTGAAATACGAACATCCATCGAAACATGTCGTCCAAGTATCGGTAAAACTAATTTCAAATTCACTTCCATACTTGTATGATGAATTAACATTAAGCCTAGTTGGACAATAATACTGATTATGTTTGATAATTTTACTAGCAATATCTTTTACTTTACAACCAGCTTTCTTTGTACATACTACTTCTTCGGTAGCACATTTACAACACAACCAACCAGCTAAACAAGGATACTTCTTCTCCTTAACATCACCATTTGCACCTCGACACATTACACATTCGACTTGTTTATCTACTTTCACAAAATCACCAATCACATTTAGTTTGAATTGGGTGCCATCGTAACCACCCAAGACACTTATCAACGAATTTATATCATACACAACAGACGTATCATGCTGCAAGACACGAACACCTTCATCAGCAACTGTATTTGTACAAATTATTTTATTATCACCTTTGGTAACAATTAGATCGTAATTTACATCACCTTGACGAGGTGTTCCCGTCAAATGTCGTACACTATGATAGATCTTCTTCGTTTCTAGAGACACCTTCGTATGAAGGAGAAATAATATACGACATATAACCAGGAGATACGTCTGTTGCGATGAACTTGTAATATTATGTTTAAAGGTGCAACCATTTTCACGTATTTGGCTGGGATGTTCTGCTTGGCAATGTGCCAATAGTTGATCTTTCTTTCCCAGCCATTCGCAATTCACTCCAATCGGACATATCAACTGACGATAGCCACAAATTGTGTGATGATGTTTGTCGTTAAATGGTATTTGTTGGGTACAACCAGCTGCTAGATTATTACAGGGGAATTGATGAGATTCCGCCAGTAATTCGTAATCTACTTCTCGTACAACTAATTTTTCTTCGGGCACCGTGCATCTGCCGCAAAACTTACTCCTATCCTCGGCAATGTAAACGGGACCGCATGATAAATAACCTTCACACTGGCTGCACTTCAACTGCGTCAATACTTCAATGGAGAGAGACATTTTTCTGGCTTCTTCTGTCTGGCTTCGAAATGAATTTGGCGTTGTTCTAGTAGAAGTTGAACTAGGAACTGAAAATGCCAACTGAACATTGACGTATTATATAGATGGACAATGTGCCGTAGAGATTAGATTGATAAGCTATAAACAAAAGAGGGGAAGGCGACAAATTATTACAAAGTTTAGCACTTGAAATTAAGTCAAGGTGATCACAAGACTATTTCGTGTTGTGTGGAAAGTTTTGTGTATCACCTGATTCTCTAATATCATTTTTGTTTTTTTCGTAATTTTAACAAATAACTCTTGAGACAATTATCGATATTAACTGATAATATTCGATTTAGTTTTAACTTAGAATAACACTTGACAAATGTTGCAATTTTATTTGTAAAAAAAGAATTAGTAATAGACGCGCAATAAATGCAATTATCAAACATAGATAAATTAAATAAATAATTTTAAAAGAATAACTGCTTCATTAAATTTTAAAACCTTGTTAGTTTATCATGTGATTAATTATGTGATTAGATAATCAAAACACACTTTATTGAATAAACAATAAAAAACGTAAAAATTAATTGAATTTTCATAAAAATAATATTTAAAAATACATATTTATTAGTTAAATCACATGATTATCTATTTGATTAAGTTCTCAAAACACACTTAATTACCTTATTAACTTAATCATTTGATTAACAACGTGATTAGAATGCCAAAACATAAAATCCTTTGATTATTTAATAATTTTGTAAAAATAATAAACACATTGTTAATACTTAATCATGTGGTTAACTATGTGTTTAAGTTGTCAAAACACAGATTTGAAATAGTTACGAATAAAAAAAATAAATAATAATTATTATTCTTAGAGGTTTTTAACCGACTTTTTGTAAAATTTTCACGACAAGCGACGCATAGGTTCCCGTCAAAGTTCTCAAGCTCGGCCCGGCGAAATATTTTCACTGTAAATTAATTATAAAAGTTATTAATTTTTATTATTTTTTTTACGACAATTTTTTTAGTAAATATTTAATTATAATTTATTTTAATTTTAAGTGTAAATGTTCACTACACATATACGTTGTGTACCTAATTGAGTGCCTCTTATAATATTAAAATTATTAATAGTTTAAAAATATCTTAATTATAATATTTAATTAGTATTTATTAATTATATATTTAAATACAATTATATATTAAGTACAAAAAAATAATGTAATTAATTAGTTGTACAGAAATTAAATTATAATTAAAGAATTATTTTAATGTACAAATCTCCTTTTTTATTTTGACAAAATAAATATTCTGTAGACACTTAACATATATAATTTTATAGACACATTGTATATAAGTTTCTCTAGACTTTTTGTATATTTGAATATATACAGGGTGTAACAGAATAACTATTCCTAATTTTAACTGGAGTATCCTGGGCTCAGAATATGAAGATTTAATGCAAATCACTGAGATAAAATGTGGCTCCTTACTGAGCTACAGGGTGTTTTATATAAAAATTTAAAAACGATTTTTGCCCAGTACTTTAAAACTATTTGACGTATCCTTATCATACTTGGCAGGAAATGTAGGTACCGTACACCATACTAAATTATGTTAAATAAAAGTTTCTGGCTACTGCCAGTGGCGTACAACAGGGGCAAGTGAGAGGTTGATCCTTCCTAAATTCTACGCCACTGGCGGAATTGTCATTTTTGCACAATTTTTCAATTCTCCAATATTTGCTGTGTAAAAAACATACTCTTCCTTTGTAACGATAAAGTCACTGTTTTTCGAGATATTTAAAGTTAAACATAAGCTGCACTATTGGGAATTTTTCAAAATTTGCTCAAAAAAATCTGAAAAAATTCAGTAAAATAGAGAAAAAAATTAGCTACATAATAAATAAGTAACTTTTTTCTCTAACACATTCTGATTTGGATGTAAAAATTATTGAAAATAAAAAAAATAAAATGCAAAAAATATTAATTTTCAATAATTTTTCCAGCCAAACCAGAATGAGTTAGAGAAAAAGTTACTTAGTTATTATGTAGCAAATTTTTTTCTCTATTTTACTGAATTTTTTCAGATTTTTTTGAGCAAATTTTGAAAAAATCCCAAGAGTGCAGCTTATGTTTAACTTTAAATATCTCGAAAAACAGTGACTTTATCGTTACAAAGGAAGAGTATGTTTTTTACACAGCAAGTATTGGAGAATCGAAAAATTGTGCTAAAATGACAATTCCGCCAGTGGCGTAGAATTTAGGAAGGATCAACCTCTCACTTGCCCCTGTTGTACGCCACTGGCAGTAGCCAGAAACTTTTATTTAACATAATTTAGTATGGTGTACGGTACCTACATTTCCTGCCAAGTATGATAAGGATACGTCAAATAGTTTTAAAGTACTGGGCAAAAATCGTTTTTAAATTTTTATATAAAACACCCTGTAGCTCAGTAAGGAGCCACATTTTATCTCAGTGATTTGCATTAAATCTTCATATTCTGAGCCCAGGATACTCCAGTTAAAATTAGGAATAGTTATTCTGTTACACCCTGTATATTTATTAATTGTTTCAGATTTTTCAGATTTGTTTAATAAATTATAATTCGAAAATAAGCTAAAAATTTATTTGTGTACTTTTAAATATTATTATTGCGTTCCCACAAATTTTATTTTATCTTGTATTTATTCATTTATATTGATAAATTTATTAGTAATATATTACGTATTTCTATTGATCAGTATATATATATATATAAATATTTATATATCGTAGTTTTTATGTTATCTTCTGCTAATATTGATTATTTGCTGGAAATATATTAAGTATTTCTATTGATCAATACAATATTTAATTTATTTTTTTTATTTAATTTTTAAATTTAATTTTATTTTATTTAAGTATTATTATTAAGTATTATTTAAGTATTAACAATGTGTTTATTATTTTTACAATATTATTGTTTAATAAAAGAAATGTGTTTTGAGAATTTAAACGCATAGTTAACCATGTGATTTAAATAGTAAATCTAAATATGTATTTTCGAATGTAATTTTTATGAAATTTTAATTAATTTTTTAAGTTTTTTATTGTTTATTTTTTAAGTTTTTTATTGTTTATTAATTAAAGCGTACTTTAACAATCTAATTGCATAGTTAATCACATGGTTAAGATAGTAAATAATTATCGAACAATATGCAAAATCGTTTTGTTTTTAACAAGTAAAATTTATTGCATATTTGTCAAGTGTTTATAAAAATAATATCAGTTAATAATAAGAAAATGGTTTCAAGTTTTTTTTTGATAAGTATATATAAATTATAATTAAAATGCAAACAAAATACAATTTTATCAAACAAGAAAGAAGAAAGATTTTTTTGGACAAATATTTAATAAACTTTTGTTAATTAAATATGTTGTAAAATATTATATATATATATATATATATATATATATATATATATATATATATATATATATATATATATATAGATAAGCGACTTGAAAAAGACAAGAACGTTGTCGAAAGCTCGTCAAAATTTCAAATGAGTGTTTAATTTTTTTCTTAATCATTCTACTGTTTTGGCTGCTTCGCCCTCAAAATAAATTTTTTTTAAAACTATATATAAATATATATATATATATATATATATATATATATATATATAAATTCAAATATACAAGGAGTCTAGAAAAACTTATATACAATGTGTCTAAAGAAACTTATAGACAGTATGTTTATAGAATCATACATTCAATGTGTCTATAAAATTATATATATTAAGAGAAGATCGCGCTTCAAAATTTTGAAAAAATTGTTTTTTTTTTACATACAGTGAAAGCTATATGTGTCTAGAATGTTTGGGTGAAAGGATATTTTGATCCGGAAAATATTGACGTCGCTGCAGTGTTTTGAATGGACCGGTGTCCCGAGCGCTGATTGAATGTAAGTTAGCATTTTCAAAATAACATTCTTAAAACAAACTGCTAAAATCGGAAAAACTACTAAATTTATCAATTTTATATCCGCCATATTAGATCCGCCATATTGAATTTTTCAAAAACCCCAAAAATCCCAGAAACCTAGATATGTACTACTGGTTGAGCAATTTTGGCCGAATGATTCAAATTATACAGGAAAAACCATTGCGCAAACTTCAAACGCATTTTTCTCGAAAACACATTTTTCAAAACTGCGAATACTCTAGCGTTTGAACCGTTCGACCAATTGACTTCATTTTCTGTTTGCCAAAAAGAAAATTAATTTCTTCATGGAATATATCCTGGTAAAATTTTCAATTTTAAAGATTTTTACAGCGTGCCAAAGTCAAAAAATTGTCACCTTTTTTTTCAAAAGTTCGCCATTTTGTCATTTTTTACGTTTTTTCCGATTTCGTTGTCGGTTCCAGGTGACATTTTGCGACCTGTGGAATTTTCGCAGTTTTGCAGAGGCGTCTCCGATAAACGGTCATATTAGCCGCCATTTTGATTTTGTATTTTTGACAAAAATTGTGTTTATAGATAAAGAGTTAATAAACATTTTAACAAAAAATCATATCTTTAACTCTCACCAGTTCCGTAAAAAATATCCAAAATATAGGTCGTAGTGTCTACAAAATGTTTATTTTGTCAAAATAAAAAAGGAGATTTGTACATTAAAATAATTCTTTAATTTTATTTTAATTTCTGTACAACTATTTAATTACATTATTTTTTTTGTATTTAATATATAATTGTATTTAAATATATATACTAATTAAATATTATAATTAAGATATTTTTAAACTATAATAATTTTAATATTTACACTGAAAATAAATTATAATTAAATATTTACTAAAAAAATTTTTGTGAAAATATAATTAAAATTAATAACTTTTGTAATTAATATACAATGAAAATATTTCGCTAGACCGAGCTTGAGAAATTTGACGGGAACCTATGCGTCGCTTGCCGGGAAAATTTTACAAAAAATTCTGTTGAAAACCTTGTTTGTAACCTTTATTTGTAACAATTTAAAATCTGTGTTTTTGACAACTTAAGCACATAGTTAACCACATGATTAAATATTGACAATGTGTTTATTATTTCTACAATATTATTGATTAATCAAGGAAGTTTGTTTTGACATTCTGATCACGTTGTTACTCAAATGATTAAGTTAATAAGGTAATTAAGTGTGTTTTGAGAACTTAATTACATAGATAATCATGTGATTTAACTAGTAAATATGTATTTTTAAATATTATTTTTATGAAAATTTAATTTATTTTTTACGTTTTTTATTAACTAACAAGATTTTGAAATTAAATCAGGCAATTATTCTTTTAAAATTATTTATTTAACTTATCTTTGTTTGATAATCACATTTATTGCGCGTCTATTACTAATGATTTTTTACAAATAAAATTGCAAAATATATAAAATGTTTTTCTAAGTAAAACTAATTCGAATCTTATCAGTTAATATTGATAAGGAAATTGTCTCAAGTGGTTTTCGTGATAAATATGAAAAAACAAAATTGTTATCAGAATATCAGGTGATACACAAAACTTTCCACACTTCAAACACGAAATAGTCTTGTGATCACCTTGACTTAATATCAAAGGCTAAACTTTGTAATAATTTGTCGCCCTCCCCACTTTTGTTTATAGCTTATCAATCTAATCTCTACGTCAAATTGTCCATCTATATAATACGCCAATGTCCAGTTGGCATTTTCAGTTCTTAGTTCAACTTCTACTAGAACAACGACAAATTTATTTCGAAGCCAGACAGAAGAAGCCAGAAAAATGTCTCTCTCCATTGAAGTATTGACGCAGTTGAAATGCAGCCAGTGTGAAGGTTATTTATCATGCGGTCCCGTTTATATTGCCGAGGACCGGAGTAAGTTTTGCGGCAGATGCACGGTGCCCGAAGAGATATCAGTTGTACAAGAAGTAGATTACGAATTACTGGCGGAATCTCATCAATTCCCCTGTAATAATCTAGCAGCTGGTTGTACCCAAGAATTACCATTCAACGACAAACATCACCACACAATTTGTGGCTATCGTCAGTTGATATGCCCGATTGGAGTGAAGTGCGAATGGCTTGGGAGGAACTATTGGAACTATTGGAACATTGCAAAGCAGAACATCAAAGTCAGATACGGGAAAATGGCTGCATCTTTAAACATAATATTACAAGTTCCTCGCAACAGACGTATCTCCTGGTTATATGTCGTATATTATTTCTCCTTCACACGAAGGTGTGTCTAGAATCAAGGAAGATCTATCATAGTGTACGACATTTGACGGGAACACCTTGTCAAGGTGATGTAAAATACGATCTATTAATTACCAAAGGTAAAAAGAAAATAATTAGTTCAAAGACAGTTGATGATGAAGGTGTTCGTGTCTTGCAGCATGATACGTCTGTTGTGCATGATATAAATTCGTTGATAAGTGTCTTGGGTGGTTACAATGGCACCCAATTCAAACTAAATGTGATTGGTGATTTTGTGAATGTAGATTACGACGAATGTGTAATGTGTCGAGGTGCAAAAGGTGATGTTAAAGAGAAGAAGTATCCTTGTTTAGCTGGGTGGTTGTGTTGTAAATGTGCTACCGAAGAAGTAGCATGTACAAAGAAAGCTGGTTGTACAGAAAAAGATATTGCTAGTAAAATTATCAAACATAATCAGTACTTTTGTCCAGCTAGGCTTAATGTTAATTTATCATACAGGTTTGGAAGTGAATTTGAAATTAGTTTTACCGATACTTGGACGACATGTTGCGATTCGGGTAGTTGGTATTTCAAATTTCGTAGGGATGATTGGTATTTCAAATATCGTAAAACTAATTTCCATTATGAATTTACTTTAATCACAAATTATCATTCAACGAAATTAGATTCCTTCAATCCTTTACTAGATTTACGTGTAGCTAATGAAAGTGACACAAGAACATTAGAACCAATCGCATTCATCCGTTCATATGGTGAAGAAGACTTCTATGCTCGTATTGATCAGGATCAGCTACCTTATCATTTCGATTCGAAATATTTTGCTAAATTAACATGGACTAATAAATGAATAATGCATATAAATTTAGTGAAATTATTAGTGAATTTATGTTTCATATTTTGTTTTAGTTTATATCTATATCTATATAATAATTATGTAAATGTATTTTATGTATGTGTGTGTGTATAATATAATATGCAATATATCATAACTTTGTGAAAAATATAAAAATGCAATAAAATATGACAATCTTGTGAAAAATATTAAAACCTTCTTATATGTATATATTATATTCTTGTGAAAAATACATAACCTTGTGAAAATAATTAAATACCTAATTGTAATAAAATATTATATATATATATATATATATATATATATATATATGTATATATATATATATGTATATATATATATATATATATATATATATATATATATGTATATATATATATATATATATATATATATATATATATATTGTATATGTAACATTGTGTATTACTTCATTTATATATTTTAAATAAAATGTACATTATTTCGACCACACTGTGGTCATCTTCAGTTACGACTCGTAACTCAAATTTTAATTTTATTTGAACTACTTCATGTACTCAACAACAAACAATAACAAACATTGTTTAATATTTTATTACTCAACTATGGTATAATGAGGTTCAGATTTATTAAATACTAATTAATTAATAATTAACTAATTAGTTAATTAATTTTTATGAAAGATATAATTGTAAAAATGCAAACAAATTACAACTTTATCAAACAAAAATTGAAAAATATTTTTTAGACAAAATTTTAATGAATTTTTGTAAATTAATTATTTAACATAGGTGTATATATATATATATATATATATATATATATATATATATATATATATACATATATATATATATATATATATATTAAATATTGCATTGAAATATTTAATATATTTCCAATAAATAAACAATATAAATCAACATAAAAACTACGATAGGGCATGCATTTAAAAGTTCATAAATAAACTATAAATTTTTTTTGCATTATAATTAATTAAATAAATCTAAAAAAAATCTAAGATAATTACGATAATTAAAAAAATTAATATTGTTCAAATTGTAATTTTAAAAAAAAAATGTATATATATATATATATATATATATATATATATATATATACAGCGTGTTTCAGAGTAAGCGTCTTATAAATACGTGGTTTGCACTTTATATATCGGGATCGGGTAATTGTAGTTTTGCCACAGATCTAACTGTTTATGAATGTTGATGAAATGTTTATCTGTGGTTTTGCCATCTGTTAACTGACGTCTCTATCGTAAAGTTTGACATTTTTGAATGGTTTACGTACTCAGAATATTTTCATATACGAGCGCTGTCGGTATTGATCACTGCAATTAAATTGTGAACATATTCGTGCTATTATTACCACTTTGACTTCAAGGAAAAGTGGTATAGCGTTTGGTACGGTGTCTGTAACATTAAAAAAAAAAAATTGTATATAAATCTTTCATATAGCCTCTACATGACGAATCCGAACTTAGTTTATGTGGGTGTATGGATGTGCGTCGTCAGCTCGCTCGCTCGGTCGCTCAGTCAAAATTTTTTGATCGCAACTCCTCCTAGACGGTTTTACCGATTTTAATAAAATTGTCAGAATAAATTTGTCTAGCACCCAAGATAGTCATGTGGTTTTAGTTTTTTCCAGTAATATCAACTTTCCGAGAAAAAAATTACTAAATTTAAAAAAAAATTATTATGGCTATGTTAATTAACCGATTTTACTCAAATTTTCACAAAAGATTTTTCTAGTATTTATATAATTTATATAATTTTAACAAATTACAGTGTTGCCAACTTTCCGAGAAAAAAATTACTAAAATTTTTTAAAATTTATTATGACCGCTTTATTTAACCGATTTTAATCAAATTTTCATAAAAGATTCTATTAGTGCCTAAATAAATTATACAATTTTAACAAAATACAGTGTTGCCAACTTATGGAGAAAAAAATTACTAAAATTTAAAAAAATTCGTTGTAGCTACATTATTTATTCGATTTTAATCAAATTTTCAGAAGTTTTTTTAGTGCCCACATAAATTATAATATTATTAAAATAGTGTTGTCAATTTTCCGAGAAATGTCAAAGTGGTCTATATATGGGTTTACCCGTATACATCTAATCTTGTTTTCGTACAACTTTTGTCGTGAATTAACTCAATAGTTATATTATTATATTTTTCACAAGATTATTGTATATTCCACATTTTGTACTGTTTCAAAACGTCGATTCGATGGGTCACTCGTATAATCATGATTGTCCACCCAATGTCTTCTGTTTCGTTCCAAAAACATCAAAAATCATATTTATAACTTATTTTAATTCATATTTAAAACTTCATTTTTTTTAAATTATATTTGATAATTGCATTTATTGCGTCTCTATTTTGTCAACATTTATCAAGTGTTATTCTAAATAAAAACTAATTCGAATATTTTTAGTTAATATCGATAAATAAATTGTCTCAAGAGGTTTTTCTGATAAGTTTAAAAAAAAAACAAATCTATAAGTATATTGGTAAACCCATATATAGACCACTTTGACACTGTCACCATAAATATTAAGAAATAGGAATAAAATTTTTATATTTTGCAGCATTATTCATTATTAACTGATATAATTATTATAAATAGAAAAAAAAATTATTTTGTATTTTTTTTAAAATTGTATAAACAACATAGAAAAATTAGCAACACTGTATAATGTAAACAATGTATACCGTATAAGTAGTAAAGCAAAATTAAATTAAAATAATTTTAGTATTTTTTTTTCTCGGAAAATTGGCAATACTATATTTTGCTAAAATTATATAATTTATATGTTAACGTTAGTTCACACCGTTCTAATTGCTATGTTCAGACACGTAGGACAAATACAAAACATGTTGAAGTTAATATTGAATTTATTCGTTTAATACAACTTATTTATTGTAACTGACTGTTCTGAAAATTACATAATGAATGTTGAATTAATAATTCAATAAGAAATTTAATATTATTAATTGATTTATATAAAATAAAAAATAGTATATTCTTAAACTGGCTCTATTTTCTACAAAAACGACCATTATTGTACCGCAAAAATACCTGAAATATAATATTTTATGTAGAATAATATATATTTTTTTGAATTTTTTCGTATTTATAATTTGGCAAAAAAAAAGCAAAAAATATGTTTTTTTTTTGAAAAAAATTTTTTTTTTCTATTTTCCAAAATACAAAAAAATTCAAAAAAATATATATTATTCTAGATAGGATATTATATCTCAGGTATTTTTTCTGTACCTTTAAGATCGGCTCGATAGAAAATAGAGCCAGTTAAAGATAAACTATTTTTTATTTTATATAAATAAATTAATAATATTAAATTTATTATTGAATTATTAATTCAACATTGATTATGTAATTTTCAGAACAGTCAGTTACAATAAATCAGTTGTATTAAACGAATAAATTCAAAATTAACTTCAACGTGTTTTGTATTTGAGCCACGTGTCTGAACATAGCAATTAGAATCGTGTGAACTAACGTTAAATTATGTGGCCATAATAAATTTTTAAAAATTTCATATTTTTTTCTCGAAACTTTGACATTACTGAAAAAAAAAACCACTTGACAATCTTGGGCACTAAGTGAACCTATTTTGAAAATTTCAATTAAATCGTTTTAACCGTTGCGATCACAAAATTTTGACTGAACACCGAGCGAACGAGTGAGCTGGCGATGCACACACACATAAACTAAGTTCGGAGTCGTCTTCTAGGGGCTATATAAAATTTTTTTATACAAAAATTATTTTGTTACAGACACCATACCAAACGCTAGACCACTTTCTCTTTGCAGTTAAAGTGGTAAAAACACGTTTTACTAATTTTTTACAAGATTTTTAACAATTTTCAAAACATTTGAACAAATTTAATAAGAGGCTTTAACAATTTTTAAATTTTTTTTAACAAATTTTATAAAATTATATGTTTTATTTGAATATTTAATTTATATATAATTATACAGTGTGTCTCAAAAAGTTTTATATAAATGGAGAAAAAGGTTATTTTATATTTCACAAAAAAATATTATTGATAAAAAGCTCTGCATGACTTGTAGATCCATAATTAGGTGGAAATTTTGAAAGCATTGGCTGGAAATAAAGAGCAAAATGTTGATTGAAATTGTTATTAAGTATTGGCCACTTGTAAATTTGTAATTTTTCACAGATAAAAATTTTAAGATATTATTAATTCGATTATTTATTGAATAAAAAACACGTGTAATAAGGATGAGTAACACAAAATCAGGCGATTATTATGAACTTAATAACAATTTCAATGAACATTTTGCTTTCCACTACAGTTTGAACGTAATTTTACCCCAAAACATGATTTTGCTTTTCCCTGTATTTCCAGCCAATGTTTTCAAAATTTTGGATCTACAGAGTTTTATCAAGAATATTTTTTTTTGTGAAAAGTAAAATAAACTTTTTCTTCATTTGTATAAAACTTTTTGGGACACACTGTATAATTATATATTGAATTGATCAATAGAAATACGTAATATATTTCCAATAAATTTATCAATATGAGCTGAATAAATACAAGATAAGATAAAAATAACGATGTTCATATTCACGCGATAATAATATTAAAAGTTTTCAAATAAATATCAAATTTATTTTAAAATTATAATTAAGTAAATTTAAAAAAACTTAGATAATTACAACAAATAAAAAAGGGAAATATATAATGGCACTCTTGAATTAAAATAGACTGCACATAGTTAGTTTGGATACTTTCCACTGAAAATAAGATACTTTGCACTTGGCACAACCTAAACTTTAATTTGAAAAAGTTGCACTATAAATTTGAAAAATTTGGCCTATAAACGCTACGAAACCCTATCATCTGCGCTACTGTTGGCTTAGGGTAGGTCAGATTAGGTTTAGGTTGTTTAGTTATGTTATTATTCAATATAGGCGTTTATCTCATTGGCGCAAATGATAGGTATCGACTGGTGTAAATGATTGACAGCCCACAAAGTGGAAAGTATCCGTTTTTATAGTGGAAATTATCCTTTATATAGTAATAATATTATTTTTTTGTGCATTATGTTTTTCAAAATTAAAATATTTTTTTTAGTTGAATAAATTAAATTATAGTGGAATTATTTTTTTTTTATTTCGTGCAATACATTTGTTTATATCAAAGTGAATATTATAATAATAATGAAAGTGAATATATTCTAAATTATAATGCAGTTAATTCCAACTCATTAATATATATATATATATATATATATATATATATATATATATATATATATATATATATATATACATGTACGTTTAAAAAAAAAAAACAAGTTAAACAATGTTAATTTTTAATCTTTTTAATTTTCGTAATTATTTTAGATTTTTTTAGATTTAATTAATTAATTATATTGCGAAAAAAATTTAAAGTTTTTTTTTGAACTTATAAATATTGTTATCGCTTGAATACAGACATGCCCTCTCGTAGTTTTCATGTTATCTTGTATATATTCAGCTCATATTGATTATTTATTGGAAACATAATACATATTTTTATTGATCAATGCAATATTTAATATATATATATATATATATATATATATATATATATATATATATATATATATATATATATATATATATATATATATATATATTGCTTGTAAAGGTCCCCCTTGTAGAAAAATTGCTCGACAAAGATCTCACAATTTGTGACAATCTGAGACAATCTCTGATAGTCCCAAACAGGGCCGTTCCTGGCGGGGGTGCAAAAGGTGCATCCGCACTAGGGCGGCCAACCGAAAGGGCGGCCGTGGTCCATTTTTAGCCTCAAATTAATAGTAAAATAAATCATGTTAATTTTTAAGGGCGGCTATTTCTTTTTTGCACCTGGGCGGCTATCAGTCCAGGAACGGTCCTGGTCCCAAATGTCTGATTCTAATTCACACTGGAACATACCTACTATTCACTTCTTGCTAAATAAAAATTAAGGAAATATATGTAATTGAGAAAAGCAAACCAGAAAATAACATATTATTACCTTAAAAGACCGCAAATTGCCGAAAAAATGAAAAGTGGCAAAAAACGTGCTTTTTAAGATAAGTATAGTTCATCAGCATATTATCTTCATATCTGTCGCATGTAATTACATTGTAGGCAGGGGCGTAGCAACCGGGGGTGCAAGGAGTGCGATGCACACGGGCCCATGAGCGAGAGGGGCCCACGAGCCAAAATGCCCAATGGGGCCTTATTTTCATTAATACCATTCATAGGATTAAATACATTTATTATATAAATTAATTTATTATAGTAAGTTAAATATATTTTTATAGATTTTTTCAATGAAAAAGTAGTCCAATTTCATTATTTTTTTCTCAATAACGGGAAGACGTAAAGCATTGAAACTTTTTGTATAATGTAGATCCTTTATTGAAAAATACGTCAGAATTTTTTCACCCCCTCCCCCGAAAGCCGAAAGTGCCGAGGTCCACGGTTCCATAGATATCTCGGGACTGGGTTATCGGAAACAAAAATCGTTTCGGATTATTAAAGTTGAATATATTCCCCATCGTTTGACCGATCTTTTTTGAAAATTGTTTTTTTTTTGCAAAATGGCGGGCTTACAAAAAAAAAGAGGTCAATTTTTTGCCCTTTTTTTGACTTCTTTAACGTAAAAAAAAATATAACAAATTAAAATTTTAAAAAAAGGATGGGTCAAACGATGCAGAATTCTATTAGCTTTCAGAAGAACAAAAATTCAAATAAATCCGATTGTTTGTTCTAGAGATATCACTGGAACCGACAAAAAAAATATGGTTTCGAAAAAAACGCGGTTGAAATTTCAGAATGAGTTTAATGTCACATAAGAAAAGTCCAAGTGAATGTTTATGTTTCTTTACAAAAAGTGATGTAACTTTCGTAATTTTTATAATTTTGACATGCGGTTTCGTGAAAACGATTCTTTAGACATTACTCTTTAATAATATTAAATAAAAAAAATCGATTTTTTGATCATAAAAAACTACTATGCCCCCTTAAGTTTACAAACACAAAAACATACAGTACAAATCAAATTGAAAGTTTAGGTTTACAAACATAGTTCATTAACTTTAACTAAACTTAACTTTTCTTGCTTTCATTAAAGCAAAAATGCTAATTATTTCACTTAAATTTAATTTACGTGCTCCCCCATAGAGTTTCTTAACCCTTAACCCGAAGTATCCTCTTTTAGTCTATTCTTGGAAGTATGTGTATGTCAGACACGTAATTCAAATAATAAAAAATTGCGCTAAATTTCATACAATAAAGTTTTAATACTTAAGCAGAAACATTTATTCATAGTAATAACAACGTTACAAGCAATTAAACATTATTTATAGTATGTGTTTTGTGTCGTGTCTAGAAGTATGTGTCGCATAAACACCGAAAAATATAAACGCTTCAAGAAGTATGTGTCTACCAGACACCGTGAATCTTCACATAAACACCGAAAAATATGAACGCTTTAAGAAGTATGTGTCTACCAGACACTGTGACTTTCCACAATTGACGTGTGTTCAACAAACGACAAATCCCAACTGGCCGTATTTGAGGCAGCAGTTGCGTAAGGTCACGTGAGGAGGATACCATAAGGGTGGGGTAGCCAAATGACTTAGTACGTTTACAATTGCAAAAACAAAAACAGTACGTGTCTGTCAGACACATACTTCGGGTTAAGGGTTAAATATGTTTTAATAAGTTTTAACTTTGAAAATGTTCTTTTGGCGCTAGAAGTTGATACGGGGAATGTTAAGAATAAAATAAGAGCGGTACAAAGTTTCGGAAATGCCGAACTTAGAATAGAATATTCTGTAAATATTAATTCTTCTAATTCAAATACCGAATTAATATTTTGTAACTGTTTTTTAAAGGTTTTCCTAAAATATAATATCTGTGTCTTAAAATCTGCGGTTAAATCGTCAGTATATTTGAAAATCTATCTTTTAATTGTGCAATTATAATATCTAACGTAGCGTTGAAAACGTTTATCCTAAAATTATCTTCTGAACTATTAAATCGAAAATCTTCACACATTCCTTGTCTATGGTTAAGCCAACATTATTAGGTACATACATACTTATATATTTCCTGGCAAGTTGTTTCTTTAGGCATTTCACTTTAATTTATTAATTTTGAAAATACAGATTGCTTTTTAACAAAAAATAATTTTAATTAATTTTGATTATCATAAAAATAAAACAACTTTTATTTGAAACAGACACAAATTTAAAAAATTAAAATGATATTTAGATCTTAAAATGAGCCAAAAAAACATTAAAATTTTAAACAATACAAGGAGTAGAGAGGGGCCCCTTAAAATCAGTGGCACACCGGCCCACAAAGGTCTTGCTACGCCTCTGTATATATATATATATATATATATATAAATATATATATGACGTATCTGGTTTCCGGGATTGGCTCCGCGTTGTCGGTTGTCGATTTTGATGACGACGTTTCGGCACAGTCTCATGAGCCATCTTCAGGTCTTCTCAGTAGTGCTTTTGCTCTGCTTATATATATATATATATATATATATATATATATATATATATATATACCGTAAACCGGGGGTACTTTGGCCCACTTGCGCATTGTTTTTACAGTTGAAACAAAATAAAAATCAAACTATACTGAGAATATTTTATATATTTTTTTGTATGCTTCTGCTGGCATGAACGATTATAATAATATGTAAAATTTACTATTTTACGCAATTTTAAACATATAAAATTTTTTTAAAATTCTGGGCCAATGTTACCCGTAATTTGGGGTATCATTGGCCCACGTGCACATTTTTATTGAAAACATTTGTATTTCATCCGATGGGTCAATGTAGCCTCTCCTACGGGGTAACTTTGAATAATTAAAAAATAAATTTCTTTAAAAAATTTATTATTATATATACTAAGATACAAAAATTACAAAACCAGAAACTACTGTTATTATAAATTCTAAATTGTGGTAGGTAGGTAGGTAAACTTAATATAATTTATACATAGTTGTCTAATTCGGGTACAGCAAAGTATCCTCTTTTATTTAAAAGTTTCGGAGGACTAATTTTTTTTTTACATACTCCCAGTTGTAAATTAAAACATCTTTTTCTTTAGGCCAAGTCCATGTTTTCTTTGTCTTCATCATACAGTCAACAGTGGGTCCAGCTTCTTCTTCGCAGGGCATTTTGATTATGAGTCCTGGAAAATAATTCATTAATTCATTGTCTGCTTCTTGTTCAGGCAAGCGCTCTAGAACTTTTTCTCGGTCCAGAGGATAAATTCCTGTTTTCTGGAAACCAGAAATAATGTTCTGTTCTTTGTTTTCATATAGATGATCAACAAGCAATTTTAAAAGTTGAGGAAACTTGTCCTTTGGCAGGTTGGATATGCTACTTCCCCTATTTGATTCTTTCCAATTGGTTAAGAGTTTGCGCCATTCTCTCTTCATTGGAGCAAAATAGGCCACGTCCAATGGTTGGGTCATATGGGCCAAAGTTACCCCAAAATACAATATTCAAGGTTATATTTTTCAATAACATATTACACCAAAAAAAGTTTCAATTATATAGAAATACTATTATCACACATAGTTAGTAACTATTATAGGAACATGTATAAGTACTTACCTTAGATATAATCTTCTAATAAACGTCTGTAGGTGGAAAAGTTGGCCGAAGCTAAATTTTGAGGTTATAGACATTCTAAAATAAACTTAGATCATAAAGTAGAAACTAGATGTAAGAAGGGGTATGTTGTATAGTGCAAGTTTTGGGAACGCTTATGCCTGAGTAAGACACATATATAGTATAATGTGAAAAAGAAAAGGAAAGAATGATTTTGCCTGAATCAACGTAACTGCGCAAACGCGAAGGAGAGCATGGTCGCGCGGTACAGAATTTTCAGAATGGGGCAGGTTTGAAATGAGAAGAAATAAAATAAAACAATAAATTACTTTAAATATTAAAGAGAAAATAGAAAGATATGAAAATATTGTATGTAAATATAATATTTTTAACCAATTAATATAATTAATTTCGATGTTAATAAATTTGTAGACAATTATTTAGAAAATTATAAATATTTTACATTTATCTATTTTATTTACAAATACATTTTATCCCTTTTGTAAACTTATAAAAGTAATTTCTGTAATAATATTACATGTTAAGATTAAATAATGAATATTGAAATATTATCTGCATTTATATATATATAAGTTAGAATCGTAGATTCCCACGGAAACTGCTGATAACAGCAGAACCCCGCCACTGCATGATACTTGAATACATAAAATTGTAAAGCAAAACTGCTGATAGTTAAATTTACATTATATACTTTTTTATATGTTTAAGTTAGTTACATTCTGTATTTGAAATTGTTAACATCGATTTGTAAATCATTATCCGTTATAAAAATAAAATAAATTTTTTTAAGTCGAACCGTAATCGTTTACTTAACTGGCGCAGTCGGTAGGATTCTCAAACGAAAAAATAAAAAAATTAATTTCGGTACGTTTTTACGTTTTATTGAGAATTCATATAACGGTAGTGTCCGCGAAACGTCGAACGAGAAGCTCTACAGCAGCGAACGAACATCGCAACGCAGAAGATCTTCATCGTACAGCCACAGCCCTGACGAATACAGAGTTGCTGCAACACGACATCGCACCATCGATCGAAGACCAGTCAATCGCTGACCAATCATCGATCACATATTGTTCAACATCAATCCAATCTGTGCATAAGAGAGGAGAGACAAATGGACAAACTGATTGTTATTCTGTAAGTACAATTTAAATGTCATTTAGAGATATCAGACAATCAATAAGAATCGATTGCAACGATTCAGATACAGATTCAGATTCAGACCAATCCTGTAACTCATTGCAAAGCCTAGAAAACACAAGTAATATAGTGCAAAGTTTAGAAAATTTATCTAACGAAAGTAATAATTTAAATTTTTCAAATATGACTGAAGTTTTAAGACCCGAATATTTAAACATAATTCCCGAATTTAACGGTGAACATAAATTACTTCAAAGATTCATAGAAGCTTGCGAAAAACTTGTTAAAAAATTTTATAATGCTAGCGACGTAACTGCATTTCAGAATGAATATCTGATGTCCAGTATCTTAGCTAAAATTAAGGGCGATGCTGCTATCAATATCGCGAGTTGTACAATCTCAAATTTTTCAGATTTAAAGAAAGCATTATTAGATGCATACGCTGATAAACGCGATTGTTTCACTTTAAATATTGAACTAACCGAACCCAAACAAATTAACGAAACTGCTTTCGAATTTTTTAATAGAGTTCAAGAAATTTTAAATTTACAAATTTCGTATATATCAACACAAATTAAAGCAGAAGATAGTAAAATTTTAATAGCCTATTTTCAATCATACGCTGTTAGAATTCTTTTAAGAGGACTCAAAGAGCCCTTAGGTACACTAATGAGGACTAAAAATCCTCCAGATATGAACACCGCGCTTAATATGTTAACTAATGATTTTCAACTAGAAAGTCAATTAAGTTCACAAAAAAATATTAGAGCCAAACAAAATCAAACATACGCACAATACAGACAAACACCAAAATACGTAGCAGAAGAACTTTTTAACACAGAAATAAACGATTTAAATTATGAACAAAATAATAGCGAGCAGTATTATAATTATCAAAATTTTGACGAACAAAATTCTAGCGATCAATATATCGATTATCAAAATTGTGACGAGCAAATTTATGACGATAGTAATGTTAGTATTTCCGAACCGGACGATCAAAATTATCCGAATAAATTTTTTAGAGATAAAAGCCTCGGAAACAAATTAAATTTTGAATCATTAACTTTATCGCATAATCAAAGCGAGTTACCATTTATTATTTACCCAGAATATAATTTAAAAGTACTAATCGACACCGGTAGCACGCGTTCTTTTATAAAACCAGAAATTGCAAATAAATTCTTTAAAAATAAAATTCAAAACGACACATTTCAAATCACTACAGCTCACGGCACATCAGTAGAAAATTTTAGTATTTTATTGCCAAGTTCAAACTTATTCAAAAATTCTAATACTATTTTAAAATATTATTTATTTGATTTTCATAGTCATTTTGATATTTTACTCGGACTCGATAATTTAAAAATATTAGAAGCTATTATCGATCTCACTCGCGACAAAATCATAACACCAAAAACTGAAATAAAAATTCATTTTTACAAACCTATTACACACATGCGTTACACTGCAATCCCTCCAAAAACAGAAAAAATAACAAAATTTCATATTAACAACATAGAAAACGGCGAAGTATTTATTTCAGAAATAAATATAAAAAATGTTAGAATTCCAGAAGGTATTGCAAAAATAAAAAATTATATAACGTATTATCCTGTTATAAACACAAACGATAAAGAATGCATAGTAAACACTTCAAATTTATTACAAATACAATCATTAAATAATTTTGAAATAAACAATATAAATTTTCAAAACCAAAAATTTCATAATAAATTTGACTTTTCACAAATTAGAACAGAACACATGAACAATGAAGAAAAATTAGCAATAAAAAATTTAATTAAACAGTACAGTGACCTTTTCCACACAGATGATAAACCCTTATCTTTTACAAATGAAATTAAACACCGCATACGTACTAAAGACGAGTTGCCTGTTTACACTAAGTCGTACAGATTCCCAGAAATACACAGATATGAAGTAAAAAATCAAATTCAAAAAATGTTAAAACAAAATATTATTAGACCCTCATTTTCGGCTTGGTCATCGCCAATTTGGATCGTACCAAAGAAATTAGACCCATCAGGTAAAAAGAAATGGCGTATTGTAATCGATTTTAGAAAACTTAACGAAAAAACTATCGACGATAAATATCCAATACCCAATATCAATACATTGTTAGATAAATTAGGTAGATGTCAATACTTTACAACTTTAGATCTCGCGTCCGGTTTTCACCAAATAGAAATGGAAGAAAACGATATTCCAAAAACCGCGTTCAGTACAGAAAACGGTCATTACGAATTCTGTCGCATGCCATTCGGTTTAAAATCAGCACCGGCTACATTTCAAAGAGTCATGGACAATGTTCTAAGAAATTTGATAAATGACATATGTTTAGTTTATCTCGATGACGTCATTATATTTAGTACCAGCTTACAAGAACACATAGAAAGTATCAGGACCGTATTCGAAAGATTGCGAGAAGCTAATTTAAAAATACAAATTGACAAATCCGAATTTTTTAGACGAGAAGTTTCTTATTTAGGTCATGTTGTAACCCCTGAAGGAGTTAAGCCTAATCCAGACAAAATTAAAGCTATCAAAAATTATCCGATTCCAAAAACTACAAAACAGATAAAAGCATTTTTAGGTTTACTCGGTTATTATCGTAAATTCATAAAAAATTTTGCTGACATTACAAAACCGCTAACGAAATGTTTAAAGAAAAATTCAGTAATTAATATTAAAAATCCCGAATATGTTAATTGTTTCAATATATGTAAAAATCTTTTAATAAACGAACCCATTTTACAATATCCCGATTTTTCAAAATCTTTTAATCTTACAACCGATGCAAGTAACTTTGCTCTCGGAGCCGTATTGTCTCAAGGCCCAATCGGATCCGATTTACCAATCGCGTATGCCAGTCGCACTCTTAATGATTCGGAACAAAATTACTCAACTATAGAAAAAGAACTATTAGCTATAGTGTGGGCCACTAAATATTTTCGTCCGTATTTATTCGGTAGAAAATTTAAAATTGTTACCGACCATAAGCCGCTGCAATGGTTATTTTCACTTAAAGAACCGAATTCAAAATTAATTAGATGGCGTTTACGATTAGAAGAATTCGATTACGAAATAATTTATAAAAAGGGAACTTTAAATAAAAATGCAGACGCGTTATCGCGTATAGAATTAAATGTAAATTCAGTAGATCCCGGTACACAAAATCTTTTCGATTACATAGAAAACTTTAATGAAACACTTGACCAAAATCGCGATTCACAATCAATGATTGCAGAACCCGATAACTCAGACACAGATGACACAATACACTCAAGTCCAGAACACCCCATTATCGGCATACCTATTACCGAATCACCCGTAAACATAGGTAAAAATCAAGTTATTATTTCGGAAGTTAAACACTCTCCATCACCACCTAAAATTAAAAAATATCACAATGACAAAATGCGAATTAAACTTCAAATTTCTGAAATTAATTTTGAAAATGACATAATAAAATTTATTAAAGATTTTATTGTGCCTAAAGTAAAATATTATTTATATTTCGAACAACCAGTATATGAAAAATTTAGTGCTGTTTTACGCAAAAACTTTAAGAACTCTGAAATTAAACTTATAAAATGCAATAGTAAATTAATTGACGTAGAAAGATACGATGACATTATAGAAACAATTAAAATGTATCACGAAGGCAAAACAAACCACCGTGGCATTGCCGAAACACATAATCAAATAAAACGAATTTATTATTGGCCTAATCAAGTTAAAACTATTACCGACTATATAAATCAATGCGATATTTGTTTAAAATCAAAATATGAGCGTAAACCACTAAAGCCACAATTTAATATTACACCAACCCCCGACAAACCCTTTAACACTATACACGTAGATACACTTACTCTTGAAAATTGTAAATTTTTAACAATTATAGATGCGTTTTCAAAATATGCACAAGCGTATAAACTCGACGCTTTAAACGCGATCGAAATTAGCAATAAATTATCAAGATTTTTCTCCCATCATGGAATTCCAAAATTTGTAACATCCGACAACGGGTTAGAATTTAAAAATAGTATAGTAAAAGAATTATTAAGTCTACATAAAGTTAACATACATTTCACTAGTTCACAAAACCCCAATTCGAATGGACTTATAGAACGATTTCATTCCACCCTAATCGAGCATATCCGTCTTTTTAATCTTCAAGAAAATTTTAAGAACGATAGTATAGAAAATAAAGTACATTACGCATTACTAGCATATAATAACACTACACACACGTCAACCGGATTAAAACCAATTAATGTAATTAATGGTCATTTTGAAACAGATTCACCCCTTGACGTAGAACTTGAAAAACAAATTACTCAAGACTATGTTCAAAATCATAAAGAGAAAGTTAAGTTAGCTTACCAAAATATTAACAGTAAATTACAAAACAATAAAACTAAATTAATTAACAAATTGAACGAAAATCGAGAAAATTTACCCGACATACCCGAAACTGTTTACGTACACAATAAACAAAAGGTTAACAAAACGCGGCAGGCTAAATTTAAAAAGGAAAAAATTAAATCTGTAAATAAAAATTTAAAAACAGCAGAAATTAATACTGATAATGACAAAAAGCAGTCAAAAATTCATTTATCAAATATAAAACGACCTAGAAAAATCACTCAAAATATTTTCGATATTGCAGGTCCGTCTACATCGCGTTCAACGCAAGATTAGAAATTAAATATTTACAAAAATCTTAAATTATTAGAAAATAATAAAAATAAATTAAATAATCAACTAAAGTATTAATATTTAGTTAGCAATCAAACAATCGAAAAGTTCAATAAAAATAATTGAAACAATCAGACAAAATAAATTACAATAAAAAATAAAAAATCGAACAACTGTTATATATTGTTATCAGTGAAGCCATAATAATTTTATTTAAGAAATTATAATCAACTTTATTTACAATTATTTTAAGTATTCTACAAGTTATAGAAAATTGCACTTTATGCACCCCAGTATTATTAAAATTAACGATCTAAATAATGAGTTAAATAAAATTTATAAATTTTGAATTGTTTCATCTCATATCCATTCCCACTAAGTTTTAGTCTGGATTTGTAACTGTAATCACGAATAGTCAATATTTTTTAAAATCTATTAATGATCAAATAAAATCTCTAAACGATGTTTGTGCTACAGAACCTAATAACTTTCAATGTCCGAATAAAATAAATGAAACCGCCAACAACTCATGCGAACACATTTTATTTTATACAAGAACAACAAAAATTGTCAATATGTGAAAATCAATACAAGAACAAACCACGTCGAGCTAATTGATAAAATTAATCAATATTTGGCAGTTCTTCCATCAACCGAAAACTCGTCACCGAATTCAACAACATTCAAGATCTGAAGATACCAATCAATAAATACGAAGACATCGATGAATACGACATCAACAACGTCACAAATTATTCAATTGCAACTCTGTATATTATTTTATTAATCATTGGCGTTGTAATGTTCACAGTTTTTCTCAGAAAGTTGTTGCAATCGAGATGCAAAAAATCAAACCAGAGTCCATCCGCGGAACAAAAATCATCAAATCTTCAACCCCACGTCAATCTTCCAGGGGATGCCCAATTCTAAGGGGGGAGGAGTTAGAATCGTAGATTCCCACGGAAACTGCTGATAACAGCAGAACCCCGCCACTGCATGATACTTGAATACATAAAATTGTAAAGCAAAACTGCTGATAGTTAAATTTACATTATATACTTTTTTATATGTTTAAGTTAGTTACATTCTGTATTTGAAATTGTTAACATCGATTTGTAAATCATTATCCGTTATAAAAATAAAATAAATTTTTTTAAGTCGAACCATAATCGTTTACTTAACTTATATATATATATATATATATATATATATATATATATATATATATATATATATATATATATATCATCTTTATGTTTATTTTTTGTTGTTGGGTTGTTTCCAAGGCATATCTGTTTATATTTACTGTGAACACCTTAATATGTTACCATAGCATTTTATTATTTCTATGCACTTGTCATATATTTATGTCATGTATTTATTTTTATAATTTTAACTCTGCCATTTGCCTGATGAAGGAAATAAATTTTTTCCGAAAGCTTGCACTTTGAATTGAGTTGTTTTTATTTTTGACTGAAAATCCCACGAAACTAATAATATAAATATTTATAGTCACTACAACTAATATATATATATATATATATATATATATATATATATATATATATATATATGTATATATTAGTATTTTTGATATATTAAAATGTAATTTTTTTTTTAATATTATAGCTTTGACTAGGACTTAGGCATAAATTCGTTTATATTAATGAAATAATAACTTTTCAGAAGTCATAATGTTAAATAAGAAAACCTATTTAAAAATAATAGACATTACTTAGACATTACTTTCAGTGATATTTATCAACTATATATTTATTAAGTGCATGTTGTAATTTAAAAAGTTTCAGATACGCCACTGACTCAAGAATTCTTGAGTTTGCGCAGTATGCTTGTTTCAGGCGATCTTCTGTCTCTCTCAGTCTTAAGCGTTCCCGATACCTTACATCTAGTTTATACTTTATGATCTAAGAAAATAAAATAGTCAGTGTCGCCAATTGTACCAACTTCAAAAAAAAAACTAATACGTTGCCATATTTATAGTGATGCATTTTATTTTTGCGCATAAAAATTATTCCGTCAACTACTTTGTTTGAGCGTAAATAAAAATAAATATCTTTTTTTAAGTGGTGGGCCAAAGTTAGCCAGTAAGGGCCAAAGTACCCCCGGTTTACGGTATATATATATATATATATACAGGGTGTTCGTTCGCTTGGTTGATATAGGGCAATAACATGGGATTTCGATAATATGCAGAATACTACTTTCTGAAGTAAAATTCGAAAAAATACTGAGAATACTTTTCGATAAGAAATAAAAAGTTATATAATTTGGTTTTAGTTTTAATTTGCTAGCATGTACCGTTTGGGCGCTAGAATTTTTCTTAAATGTTTTTTAGAATTTTCAATAATTTTTCCTGCTAAATCAATATGAGTTAGAGAAAAAAGTTACTTAGCTATTATGTAGCTAATTTTTTTCTCAATTTTACTGAATTTTTTCAGATTTTTTTGAGCAAATTTTGAAGAAAGTCTTATTTCGAAAAAAAGACTTTCTTCAAAATTTGCTCAAAAAAATCTGCAAAAATTCAGTAAAATTGAGAAAAAAATTAGCCACATAATATCTAAGTAACTTTTTTCTCTAACTCATATTGATTTAGCAGGAAAAATTATTGAAAATTCTAAAAAACATTTAAAAAAAATTCTAGCGCCCAAACGGTACATGCTAGCAAATTAAAACTAAAACCAAATTATATAACTTTTTATTCCTTATCGAAAAGTATTCTAAGTATTTCTCCGAATTTTACTTCAGAAAGTAGTATTCTGCATATTATCGAAATCCCATGTTATTGTCCTATATCAACCAAGCGAACGAACACCCTGTATATATATATATATATATATATATATATATATATATATATATATATACAAAAATATAATTATTATATATATATATATATATATATATATATATATATTTTTTTTAATTATTTTTATATTATTTAAATTTTTATTATATGAATCAATCAAAGCTTATTTTAAAAAGTAATAGAAATTATATGAATTGTAAAAGGATGTAAATATATTAAAGTACTGGTATTTGAATAATATTTTTAAATGTTTAAAGATAATTTTTATTCAAAAAAAATTGTCTTTTGTGAGCATATTATCAAAAGAAATTTCTTGATTCTTGTTACTTGCCTCTTCGGAGCAGAAGTACAAAATAATCCTGGGTGACTCTGGTGACACGAAACCTTACATCATGTAGAAATTAATTTCAAATCGCAATTATTTAATATTTCGACAAAACTTGCTGTTATTTCAACTAATAAGCGACTTTATTTATAAATCAACTTTTATGTGACAAATATAGAAATATGAATTAAAAGTATTGCTACAAATGGCGTTACTAATATTAAATCTAAAAATTATAATTAAAAATATCAAAAATAATTCTTAGTAAAAAATAAATAAATTTGAAAGTATATCAAATGTTAAAATGTTAAAATTTGTGAAACTTTGAAATATATCTCAAATAATAGTGCTTTTACAAAGATGTATTAATTCGAATTGTAAAGCAAACAAATAAAATAATACTTGTAGGTATAATATATTTATTTGTATATAAAATATACACGTCAAAGGAATTAAATGGAAATTAAAAAATATAAAAATTAACAAATTTATGTCTTCGAATATGTTTTATTAACGATTCATTTCGAGTAAATGTTTTCTTAGAAGTTGTACACTGAAACGGTTATTCGGCTATATGTGTCCGAATATGTCTTTTTAAACTACTTTTTCTAGTAAATGTTTTCTTACAAGTTTGACAGTGAAATGGTTTTTCGCCTGAATGTGTCCAAAGATGTGTTGTTAAATTAATTTTTTGAGCAAATGATTTCTTACAAGTTTGACAGTGAAATGGTTTTTCGCCTGAATGTGTCCGAATATGTTTTGTTAAATGAATTTTTTGAGCAAACGTTTTCTTACAAGTTTGACAGTAAAATGGTCTTTCGCCTGTGTGCGTACGAATATGTGTTGTTAAAAGATCATTTCGAGCAAATGTTTTCTTACAAGTTTGACAGTGAAATGGTTTTTCGCCTGAATGTATCCGAATATGTGTAGTTAAATGTTCATTTCGAGTAAATGCTTTCTTACACGTTTTACATTGGAATGGTTTGTCTCCTGTATGTGTACGGATGTGTCTTGTTAAATTAGAAGGTGTATTAAAACCTTTACCACATATTTTACATTCGTAACTTCTTTTATTTGTACAAATTTGCCTAGTTACATCTGATTGATTTTTACGAGCTTTCTTACCCATGTACGGCGTTCGAAGTGTGCACGTTCGAATATTCACATTTATATCTGACCTGTCTTTAGAAGAATTTTGAGGTACTTTCCTGGTACTGCTTCTTTTCAATGCTTTACAAACATTTCTTAAGTGGACAACATTATTTTTACAATTCTTCGAATAACTTGTATTATTTTTTTCATTTTGAAAATCAATAAGAAATTTATTCGTGTTTTCACATAAACGGTTTAATTCAAAATTGTATTTTACTTTAATGTCATTTGCCAAACTATATTCTGTTAAATTAAACCCGCAAAAATCGCTTTGCTCCGTAATTGTTGGTATATCAACAAAAGAATTTTTACTGTCACGATCTTCTATTTTAATTTCATCTTCGCATTTTACTTCGGTACATTCATAGTCAATAATATTAGTTTCGTACAGATGTTCTTCAATTATTTCATTTTTAAAATCAATTATATCTTCACCTAAACTTTCTAATTCTTCTTTTACGTGTATATTAGATTGTGTATCAATTGAATAATTGCATTCTTCTTCACTGATTTCCATTTTAACATTGGTTTCTTCTTGTTTAATATCATCTTCAAAGTTCGCTTGAATAGATTCTGAATCATCATTATACTCAATAATGTTTTCTTGTTTTATAAAACCAGATTCTTCCTCATAATTCACTAATGTATTAAGAAATTCCTCATCAGTTTGTTCAATATTCATATAATTCATATAGTTGATTGTTTTATTTTGTTCCAATTTTATTGCAATTATTTCAATTTCATAATTTTCACCTTGTTCCGTATCGAGTCCATTTTGTAATTGTTCTAAATATTTGATTAGAATTTCTTGCGAACGCAAGCAGTTTTTTATAAATTTGCAAGCTTGATTTAACTGTGCAATGCATGTTGTACATATGCCGATTGGTAAACTGCTATTTATTTTTAGCTAGAAAAACATTTCAATATAATATCATTTCAATATTAAAATGTTAAATAATTATACTTACAAGTCCCGGTGCAATTCGGTTTAATTTGTCCAATAAAATGATGTCATCTGAATCGGAATTGTTCAACGTTGACGAGACATTTTCGTCAGTTATGCACAAACGACATAGTTTTTCAAACATAAACATTTTTATGTTATTATTATATGTGCTTTGTAGTTTGTTTTAAAATTATATATTAATATTATTATACAGTAGTAACAAACTAATAACCACGTGATAACAACTGACTGAACCAACTTCTTTAAAAATCTGAAAAACAAAGACCAAAACGAAAAATGTCAAACTTCGCTGCTAGAAACAAGCTTCTGCTGCAAACATCTGTCACAAATCCAGTTGGCCAGATGAATTTTGTGTAATGTTACTAGTATAAGAAGAAGAATAAACGATAGCGTGTATTGTATTGAACGCACCCTATTTAATTTTATAAATGTTTTCTCAACTGCTACTTGAACTAGGTCTGTTTGTCTAAGTAAAAATCAAACAAAAGAAAAAATAGAAAAATTAAGTTATTCATTCTGCAGCTAAGATCAATGTGGTTGAATGAAATAACCGCTTGCACACCAGTCGCACACCAGTCACACACCAAGTAAAAATTCTACTTCATTCAATATTACTTTACCTACAGGGCGTCAACTATATATTAATGTAAATAATTACTTTAAATATAATTTGATACTTTTTTTATATTTTTAATATTTTAAATCAAATTTAATTATTATGTAGTTTGTTGTTTTTTAATTACTATAAAAATTAAGATGTATTTGAAAATTTACAACGGACCATTTAATCAACCATCAATGTGATACATGAAACATGAACGAAAGCTAAACATTCAGTGTGAAAGGGGAAACAATACGGCTGCTGTCATTTTCAAAATTCCTTTCCATTATTTCTATGGGTGCATTCAACAAAAATACGCTGCAATTTGTTTTTCTTCTTATACTAAGAACATTAAGCAAAATTCATCTGGCCAACTGGATTGGTGACAGCTTTTTATAAGTTAACCTCAAATACTTATTAAATACAATATTTTTGTATTACTTATTGTAAGAGGCTGTTTTTGCTAGAAAAATAATTTTAATCATGAATAATTTTACACAACATTGTCAATTATGTATAAGTTATAAAAATGTATTTTTTACTATACTTAATCTGGATTCAGATGGCAAACTTTACTTAGATAAATTGGAAGCAATTATGCCAGAAATTGTAAGAATGAACTAATTTGTTTTGATTGTAATATACGTTATTATTTTTTAAAAACATTTACATTTTTTTAGGTAGATTGCAGGCTCATTACCGAATGGTATTTGCATAGTTTGCGCTGTTAGTTGAATGATGCTTATCAAACAATGTTTCGATTCTTAAATAATATTAAAACAACATGTAAATGTAGTCGTGATAATATAACATTTAGTTTAACTACAATTGATTCGGATAACGTATTGTTATCATACAAATTGGAAACTAATGCATCGGAAATTGTAAGTAGAATACTAGCTTTAACCAGGTCTAGGAAAATATATATGCTTAAAAATTAGTAAGTAATCATTTATTTATTGTTTTAAGAGTAAACAATTACGTTAAGAACAGATAATATTAAAATAACAACCTTTTGCGCAATCGTGTTGTTATATATACTTATAGTCATTGTTGTTAAATTAAGTAAATTGAATTTACTAGATTTCGACAGGTTTCCATAACAACCGATAAATTCATGGCGTTGTGAGAAAGAAATTAACACTATAGCTGGTATTACGAGCTCGGTTTTTGGGTGTTTCACTTCATTTGTTTAGTTCTGATGTTATGACCAGATACGTTGTCTTGCAAGTGGCATTCGTTCAAACCAATTTTCAAATCGAGCTCGTAATACGAGCCTATGTTTCTTTTTTATATCAGAACTTAGATTTCATAGGTATTTCATATTTTTAAGCCTCTTCTAGTTTGGAATGATTTTCCGACACACAATCCATAATATTATTATTTAAATAATAATTTTCTAATGAATATTACACAAATTTGTCTTTCATTTTATGAAACGAAGCAGTTATTTATTGATTTTACTGGCGTGAAAAGAGCAGCGCAAAAATAGCAACGCTTTCTCATAATGGTAATTAATGTTGAAACAGTAAAATTGAAATAACTTCTACAAATTTACATTTCGGTTTCCAATTTTTTGCCTGCACATTGAGAAATATATTATAAACAAATTACAATAATCAAAAATCGCTGAAAAACTTTATAGGGGGTGACAATAAGTCATAAACTTATGAATAATTGTGAAATAACTGATTGATTTACTAAAATTTTGTTAAACACTAGTAAACCAATTTTCCGGTTCATACTTTTTTGTAGACACAAATAAATATATTATAAATAATTTTTAATAATTAAATATCGAAGATAAATTTTCGCGGGACGCAGGCAGTCATAAACTTACATATACGTATAAAAAAATTCCCGTATTTAGTACACACATGTAAAATATTATATGAACAATTTATAACAATCAAAAATTGGTTACAAACTTTGTGGGGGCTGCTGTAATTTCATATATATTTTCACACATTAAGCATTGTAATGTAATAATGCAATGTACTTCCTCCGTATTTGTTAATTTTCAGTTATTTGAATACAAACATTTTTTGTTTGGAAATAAATTATTTACAAAATAATTACAGTGAAATTATAATAAAATGCCACATCACAAATTAAATCAACAGTTCTTCAATAAGTACTTATACTTATTAAAAGTTACTAAAATTGATTTATTAAAATTTATTGAAACAACAAGAAATCAAGTTGTCGGTTTCTGAATTTTTGTATACATATAAATAAATTATAAACAATATGCAACAAACAACAATAAGTGATAAAATCTTGTTGGGCTAGCAATAAGCTATAAACTTGCATTGTAAATTTAATAAATACATTGATCCACATTAGAAAAACATCATACATCTCTTTAAATCTATTCTAGAATAAAAATAAAATAGAAAAAAATTATGAAAAAACAGACAAATTTTAGGATAAAATTTGCAACAAAAAATGTTTAATTTATTATACTTAAGCTTTATCAGTTTTATAAAAACAAATTAAGAATTTTAAAATTTAAATTTAACCGTCAATTTCACGTAGAAAAACTTGTTACTTTTTACTAGTGATGGGCATAATCGAATGAATATTATAATTGAAAACTTTACTTTGTAAACTACATGTTTATATATAATTAATGTGAAAATATATAATTTTATTAATGTGTAATTAATAATTTTGAATATTCTAAAATTCTAGAATGAAAAATCTAAATTTCGAAAAAAACTGGAATTACATAAATAGATTCGTACGACAATATATTACCGAGGAAAGGGATGAGGGATATGAATCCGATGCGAAAGAGGTTCAAAGTCAATAACGGTATTGCTAGACATCGTTATGATAATAGTTATACAACGATTTGTATTTTAACTAAGGGCTACCGAGTGTTTACATATGATGGACAAGGCGTAATTGGAATTTGGGCAGGTTTATCATGCGCAAATAACAGGTTCCTAACCCAAGAATATAACTGGTTCATTGCGTATAAGCATATAACTAAAGAAGAGGTAATTTATTTATAATTAAAAAATTAGTAGCTAAATGTCTTCTCTTATTTAAAGCATATATTTATCATGAGGATTTCCAACAATTTGACTTTTGTCACAACAGCATAGCCACAGTCTGCCCATCAGGCATATGTCCGCAATGGTCAGCACATTTATTAAATTTACCTATTAACAATCAAATATTTCTTAATTGCTAATTAGCTTAAATTTATTTGTATATACAGTAGAACCTCGATTATCCGGGCCAGTCGGGACCGAGCCTTCACCGGATAATCGAAAACACGGATAATCCAAAGACCTCATTTTTATTTTCTTAATAATTTATTCAGACAAATACATGTGTCAAACGAAGAAAAGAAACTTGATACTACATTTATGTAACACAAAATAACAGTTTTAATATTTATACATAATGTATAAAAGTACGTTGCACAATATTTGTATGTATGTACATATGTCTGTTTACGTTTAACTAACGAGTCGGTCGTCAGTTGGCGAAAATAATAAGTAAACACATAAACGGGAAATTTCCCGTGACCGAACTTGGGTATTCTCCGAGACGAACACCTGCACGGTGCATTCAGCGTTCATGCGCCAACCTCTGGTCGTCAGCCACGGATAATCCGCGCACGGATGAAATTTTAAAAATGCCGCACGGATAATCGGGGTTCTACTGTATATGTATATTAATGTAATGTAGAGTACTTTATCTAATTGAATCGATATTGTATCTTTTCAAATTAAACTCGGTCATTATAAGCTTGCTGACTGATATTTTTTGAAGCACTTGCATAAAGCAAATTTCTGTTTACCAATAAAAAGATGTTTATATTTGGGTCATTAATCGATGTAGACAACTCACAATATTTGTGTACATATGTGTTTGCATTGTAACGATACGCTTTGCGTACGACACAAATATCCAATGTAAAACTCGCTATGAGATAATACCAGTCAAAAATTTCATTTTCTATATTTTAAGTTCGTCAATGAAACACGTTCTTCGATAAATTGAGATTTGAATCATTTTGTTACAATATAACAAAATGAACGGAATTATCTCATAGAGATGTTTATTCATTTGACGTTTACAATTTGTTATGTTTTATTGTGCTAATGCCAACTGTCATGTCAGTTAGGTACGTTATTAAATATGTTTTGATACGAGCAACGACATCTGTCTGCGCGTTCGGCTATGACCGGCTGAGTTTTATTTTAGCAATAATAAGAAGCAGTAGTGCGCTCTGCTCTCTCTCTATACGAGCGAGACAGCGCGTATCGGGCATTTTTAACCGGTTTTGGCGAATTTTCGCCTATTAAAGGAAAGATTCGTGGCTTCAAGATTCATTCGGTTTCGCGTCAAGACTGAACCAACTTTCTCCTGGTTGACCGGCGCGGCGTTCGGACCTGGGGGAAAGATTCGATTTCACTTTGAGATCGAAACACTTAGCGTCTGAGTGGAAAAGAACTAGTTGGCTGGCTCCGGGCCGTAGATTTACGATTTTGCAGACTTAGAAATTTTATTTAAATGCAGTTACGTAGTCACACTGATTGATGTTATCTGTTATAAATTTCTATTGTTTCTTTTATCAATCTGCTGTTAATATTGATTGGTCTTGCGATTATTACAGTATCTTGGAATTATAAATGTTGAGCAATAGCAGATTTATCTGGATAATTTAGATGTATTGACTTGTTATGTTCTAATAAATAAAATCTATGATCTTACTGTAACGAAAATTTAAATAAAGTAAAATAATTTTCTTTAAACCACAAAATAATTTTATTTTATTTGTTTTATTCTGTGCAACAGCTTCTTTTCATTAATAATTTATAATTATTTTATAATCGTAGTATTTTGTTACATCTAGTAACTTGTTTCTATGTTCTGTTTATTTATTATAAATGTTATTTGTTCCTGATAAAAACGTATATTGATTATTAATAAATAATAAAACCGTTTTATTTTATTATTATTTATATTAATTTCACCGAATAACATGAAATTTTGTTCGATCTTATTAAATTTTTCTATACTTTTTCTATATATAGAAACGCAGCATTGCGACGGGAAGCTCGTGATGAACAAGAACGAATTGGACAGCCTAGAATTGAAATGCAAGTGTTTAATACGAGAAATTCATATACACCAACTGCACTACAATTTCATCTTTACGATCAACAAAACGCTGTTGCTGGACGAGATATGTTTGGGTAAATTTTATTATTAGTAATAATAGCATGTGTCAGGGCGGTAGCCGAACGTATTTAAGCATTTGGTACTAAAGACAGGCTGGTCAAAAACTGGGAAAAATCAGTTAATTTTGTTGATCTTGGAAAAGTCAGTGAATTTCATTTGTAGTCAGGGAAAAAATTTGTTTGACGAATTCACAACAATTAGAAACACAAATTTGCAATGCAAATTTGTTTTTACATTATACAACTCGTAATTGACGTAATAATAATAATAATAATAATAATAATAATTTATTTAAAAGCATTTAACTACATTCACAGTTTTAGCATTGTCATTGGTTGGAGAAATAATTGAAATATTCATTAATACTATAGAATGCTTGTGCCAGCAGTATTAAAGTTCTGCTATAAGAAAATATTGACCATTCATTACATGCAATTTGCACTTTTTATGGTATTTTCAATGTTAAATTTAAAATAGCTGTTACTTTTGATTGGAGTGGATTGGGATGATGAAAATTTGAGGAATTTATCTTCATTCTATAGAGAATAAATCCTGAAAATTGCAGCTGTCAAATACTTGCAACTATGAAAATGGCATTATATAATCTAAGTTGAAATCAGCAAAATATGCTTATTACCACTTTGACTGCAAGGAAAAAGAGGTATAGCGTTTGGTACGGTGTTTGTAACATTTTCAAAAAAAAAAGACTGTATAGAAATTCTTCATATAGCCTCTAGATCAGACAAATCTGAACTTAGTTTATGTGGGTGTATGGATGAGCGTCATCAGCTCGCTCGGTCTTCAGTCAAAATTTTGTGGCCGCAACTCCTCCTACACGGTTCAACCGATTTTAATGAAATTTTCAGAATAAATTTGTCTAGTGCCCAAGATGGTCATGTGGTTTTGGTTTTTTCCAGTGATGCCAACTTTCCGAGAAAAAAATTACTGAAGTTTTTAGAAATTCATATTGGCTACATTATTTATCCGATTTTGATCAAATTTTCAGAAAAGATTTCCTTAATGCTCCCATTAATACAAGAACTAATCTTGTAAATGTTGTTTCACTTTTTTTAAAATATATAAATATATAAACATATAAACATGTGTATAAAATTTTGAAATATTGTAAAATAAATGCTAATTCTTTCTCAATGCAGTACGTAGAGAATGCAAAGTTATATGAAATAAGTCGATATCGTTTAAGCTATTTGCATTGGTTCTTGGTTCTTGGTACAGGCAAACTGAAAGTGTAATTACTTCGAGAGTTTAATCTCGGAATATGAAAATTTATAATTTTTAGCAGTTCACTGCAATCAATAAAAAAATTTACTAATTTATACATGAAAATAATAGATAAATGTTTCCTTTTTTCTTTTAATGAAATAAAATTGAATCTGGATAATAAATCTATTTCTGAAATGTCCAAAGGATATATGTTGTCTAGTTTAAAAACTAAATATTTTAGAAATCGTCTTTGAATAGATTCAATTTGATCAATGTAATACTTATAAATAGGATTCCATATAATGCAACAGTAATCAAATTTAGATAATATAAACGAGTTGAACAATACAATGATGGCTGAAATATTATGGAAATTTTTCGTATTTCTAATAACAAAACCAAGCATACGATATGCAGAATGGACAGTTGATTCAATGTGATATGTGAAAGATAGAGAAGAATCGAAATGAACCCCAAGATCCTTAATTAATTTCAATCTGTCTAATATGTTATCGTCTACTTGGTAGTTATATATAATAATTTGTTTTTTTCTACTAAATGATACAATTTTGCATTTAGATGCATTTAGAGTTAACTTACTTCTATTACACCACATGTTCACGATTTGTAAAGAATTTTGAAGATTCACAATCAGTAACACTTTGTATTTCACAAAGAGGTAAATACGGCTCAGAGTGTAGTTATTTTTGTAATTCTAATTAACTGTATATTGTAATATGTATATGAAAAAAAAACATATATAAATTTAAATTTAAAAAAATAGAAAATAAATTATATATTTTCTTTAATAATCAAAATACATTCACAATGTTACAAGTATATTTTTAATAATGGGACAATACTTATATATAATATTGGTGACTTTGGAGTAGATTTTTTGTTTGTATATTTATGTATGTCTATGATGAGGATGTCGATGAGGATACCTATGAAATCCCCTCATAATTTCTTCTGGTAGAGATTCTGTTACAGCTGCAGTGTAAGTCTGCTCATATGGTCATATTAAAAATTATTATATTAAGTTAAGTTAATTGACAATTTAATCGGTTAGTTTTACTTGAATTTGAATTTTATTATTAAAAATATGTGAAGAAGTGCAATAAATGCAATGTACACCGTCAGATTTGTCAGAAACTGTATATACGACGAAAGAATTACGAACAAGTGTATTTAATCTAACATCTTCAATAGCCATATTAAAAATTATTAAGTCAAATTAAGTTAATAATTAAAAGAGAGTGTGTAGTCGGTTCTTGATGGAATTTCATTTTAATAATAATAATAAAAGATTTCACTATACTTGATTTTCCACTTTATTTTGATTATTATTTTGAAATAAAGTGGAAAATCAAGTATAGTGAAATCTTTTATTATTATTATTCAAATTAAGTTAGTTGACAGTTGCATTGTTTATTTTTGCTTAAATTTGTATTTAATCATTGAAATGTGTAAAGAAATGCAAGAAATGCAATAATATACATCGCCCAGATTTGTCCAAAACTGCATTTTTGATCAAATAAACATTAATTCTCACAAATCACCTAACACAAATATAAACATAATATATACATATTCATACTATATTCTACAACTGTTAGTAACTGATTAAGGTTACTTGGTATGCATTTTTATTTATTTTTAGTTTAGTTTCGTTTTATTTTACGTTCGTAAAATATCTATAAACTACCATTTATTTAACATAGTAAACAATTTTCAGAATTCATTATATTAAAATAAAACGGCTTTAGGTTATAGTTCTGTACTAATAATCGACCTACGCCACATACAAAAATTATTTATTCTAAATATAATATGTATAATTTTTCCTGATGAAGACGTACGTCGAGTTCGTCGAAATGTCGATTATTAATAAAAGAATACCTATGTGCGTGATTTTGGCGTCCAATAAGTAGATGGAGTGATATGATTGAGAAAATGGCTTGTGTGAGCAAATGTTTCCATTTAGTAGGAATAGAAGAGAATGTGGATGAAACTAGAGTTGCTTGTCTGGAAATGAGGAATGTTTGGAGACAAACTAATTTCGACATAGTGAAAACAATCTGTGCCACACCCTTTTGGGTACATGAATACAAAACTATAACCTAAAGCCGTTTTATTTTAAATAGTTTCTCTAACAGTCGTAAAAAAGTATTTCAGCTGCCCATACCTGGTTTAGTTACGGGCGCTCTTGCGCACATTCTCATTTCAGTGACGCAAATTCCATTTGTATAAACTCGTGACTGCGATATTCTACATTCGGAACAAGTGAAACGTCGACTTATTTTGCATTCGGTTGTGCAACCTAGACAATCCTCATTTGGTATACATTTCATCGTATCAGTACACTGAGTATTCGAACAGTATCAATGCGATATCATCTGTTGTCCTTCATTACATGAATCATTGTCCATTTCTCGGTTTTGTCTACGTGTATGTCTTGCGTATGTATAAGACACTAGAACACATGAAATAAAGTATTTTTACTCTGGGACGGACGTCTTAGGCCATGCAGGGGCCGGGCCCTTAGGCGCAAAGTGTTTGGGGTCCTCTCAAAAAGTCAAAAAAATGTATACATATACAGTGGGTGATCGGTTTACGGACATAATCCGTTCCAAGACTATGTTCGTAAACTGAAATGTTCGTTAACCGATCATCCTCATAATATTGCCAGATTTTCTAATATTTTTATTTTCATTTTAATTTATTTTTTTTATAAGGGGTTCAGAAAAGTTTATTAACACAAAAATCTTTCGTAAAAGTGTTTGTTGTCCGAATTGTTCGCAGTCCGAACTGTTCGTTAACTGACCTTTTTTCTAGTGACTTTTTGGTTATTATGGTTAGCTTTACACAAATCAAATATAAGTCAAGTGATTACTGTTTTGAATTGAACTTACGCTAAGAAATTTTACGTTATGTATTTTTCTGAATTTTTTTTAGATTTAGTAAAATTTTATTCATTGTTTAAAAATATTTTTGATTGAATTTGAATTTAATTATTAAAAATGTTGGAAGAAGTGTAAGAAATGCACAAGGTACACGACCAGATTTGTCAGAATGACTAAAAAAACACGATCAAATGTATTTAATCTGATATCTCCAGCAGTCATATTGAAAATTATTAAGTCAAGTTAAGTTAATTGACAATTGCATTGCTTGATTATTGAAAATATGTAACTTGTTTCTATGTTTTGTCATTCGTATTAGTGTTCCTGATGAAAACGTACGTTGAGTTCGTCGAAAAGTTGATTGTTAATAAATATTAATACAAAACTATAACCTAAAGTAGTTTTATTTCATCGCTAGTTTAATTAATTAAAAAAATAATTACTTTGTAAATTGATCAATAACGCAATAAAACTGCAAATCTTCATAATGTAAAGATGTTTTGTTTTTCCAAATAAAATTCTAAATAATGCATACAAAGAAATAACGTATCAATATATCAAAAAAAAATTAATCTTAAAATTGTTTATATTTAATTAATAATGTTTGCAACAAAAAAATTATTGTAATAAATTATATTTTTATTGTAAATAAAAAAATCACAATAATTTTTGAAACAAATGACTACAGAGTATTAATAAAAAAATTATATAAACATTTTATTATAAATCAAAATTTTCTTTACATAAACAATAAGGCCAAATCGCATCTAATATAGACAAACACAAGTGCATAGAAGTATTGTTGGGTGCACGTCAGGTAATGCAAAGTTACGCCATATCATTGATTAAAGAAGTATGTACTTATGTATGTGCGTCTTCATCATGAAATAATTATTTAAATAAAAAAAATTAATTTAACATATCATGTTTCGGTATAAGTAAGAAATAGAATCCCGAGATGTTGCTGTGTTCACGTTAGTTGAAAAACCAGTGACTCTCAAAATGTGTATTATGACAAAATGTGATTTTAAATGCGTCTTAACGGTCTTTAAAAAACAAACTCCTACCTGAAACCTACCTACCAAATCTACCCTAACCTACCGGACTTCTTAACGGTCTTTAAAAAACAAACTCCTACCTGAAACCTACCAACCAAACCTACCCTAATCTACCGGACTTCTTAACGGTCTTTAAAAAACAAACTCCTACCTGAAACCTACCTACCAAACCTACCCTAACCTACCGGACTTCTTAACATAACATAACAAAAGGAAAATTACTAATGAAACATTTTGAGGTTCACTGGTTTTTATACACCAAATATGGGCGTTCCGATGCTCACGCATGCGCAAATCTGGTTTTTTTAATATTCGTGAATACAGCAACTTCTCGGGATTCTATTTCTTACTCCAGCCCATGTTTCTAACACGGACTAAAAAGTATAAAATATTATAATTTCTCCTAGCCCAATATAGATTGCTTACCCCCCGCCCCCCATACAGAAAAACGTGGAGCAACGACAGCTACTTCCTACACTGCTTACTATTATCTATTGCATGCGCCCCACATTTGGAACCGAATAGACAAACAAGTAGATAAACAAGAAAGCGAGTTAATAAAAACGTGTTAAAATGATACAAATGAAAAAACAAGTATCTAGATCATAAAATAATTATAAGTTTTTAATTAAAGAAAGCCGAATTTTATTTAAATGCAATTACTAGTCACACTGATTGATGTCATTTGTTATAAATTTCTATTGTTTCTTTTATTAATCTGTTGTTAATATTGATGGGTCTTGCAAATATTACAGTATCATAGAATGTTTACATTATAAAGTAGTTTAGACAACTAGAATTCTTGTATAAAGTAATTATTATGATTTTTATATTACATATATAAAAAAATGTAATTTATTACAATGCATGTTTTTTATTATTATTTCAAAAACTATAAATAATAATAAAATTTCAAGATCAAATATTTTAGATATATTTCTTCAATATTATTTAATTTTTATATATATATATATATATATATATATATATATATATATATATATATAGTCAGTTTTCCTTTTACCGTGAGGTGTATAAAGTAATTTTTTTTTTAAATTTAAATTTGTTTTCATCATGAAAATTTGCAGTATTATTGTAATAATATTTATTTTACAAGGTAAATTTATTTTTGTAAAAATAAAATAAGTTATTTTTAAAATAAAACTGCTTTAGGTTAAAGTTTTGTATTGATATTTATTTATAATCGACGTTTCGACGAACTCAACATCCGTCTTCATCAGGAAAAATGATACAAATGACATTTACAGTAAATTACAAGTTACTAGATAACTAATAAGTAACTAGATTATAAAAAAAATTATTTGTTACCTAGTAATTTGTTTCTATGTTCTCTGATTTACTGTAAATGTAATTTGTATTGTAACAGTCATGGATATTTGATATTTAACAATTTAGGAAGTTAGTACGTTGACATATCCATGACTGTCGAGTGCATCGAACTTTGTCATTTTGTCAGCATTTTTAGTCGTCGTTCAAAGTTCGATTGCATTCGATTTTTGTTTAAGCTGCATTTTTATGAATCCAGTTTAGTTGAAAATTAAATGAGTTTAATTTAGTTACGGATAGATAGCAAAGAGAAGAACATCAAATTATTTTAGTTACAAATACTGTCCATATATTGTCATAATTTTTAGTTATTTTGTAAAATCATTTGTTAATTAATTTTATTTATTATTTAATAAAATTATCGTTTAAATTGTTCTCGTGTTAATTTTTATTAAAAAACTTCAAGAAATCAACCACGTATGAGCAATCTATATTTCCGCTCGGCCAGGCCGAAATCGTTTTAGAAAAACTTACAGTTTGTTACATTGGCGCAGCCGAAGGATCGTGACATATGGATAGTTGTGCTATCAGTCACAACGAACCACGATTTGGTTGTTTTTTTTTTTTTTGAAGTTTAGTTAAAATGCGCTAATGTGTAAAAATGTTGAATGGAGATTATATGACAATATATGGACCGGTATCGCTATCCGTAATTCCGTGGCTTAAGAACACAACGTACCACGTAAAACCAATCGCAATTGACAAACATCATCTGATTCCGTCAGCGCTGTGCGAAGAGGAATATGGTGGTCGTAGTATACCGAATCTAGCCGCAGTTTACTATGAGAGTAATCAGCACGATGGCAACGATAAAGCAAAAAGTTGCACGTACGATATCGTCGGTCAGGCTGGATGTCAGGTAGTTGTTGCTGAAGAAGATCGTATTCTTGCTTTAGCTCGGCACGAAAACGACAGTAACGAGGTTAGCCACACAGATAATGACGTCTGTGTTACGATTTGTCCTAGCGCCGAGGTTGAAGATGAAAATATGCAACAAGCAACTAGATACCGGCAACAAGCGATATCGCATTTCATTCGTATTCACACTGGAACGACTTTTTATGTTGCTTGCCTTTATATTTGCTTCCTTTCAAACTAAATTCCACGCTTTTTCATTAATCTCACGTTTTCAATATTCTGCAGTTGTATAATCATATAAACACGGATATTTTTCAATTATTTCTATAAACGCAATATTTGCTTTTTGTTTTATGGCGATATATCGCTAGCAACCGACAAGAATGTTTCTTGCAACTGATGTTGCTTGTTGCAAACAGATATTTTTTGAAACGATATCGTCATCGTTTCAGTGTGAACAAACTATGCCAAAACAGTGCAATGTTCAAAAGTAATACATGTTGCGTATCGCCTATTGCTTTGGTGTGAATTCTGCCTAAATTAGATACTGATGCAGAAAATAGAGCTAAAATTTCAATTTGTTGAAAAAAAAACATTAAATTTATTAAAAGCACTGTAAGTTAGTTTTATTTTCATTATTATTATTCTTCGATTATTTCGGTAAAAATTGATATTAGTTACATTGTTATTATATTAAATTGTAATTATAGTATAAGTATATTTTGTATGATTGTATAAAATAACTTGAAATAGTAAAATAAATATAATTATCATTTCACGAATAATTGATGACGTTTTGTATGATGTAACTTCATTGAATGACAATTTTTTTGTAAATTTATAATTAGAAGAAATCAAATTAAAAAATAAAAAGTAAACAACCTAAGCCGTTTTATTTTAATTTAATGAGTTCTGAAAGATTCTTTACTATGTTAATATTTTATTATTTTTATTTATACTGCGTGTCTATTTTATTTAAAAATATGAAAATAAAATTTAAATATCTAGATGATTACTGATATTTTTAAGTAGCTTGTAGATCAAATAATAAGATCAATTTCTTTGCACATAGATAACTTCTGATTATTGTTAAAATATACGATAGCATTTTCTTTTAATAAAGATAAAGTGCAAATAAAATAAGTGATAATCATTGCACTTATTCAATTTTAGTATTACGTTTTGCATCATAGCAAGTAATACAAATTTTAAAAACAGTTTTAAAACATTTTCACTTTATTCGTCTGCCACTTTAATTGAATATTTAATAGATATTTTTTACTAACTCTCTCTTTATGTCGAATGATGCACAAGAACTGACTTGTATCAAAATGTAAGTTGACGCGTATTTGAAATATTGCGATCTAAATATCAATTATTGCAATAATATTGTTCAATGCAAATTAAGGTATATACATACATAAGATTCGTAGCAATATTGTATTTTAAAATGTGTTGTAGATATTTATCATGAATATAATATAGGTATAGCATTTAAAATTATTCATATTTTCTGTCAATATCTATTTCGCTATTATAAACATACACATAGCTTGATTTAATCTATGAGGTTTAATATAAAATATATATATATAAGTTACATTACAATTTCACGTACTATACATACAACAACGTACGATAACCCGCTGACGCAGCAGTTAGCTTATAAGTTCATGTTACATTATTATCAAAAACACATGTAGAATGTTAGATAGTTAGTTTTTTCTTTAGTTAGTTCAGATCTTGCTTTACAATTGTAAACATATAATTCGCTACTGTAAAACTTAATATTAATAATAAAATAAATATTTTTTAAAAACAATTTTACGTTTTACAAATCAATAATTGGCGCAGTCGGTAGGATTAGTCAATCGATATTAACGAATATAATATCGATTCGTATTAACGATTTATTGACTAATTTTTAAATCATAACTTAACTTGTAACTCGTCAAAGTACGTGAGTGGTACGCAGTTAAGTGAATTGTTACGTGAAATAAGACATAAGTAACCATCAACATCCTAGTGCCAACACTTCGAACGAATATCGAAATAACGGCACCAGAACCCAGCGACGAGCAACTCGAGCGAACATCGACGCCGATCACCAGGTCCCAGTTCATGGAGAAACTACTTCTTACATTGATGGTGGTACTGTGAGTAACTTATGTTGTTTTGAGATTTCAATTTAACAAATTCTGTTAGCGATATTATTGATCTGACTCCGATTTAAAAAGAAAAAAATCGTAAATTTACTTTCATATTCTAACGTAGAATAATTATATTTTTTATTTTTATAAACAATTTATTATTAAACAAAAAAGTAAAAAATGTCAACACAAAACCAAGCACCTGCAAACGCAGTTCCTCTTTTCCCAGTCCTAAGAAAAGAATATCTGGACATGATACCGGAATTTAAGGGTGAACGCGAACTACTACCTAGATTTAACGATATATGTGAAAAATTAGTTGCAAAATTTTACAATACAATAAATACAAATGACTTTCAAAATGAATATTTGTTGTCAAGTATTTTGGCAAAAATAAAAGGCGAAGCCGCCATTAATATTTCAAGTTGCGTAATTACTAATTGGGCACAATTAAAACAGGCTCTGCTCGATACATATGCGGATAAAAGGGATATGTATACTTTAAATATAGAAATGTGCGAATTACGGCAAAAACAAAATGAATCAGTTTTTGATTATTTTAATAGAGTACAACACATACTAAATTTACAAATATCATTTATAAGTACACGTGCTCACGATAAGCCAACCGCAACAATTTTAAGCGAATATTTTCGAAATTTTGCATTAAGAGTTTTATTACGTGGACTACAAGAACCAATAGGTCAATTAATGCGGACCAAAAATCCTTCAGATTTAAACTCCGCTTTGAATATGTTAACAAACGACTTCCAGTTCGAATCTGGACCGAAATATAATAAACCTCTTGCCATGACTCAGCAGAAACCTGCTAACAAAATAATTACTAATTACACTAGACCAAATCTAATAAAACCAACACAAACAACAAATCGTTACTTTAACTCATATTCTCCTACTAACAATCTTATGAATAGAACTAATAGACAGGCCATACAGCCTAACAGATTTAACACTTTCCAACCAAATAATCGAGCAACGATCCACCATACTCCAAATCAAAATAAACCTACACCGATGAGCATATCAACAAATAATACATTCCAACCTAGACCCGGTCCTTCCAGACCATTTCAAAGACCAATGACACAAAATTACATTGCCGAAGAACTTTTCAATATTGACGAAAATACAGAACCTGAAATAACCCCCAATCCCGACGATTCAAATAACTTTGAATACTCCTGCGACAACGCAGATAACTATCCTCACGAAACCCAAATTCAAGAAATCGATGATGACTGTTTTTTAGAGCAAACAGCCTCGATCCCAGACCAATCCCCAGATTAGAACTTTTAAATTTAACAAATAACCAAAATAAACTCCCATATATAATATTTCCCGAAAACAACCTAAAAGTTCTCATTGATACAGGTAGCACAAAATCTTTTATAAAACCTGAAACTGCTCACAAACATTACAAAAATTCGATCATTCCCGATCCATTCAAAATAACAACCGCACACGGAACCTCAACAGAAAAATACAGTACATTAATTCCGACGTCAGAAATATTTAAACTAAAACAAAATTTGAATTTAAAATTTCACATTTTTCACTTTCACGACGCATTCGATTTATTAATAGGTATGGATAACTTGAAATTATTAAAAATAGTTATCGACATTGATAAAAATTTAATCAGCACACCTTACACAAAAATAAATTTATGCAATCAAGATATTAACGACAAATCGAATATTAATCTTTCAAATTTTGAGAAAACACAAACTTTACAAATAGAACCAAAAACAGAAAAAGTTATAAAAATTCCTGTAAATAAAAAGAACGGAAAAATACTAATTTCAAGCATAAAAACAAAAGATTTAATTATTCCTGAATGTGTTACTACAGCTAATAATTTTTGCGCACTTTGCACAATTATTAACCCAACTGACAATAAAATCAATTTCAAAATTAAAAATCCACTTATTGTAGAATCATTAAACAATTATAACTGCTTTTCTAGTCCAAATCTAAATTTTGTTAATTTAGATAATTTAAATTTTGATATTTCGGCAATTCGTACAGATCATATGAACTTAGAAGAAAAATCAGCAGTAAATAAATTATTAAAAGATTATGCTGACATATTCTATTTAGAAAATGATAAACTCACATTCACAAATCAAATCAAACACACAATAAAAACTTCAGACGAAATTCCCATCTATGCTAAATCGTATAGATACCCGGAAGTTCACAAACACGAGGTTAGGGCACAAGTAAGAAAAATGCTCGAACAAAATATTATTCGACCATCTTGTTCACCATGGTCATCCCCTATTTGGGTGGTAGCAAAAAAATTAGACGCTTCGGGTAAACAAAAATGGCGCGTAGTTATCGACTATCGTAAACTCAACGAAAAGACTATAGACGACAAATACCCCATACCAAATATTACCGACTTACTCGACAAATTAGGACGATGTCAATACTTTTCGGCTATTGATTTAGCGTCAGGTTTCCACCAGATAGAACTAGAAAAAGACGACATACCTAAAACAGCCTTTAACACTATGGACGGTCATTACGAGTTTTTACGTATGCCATTCGGGCTAAAAAACGCGCCGGCAACGTTCCAACGCGTAATGGATAACATCCTCAGAGGGTTAACCGGAACAATTTGTCTAGTTTATATGGACGATATAATCGTTTTTTCAACTAGTCTACAAGAACATGTCACTAATTTAAAACTTGTATTTGAAAGACTCAGGCAGGCTAATTTTAAGATCCAGTTAGACAAATCCGAATTTTTAAAGAAAGAAGTTGCGTACCTTGGTCATATCGTCACACCACAGGGCGTTAAACCAAACCCTGACAAAATTTCCGCCATATTAGATTACCCAATACCTAAAACACAAAAACAAATTAAAGGATTTCTCGGTCTTTTAGGCTATTACCGAAAATTCATTAAAGATTTTGCAAAGATTACAAAACCCCTCACTAAATGCTTAAAAAAAGACACTGTTATTAATGTCAATGATTCTGAATATAAAAATTGTTTCGAAATTTGCAAAACCCTACTCACAAACGAACCTATATTGCAATATCCTGATTTCGATAAAGAATTCAATTTAACCTGCGACGCAAGTAACGTTTCATTAGGGGCGGTTTTATCACAGGGTCAACTTCCGAACGACTTACCAATCGCGTACGCTAGTCGTACTCTAAATGATACCGAAATTAATTATTCAACAATCGAAAAAGAACTACTCGCGATTGTATGGGCAACGCAGTATTTTAGGCCATATCTTTTTGGAAGAAAGTTTAAAATTTATACGGATCACAGACCACTACAGTGGCTCTTTTCATTAAAAAATTGTAGTCAAAAATTAATTCGTTGGCGCCTCCGCTTAGAAGAATATGATTTCGAAATCGTTTACAAAAAAGGCAAATTAAATACGAATGCGGACGCATTAAGCCGCATCCCCGCAATCGATAATAACACTTTTCAAAATTTACAGAAAACAGAACAAGAAATAACCTCTTTAGATGAATATCAGATTTATTTAGAAAGTAAAATTAATAGTAAAATCGCAGATAACAATACTATATTCGAAATAGAAGGTAATCTTCTTGATGCCCGTTCGAAGATAGCCTTGCTCATTGTGTAAGTAGAGACTTAAAAATGTCTTGCGGTATAGCTAAACAAATCAACAAAAAATTTCAAAATATCGAAAAATTAACTAAGCAAAACCCAAAACTTTATAATGTTATTTATCTAAAAGATAAAAATCGTTTTATAATTTATTTAGTTACAAAAAACAACTATTACGACACACCCAACAATCAAGACATATTCTATTCACTATTAAACTTGAAATTATTTTGCATAAAGAATAAAATAAAAAATTTAAGTATACCAAAATTAGGATGCGGTGCTGATAAGTTAAATTGGGTAGATGTAAAATCAATGATTCAGCATATATTCAAAAACACCGATATTAAAATAACCGTTTTTAAATTACCAAAATTAGATTTAAATATTAACGAAACTAACGGACCCGATGCTTTCTTTAAGTATATGGAAAAATTTAATAAACAATTTCAAAATAACCAAAGTCAATCAATGATAGTTGAAACCGATAATCAAATAGAAAATTTAGATGACCGCGACTCTAGTAGCGACGCCACAATACATTCAAATAAAGAAGATCCTATTATAGGAATCCCAATAGTTGAATGTCCCGTTAATTTTGGTCAAAATCAAATTATAATATCAGAAGTCGAACACAGCCCAAGTGACCCCAAAATAGAAAGAATTCATGGCAATAAACAACGAATATTAGTACAATTTTCTAAACATAATTATGAAACAGAAATAATAAAATTTATAAAAGAATTTATTGTCCCAAAAATTAAATATTACTTATATTTCGATAGCGAACTTTACGAAAAATTTAGTATAATACTTCAAAATTACTTTAAAAATTCAAAGATTAATATGATTAAATGCACACAAAAATTAACTGACGTAGAATCCGAAGACGAAATAATTGAAATTATAAAAAATTATCACACGGGAAAAACTAATCACCGCGGTACCGACGATACAGAAACACGTATTAAAAGAATTTATTATTGGCCGAAATTACGCGAATCCATTCAAGCTTATATTAATAACTGCGAAATCTGCCAAATAACTAAATATGACCGAAACCCACTAAAATTAAAGTTTAATTTAACACCAACAGCAACAAAACCTTTCGAGATTATACACATAGATAGTATAACACTTGAAAGCTTTAAGTTTTTAACCATAGTAGACTCTTTTTCTAAATATGCTCAAGCATATAAGTTAAACTCAGCTCAAGGTATTGAAATTGCAAACAATTTACTAAAATTCTTCTCACATCATGGAACCCCAGAACAAATTATCTCTGATAACGGACTCGAATTTAGAAACTCGGTAGTTAAAGAAATTTTAGAATTGCACAAAATAAAAATTCATTTTATATCCTCACAACACCCAGAATCTAATGGAATTATTGAAAGATTCCATTCGACTTTAATAGAACATATTAGACTTTTTAATAATCAGTCCGAATACAAAAAAGAACCCGTAGAAAACAAAGTAAATTACGCCATAATAGCGTATAACAATACTATTCATTCGGCAACAAAATTAAAACCATTCGAAGTTATTTCTGGTCACCTAGACACAAAATCACCTTTTAATATAGAAATAGAGAAACAATTAATCAATAATTATGTCGAAACCCATAAAAATAAAATGAAACTGTTATTTCAAAAAGTCAATGAAAAACTTCAAAAAAATAAAGAGAAAAAATTAGATTATCAAAACAAATCCCGCGAAAATCTTCCAAAAATTCCTCAAGAAGTATTTGTAAAAAATAGACAAAAACAAAGCAAAACAAAAAATAAATATAACGCCGAAAAAATCAAAAATATTAACAAAAACTTAAAAACAGCTACAATCGAAACCCGTCACAATAACACTATCGAAAAAATCCATCTTTCCAATATAAAAAGGCCCCGAAAATTTATTCATAAAACTTCCGATATTTCAGGACCTTCCACCTCTCGTCCACCCTCGAGACAGAAATAAAGGACATTACTACTAACCCTGGACTACTGACATTAAATTTAGGACCAGCAAAACTACAAAGGACAAAACATACGCTAGTACATTACTATGACTTACAACCAATCATTAATCAATACCAACGCTTAAAAAATCAATACACTAGTTTACAAAACACTATTAACCATGATGCACACATTTCCAGAGATTTCGAGAATAATAACAAAATTATTAACTATATTATAACAAATATAAATAGTAAATTTAACCATCTTAACATACATTCTGAAAACTTTAGACACAAAAGGGGTCTAGTTAACGGATTAGGTTCTATAATAAAATCTATTACCGGAAACCTAGATGCCAACGATGAAAAAAGATATTCAAAAATTCTCAATCACTTGCAAAATGATCAACATAAATTGAACGATCAACTAAAACAGCAATATTCAGTCAGTAATCAATTAATAGAAAATTTCAATACAACAATAGAATCAATTAAACACAACGAACTACAACTAAAATTAAAAATTGAACAATTATTGCATATTGTTATCGGCGGAGCCAAAAACCAAGATAAATTCTTTATTCACGACATTTATAATCAGTTATCTACTCTATTTTCGCTAACTTTAAACATTTTACAAGATATCGAAAATTCTCTAACTTTTTGTAAAATACATATCATGCATCCTAGCATTATCAAAATTAATGATCTCCATTTTGAATTGAATAAAATTTATAAATACTACAATGATAAATTTCCGCTAGAACCCAATACCGATAACATGCCAGAGTTCGAGAAATTAATTACTGTAAATTGTAAACTAAACTCTTATAAAATTATTTATTTTCTAGAAATACCTATAAATTATGAAACCAATTTCGAACTCCTACACCTTATACCTATTCCAACCAAACATCAATCCGAATATGTGACTGTCATTTCTAATAAACAATATTATTTAAAAACTAATGACAATAAATTGAAATCTCTAAACGACGTTTGTACTCGGGGAACCGAATTTCAATGTCCAAACAATATCAATGAAGTCAGTAATGATTCATGCGAAAGCAACATCATTCTAAACAACGACAATAAGAACTGCCAATATATAAAAATTGACATAAAAGAAAATCATATCGAAAAATTAAACGAAATAAATCAATATTTGGGTATATTTCCGAAGAAAGAAAAAATTCACTTAACATGCGACCACGGCGAGCAAATCAAACAGTTACAAGGTATATTCCTCATCAAACAAGATCAATGCAAGTCGAAATTTAAAAACCAATATCTAAATTTCGATGATGGAACCTTTGGAAAACCAATCGTCTTGGAAAATTTCAATATTCAATTGAACAAAAGCCAAGAACCAAAATTCACCGTAGAACTTCACAACATTCAAGACTTAACAATACCTATAAACAAATACGAAGACATCGACGATGACGTCATTAACAATAACGTCACAAACTATTTGGTTATCATATTGTATATGTTATGTATCTTTGCTATCATCTGTGCTATAACATTTACAATACGTCTTAAAAGAAAAAACAGAATCCACGATCCAAATGAAAATCGAAATTCTCCAGAACTTCAATCGATCAATCAGCCAATAAATCTACCCGGCGATGCCAGGATCTGAGGAGGGAGGAGTTACATTACAATTTCACGTACTATACATACAACAACGTACGATAACCCGCTGACGCAGCAGTTAGCTTATAAGTTCATGTTACATTATTATCAAAAACACATGTAGAATGTTAGATAGTTAGTTTTTTCTTTAGTTAGTTCAGATCTTGCTTTACAATTGTAAACATATAATTCGCTACTGTAAAACTTAATATTAATAATAAAATAAATATTTTTTAAAAACAATTTTACGTTTTACAAATCAATAATTTATATATATATATATATATATATATATATATATATATATATATAGTATAATAAAGTTTACGGCTGGAAAATTTATTTTTTATAAACTTTTTTGTTATGTGGGTGAAGCAGCCAAAACAGTAAGATGTTTAAGGATAAATCAAACACTCATTTTTAAATTTGAGCTTTCGACCAACGTTCGAGTCTTTATCAAGTCGCTAAAAAGACAATGAAGAAAGCATTTTATTAGAAAAATGTCAAATAAATATACATAATACAATTCTTATAATTACAATAAACAAGAATTCATTACAAAAATAACACACTATGTAAAAATTAATTTAATCAAATGTACTTACTTAATATTATGAGTATTTTTGTCAAAACATATAAAATTAAATGTAAAATACATGTATCAATAAATAAAATAAATATATAAAATCTTTTTTACAGAAAACTATTGTCACTATATATACCAAAAAAAAAATTATACGGAAAAATAATTATTGCTGCGTAATTTTTTCAAAAAACCGTTACAGAAAAACAAATGTGCTGTAACATGAATATAGCACAAACAGTGTATTGTCTCGTTCAAAAAAATAAATTTTTAAAAAATTTTTTTATATAGAATAATCAAAATAAGAGAAAAAAACACAAACAAATAAAAACTAATCCAGACAATTTTTTTGTGAAAAACAATGAAGAAGAAAATTATGCAAACTATGCAATCTATTGACCAAATTAATAACTACGTGACAACTGTTTTTTAACCTAACTTAATGTAAAAAACAACAAACTAAATATATTGAGTAATGATGATAAAAAATCGATAATTTAACCAGTATCAATACTGGCAATTGCTGCTGAAGGCTTAACAAATGAATGTATTAAATAATCATAAGTGCCACTTAGACATCGTATATCTGAGCGTTTGTTTATACTTTTCTCATGAGATTTTATGTGAATCATTTCAAGTATACTACGCTTAAATAGGTTTTTTTCCGTAGCTAATACCTTTGAATTTTTGTAGTTCATGGAATGATTTTTCGATTGGCAATGAATTGATAAAGCTGTGGCACCCTTCTTAACTCTGCAGTCGGATTTATGTTGGATAATTCGATCTTTAAGCAACCTCTGAGTGTTACCGATATAGATTTCATCACAATCATTGCATGGAATTGAATAAACTGAGAAAGGTATCTTCATTGTGTCAGGTTTAGTTTTGAACCCAGTGAAAAGTGATTTGCTGGTACAAGAATTTTTCTTTACAATTTTTTTGTTATTCATTGGAAAAGTATTGATAATTAAATTTGTAACACCAGGTATGTTATCAATAGAACAAATATGTTGTTTTTCTTCCAGTGTTTGCGTATGCAGTTCCGCATTAGTTGTAACGACATTAATTGGAGTAGAAAAAAGAAGTTTGTTAAGCCAACTCTTGTCATAACCATTATTTAGCATTAACAGTTTAAGACGTGCAAGATTTTTTACCACATACGATGGATCAGACAGCTTTTTAACACGAGTTTTCATCCCAAGTATAACATTAGTTTTTGTATGGTAAGCATGAGCTGAAAGATTATTTATATATCGTCCAGATGCCATAGGTTTAATATACCAGTCAGTTATAATTTTCCCTTCTTCTGTTCTGACTGGTATATTAAACCTATGGCATCTGGACGATATATAAATAATCTTTCAGCTCATGCTTACCATACAAAAACTAATGTTATACTTGGGATGAAAACTCGTGTTAAAAAGCTGTCTGATCCATCGTATGTGGTAAAAAATCTTGCACGTCTTAAACTGTTAATGCTAAATAATGGTTATGACAAGAGTTGGCTTAACAAACTTCTTTTTTCTACTCCAATTAATGTCGTTACAACTAATGCGGAACTGCATACGCAAACACTGGAAGAAAAACAACATATTTGTTCTATTGATAACATACCTGGTGTTACAAATTTAATTATCAATACTTTTCCAATGAATAACAAAAAAATTGTAAAGAAAAATTCTTGTACCAGCAAATCACTTTTCACTGGGTTCAAAACTAAACCTGACACAATGAAGATACCTTTCTCAGTTTATTCAATTCCATGCAATGATTGTGATGAAATCTATATCGGTAACACTCAGAGGTTGCTTAAAGATCGAATTATCCAACATAAATCCGACTGCAGAGTTAAGAAGGGTGCCACAGCTTTATCAATTCATTGCCAATCGAAAAATCATTCCATGAACTACAAAAATTCAAAGGTATTAGCTACGGAAAAAAACCTATTTAAGCGTAGTATACTTGAAATGATTCACATAAAATCTCATGAGAAAAGTATAAACAAACGCTCAGATATACGATGTCTAAGTGGCACTTATGATTATTTAATACATTCATTTGTTAAGCCTTCAGCAGCAATTGCCAGTATTGATACTGGTTAAATTATCGATTTTTTATCATCATTACTCAATATATTTAGTTTGTTGTTTTTTACATTAAGTTAGGTTAAAAAACAGTTGTCACGTAGTTATTAATTTGGTCAATAGATTGCATAGTTTGCATAATTTTCTTCTTCATTGTTTTTCACAAAAAAATTGTCTGGATTAGTTTTTATTTGTTTGTGTTTTTTTCTCTTATTTTGATTATTCTATATAAAAAAATTTTTTAAAAATTTATTTTTTTGAACGAGACAATACACTGTTTGTGCTATATTCATGTTACAGCACATTTGTTTTTCTGTAACGGTTTTTTGAAAAAATTACGCAGCAATAATTATTTTTCCGTATAATTTTTTTTTGGTATATATAGTGACAATAGTTTTCTGTAAAAAAGATTTTATATATTTATTTTATTTATTGATACATGTATTTTACATTTAATTTTATATGTTTTGACAAAAATACTCATAATATTAAGTAAGTACATTTGATTAAATTAATTTTTACATAGTGTGTTATTTTTGTAATGAATTCTTGTTTATTGTAATTATAAGAATTGTATTATGTATATTTATTTGACATTTTTCTAATAAAATGCTTTCTTCATTGTCTTTTTAGCGACTTGATAAAGACTCGAACGTTGGTCGAAAGCTCAAATTTAAAAATGAGTGTTTGATTTATCCTTAAACATCTTACTGTTTTGGCTGCTTCACCCACATAACAAAAAAAAAAAAAAAAAAAAAGTTTATAAAATATATATATATATATATATATATATATATATATATATATATATATATATATATAATTGCATCTAATATCTAATATTTTCATATTGACAAAACTGATATTATTGCATAATAAAATGTTGCTATTATAAAAAATCTTAGCAATACGTGCATAGCACTCTGTTTTTCTCTGTGTACGAATTAATAGTATATTATCCGTTGGAAATGCTTTAAAAAGTATTTTTCTAAATATCTAACAGATTCTTGTAGCAATGTTTATGAACAGAAATCAATAGAAAAACAAACAAAGACATACTCATACATTTTTATGATACCACGTATTTTCTGAATACAAAAAAGATATATTCTTTAAATCAACACGACGAAGTATTTTATTGAAGCACTAGCGGAACATAATTATAGTAATGTATGGCATTTAACAACTTACCTTTCAGATATGTACCCCATTTGTTTGAGCGTTCTAGAAAACTATAACAGTACAAATTCAAAATTATTGGAAAGGAAAACAGAGGACGGTTAATCGCATTACGTAATGTTGTAAAACAAGAATTTAAAATTTTGCAATTTGGGATTTAGCAATGAAGTACTAGGTTAAGAAAATATTATCCTTACATTAATATATTAATTTTTTTCATTATTAGATACTTAATCCACATATTGAAAGCTACCGCTGAATGATCATAAAGTTCAATTAATTAAGCTTATATTATATTATTATTTTAAATTATAAATACATACATACCTAATCTAACTTAACCCATAACTTTTAAAACAGAACGAAATTGACATCATATACCAGAATAGTACATTTTAAAAATCATTAATTTAATAATTGTATTTACCTTTATTAGAATTAAGTATTAGTAGAATAATGTTTATTATTAAGTTTATAAATATCATACAACTTATTACATTTACTATAATTTAGATATTTTATATATAATATTATTTTTATCTTATGACATATATATGTATACTAATTAATATAATTAAGTAAAAAAAAATGCCTTATTCATTTTTGTGTAGTATGTATGATTTTTCATAAATTTTTATAATTTGCATTACATAAACAATAAATATTTGACTATACTACTATAGGTTCTATGATACGCTTGAACAAACATTATTTTATTCATATTATTAAATAAAGTTAAAACAATTTGTCAACACATATTACATAATAATAGTCATTTATTTATTAATTTGAATTTAATTATAAATAATATTTAATATATTTTACATATTTAATAAGAAAACTAATACAAATTAAAAAAATATTTAAAAATTGATTTGGGCAAATGCTATTATCTTTACATTAGAATATCAACAAATTGTTATCTTCTTGTCGCAATAAAGACTGAAAATTTCAATTTGTATTAGGAACGCATAAACAAAGTTATAAATTATCAAATACATGTTGATTCTTGTAGAAATTAAAAAAACATTATTGTACAGAAAGTCTCAGTCAGACTGCCGTTTTAGTTTTACGCACAAACATAAGGGTTTGACCAATCCAAACACTCGGTGAAAAAACTAAAAATGTGTGAAGTGTTTTAATTGGTCAAATTCTTGTGCTTCTGCGTAAAACCTGAATGACACTTAACATTTAAATTTTGTTTAAAACAATAATCATGTAAAGAAAAGATACTGACAAATTATATTTAGAGTAAAACCGCATTCCGACTGCCAAAACCGTTTGGCGATTTAGTTTTAGTTTCACGATTTGACACAGCGCAAAAACCTGATCATTTACATTGCCTGTTTGTCTTGATGAATTTTTATTTACGCCTGCATTGTAATAGCAATTTAAATGCTGCTAAGAATCATTTTTGATATTTCTATTTACGTTGTATATACTATGCCAAACTGTTTTTGGTTATCTTCAGTACAACTTTATTTTTAAATCATTTAAGTTGGTTTGTTGTGTTAAATATGTCTGACGAAGAATTTATGATTATACAAAATAAGACCTGTACAATCATTTGAAAAATAAAAATGCGAAACAGAACATTTAAAATTGTATAGAACATATATATAATTTAATAATAAGTTTATACGATAAATTCACAATCTTCTTTGTTTTCGATAATTTTTCTTCTGTTTCTAAAATAAATATTATTTTAGTATATTAAATACGCCTTTTCAAAATAATATTAATTTTATTTTTCAAACTGCTTATTTGCAATTTTATAAATTTGATGTTTCTTTCATAAAAACAGATATGCATCGCTATCTCATGTTACTGCAAAATCTGATTAATCGTTCTTAAATCATACGTGAATTTTAGTTAAGAAACCTTCGCCAGGTCAGACTTTGGCTACGATGAAACAAAATTTGCTAATGAAACTAAATCCGTCCATTCGCAATGTATTCATATAAGCTCACATGTAGTTCGGTTCAGAATCACTAGTTCTGCGCAAAAACATAACACTGATTTTGCTAGCGAAAGAGCAGTCCGAATAAAGCTTAACTATATTTAAAAACTAAAATCATTAATAAAAAGGGAACTACAAAAATTAAATCGTTACACTATGAATACGAATATGTTTCTTTTTAATTTCTACTCTGAGGAAAAGTTTTCTATTTCTCATTCATCAAGTTTCTCTTTTGCATGAGAACGGATATGTCTTTTTAAGCTACTATTTACGGTAAAAGTTCTCTCACATATTTCGCATTTATAAGGCTTCTCCTTTGTATGTGTACGAATATGCACTTTCAAATGTCCACTGGTAATACAAGTTTTCTCACATATTTCGCATTTATAAGGTCTCTCATTTGTATGAGAACGGATATGTTTTCTTAAATTTCCACTTTCAATAAATGCTTTTTCACATATTTTGCATTTATAAGGTCTCTCATTTGTATGTATACGAATATGCCGTTTTAAATCACCACTTCGAGTAAAAGTTTTCTCACAAAATGTACATTTATGAGATTTTCTTTTCATTATCGATTCATCAATTTCATTCGAATTTCTACTAGCTTGACAATGTTTTATATCGGTTTCATTCTCAAAATCAGAATATTCTTCCTTAATTATTATTTCTGAATGTAAATCTAAAGATTCTGGTTTCAAACTTTCTTCAAATTTAATATTTGTATCATTTTCCAAATCTACTTGAATGTGTTCTTCAGTAATAGGTTCTTCTTTCATACAAACAACATCAAAATTTCTATTATTTTGTGATTCTAAACTTTCTTCAACTTGAATGTTTGTATCAGTTTTCAATTCTAGTTTAATGTATTCTTCATCAATAGTCTCTTCTTTAATTTCGTTTCCCATAACTTCACTATTTTGCGATTGTTGTTTTGCATAGCGCTTGAAAATTCCGTGCGATGTAAAACATTTTTCTACAAATTTATACGTTTCATTTAATCGAACAGCGCAGATTGTACAAATACCATTCGGTAATTTGATCTTGCAATCAACCTAAAATAAGAAAAGTAAAAGATTCAGAAACAATAATGTATATTACAATCAAAACAAATTATTTCATTCTTACAATTTCTGGCATAATTGCTTCCAATTTATCTACAAAACGTTTGCCATCTGAATCCAGATTAAGTATTGTGAACAATACATTTTTATCACTTGTACATAATCGGCACTGTTGCATAAAACTATTCATGATTAAAATTAAATGTTCTACCAAAAAAAGCTTCTTAAAAAAAGTAAAATATAAAAATAACGTAATTGATAGTATTAAAGGTTAACTTATAAAAATCTGACACGAATCCAGTTGGCCAGATGAATTTTGTGTAAAATTACTAGTATAAGAAGAAGAATAAATACCTGCGTTTTAATTTTACAATTTTTTCTTTAATTGCTACTTGATCCAGGTTCTAGCGATTTGTCTAAATAAAATTTAAATAAAAGAAAAAAAAATAGAAAGATAAGTAATTAATCTGCAGCTAAAGTCAATAAAGTTGAATGAACTTTACCTACAGGACCGTCAATGTAAACAATTACTTTAAATATAATTTGTCACTTTTTTTTACATGATTATTATTTAAAATCAAATCTAAATGTTGTATGTAGAATAATATTTCTTAATTACTATAAAAATAAATATGTATTTGAAAATTTATAACACAACATTCAACTGGCCAACTATTTCGAACATTGATCTTACAGTGTCATCTGTATGATAATGTTTGAACTATTTGCAAATCGAATTGTGCTGTCGATAAAAAAGAAACCTGTAATTTGTATACTAGTAGTGCAATCTATGAATTATTTTTAAACAAATATTGCCATTTTTACATTCTTCTGATCACAACGAAGTCTAAGAACTCCACTTGGTATTAGGAACGCATGAATAAAGTTGAAAATAACTAAATATCACTTTATGTTGAAGATTTAGTTTTACCACTTTGACTGCAATAAAAAAGTGGTATAGCGTTTGGTACGGTGTCTGTAACATTTTCAAAAAAACAAATTGCGTATAGAAATCCTTCATATAGTTTCTAGATGACGAATCTGAACTTGGTTTATAAGCGGGTGTATGGATGGGCGCCGTCAGCTCGCTCGCTCGCTCACTCGGTCGTCAGACAAAATTTTGTGACTGCAACTCCTCCTAGACGGTTCAACCGATTTTAATGAAATTTTCAGGATAAATTTGCCTGGTGCCCAAGATGGACATGTCATTTTAGTTTTTTCCAGTGATGTCAACTTTCAGAGAAAAAAATTACTCAAGTTTTTAAAAATTCATTGTGGCTACATTATTTATCCGATTTTGATCAAATTTTCAGGAAAGATTCACCTAGTGCCCACATACATTTCGTAATTTTAATAAAATACAGTGTTGTCAACTTCCTGAGAAAAAACGACTAAAAATTAAAAATTTATTACGGCCATGTTGTTCAATCAATTTTGTTCAAATTTTCACAAAAGATTCTTCTGATATCCATATAAATTTGGTAATTACAACAAAGTACATTGTTGCCAACTTTCTGAGAAAAAATTACTAAAATTTTTTAAAATTTATTATGACCACGTTATTTAACCGATTTTAATCAAATTTTCACGAAAGATTCTTCTGGTGCCCGCATAAATTATGCAATTTTAACAAAATACAGTGTTGCCAATTACTAAAATTTAAAAAAAATTATTGTGGCTACATTATTTATCCAATTTTGATCAAATTTCCAGTAAAGTTTCTCCTATAGTGCCCACAAAAATTATAATTGTATTAAAATACGATGTTGCCAACTTTTCGAATAAAAAATTCATAATTTTCTAAAAATTAGTTATGCCCGCATTATTTATTCGGTTTTAATCAAATTTTTACAGAAGATATTTTTAGCGCTTATAATATTTATTATATATTATCAAAATACATTGTTTTCAACTTTCGGTGAAAAATTTCTTTATTCTTATTTCTTATCATTTATGTGATAATGGTCAAAGTGGTCTATATATGTATTTACCCATATACATCTAATCTTGTTTATTTATATTATATATATATATATATATATATATATATATATATATATATATATACAGGGGCGTAGCAACCGGGGGTGCAAGGAGTGCGATGCACACGGGCCCATGAGCGAGAGGGGCCCACGAGCCAAAGTGCCCAATGGGGCCTTATTTTCATTAATACCATTCATAGGATTAAATACATTTATGATATAAATTAATTTATTATAGTAAGTTAAATATATTTTTATAGATTCTTTTAAGGGGGCATAGTACTTTTTTCAATGAAAAAGCAGTCCACTTTCATTATTTTTTTTCTCAATAACGGGAAGACGTAAAGCATTGAAACTTTTTGTATAATGTAGATCCTTTATTGAAAAATACGTCAGAATTTTTTCACCCCCTCCCCCGAAAGCTGAAGTGCCGAGAGGTCCACGGTTCCATAGATATCTCGGGACTGGGTTATTGGAAACAAAAATCGTTTCGGATTATTAAAGTTGAATATATTCCCCATCGTTTGACCGATCTTTTTTGAAAATTGTTTTTTTTTTTTCGCAAAATGGCGGGCTTGCAAAAAAAGAGGTCAATTTTTTGCCCTTTTTTTTGACTTCTTTAACGTAAAAAAAATATAACAAATCAAAATTTTAAAAAAAGGATGGGTCAAACGATGCGGAATTCTATTAGCTTTCAGAAGAACAAAAATTCAAATAAATCCGATAGTTTTTTCTAGAGATATCACTGGAACCGACAAAAAAAATATGGTTTCGAAAAAAACGCGGTTGAAGTTTCAGAATGAGTTTAATGTCACATAAGAAAAGCCCAAGTGAATGTTTATGTTTCTTTACAAAAAGTGATGTAACTTTCGTAATTTTTATAATTTTGACATGCGGTTTTGTGAAAACAATTCTTTAGACATTACTCTTTAATAATATTAAACAAAAAAAAAACGATTTTTTGATCATAAAAAACTACTATGCCCTCTTAAGTTTACAAACACAAAAACATACAGTACAAATCAAATTTAAAGTTTAGGTTTACAAACATAGTTCATTAACTTTAACTAAACTTAACTTTTCTCGCTTTCATTGAAGCAAAAATGCTAATTATTTCACTTAAATTTAATTTACGTGCTCCCCCATAGAGTTTTTTAAATATGTTTTAATAAGTTTTAATTTTGAAAATGTTCTTTTGGCGCTAGAAGTTGATACGGGAAATGTTAAGAATAAAATAAGAGCGGTACAAAGTTTCGGAAATGCCGAACTTAGAATAGAATATTCTGTAAATATTAATTCTTCTAATTCAAATACCGAATTAATGTTTTGTAACTGTTTTTTAAAGGTTTTCCTAAAATATAATATCTGTGTCTTAAAATCTGCGGTTAAATCGTCAGTATATTTGAAAATCTATCTTTTAATTGTGCAATTATAATATCTAACGTAGCGTTGAAAACGTTTATCCTAAAATTATCTTCTGAACTATTAAATCGAAAATCTTCACACATTCCTTGTCTATGGTTAAGCCAACATTATTAGGTACATACATATATATTTCCTAGCAAGTTGTTTCTTTAGGCATTTCACTTTAATTTATTAATTTTGAAAATACAGATTGCTTTTTAACAAAAAATAATTTTAATTAATTTTGATTATCATAAAAATAAAACAACTTTTATTTGAAATTTTTTTCGAATAAGGCACAAACAGACACAAATTTAAAAAATTAAAATGACATTTAGAACTTAAAATGAGCCAAAAAAACATTAAAATTTTAAATAATACAAGGAGTAGAGAGGGGCCCCTTAAAATCAGTGGCACACCGGCCCACAAAGGTCTTGCTACGCCTCTGTATATATATATATATATATATATATATATATATATATATATATATTATAAATTAGTGCTAACTCAAGTATCTCAGGTGAACAAACATTTTTAAATTTAAACTACATTTTAAATGTAATTAGTTTGCGAAATTGTTTAAATCGGGATAATTTGGACGCTTTTATGCTCTTGGTGTGCGAAAAGGATATTTTGGAAAAATTTGATAATGAAGACATTATTTAACAAGATTAGAAGTGTATGGGTAAATCCATATATAGACCACTTTGATATTTCTCGGAAAATTGGCAACACTGTATTTTAATAAAATTATAATTTATGTAGCCACTAGGAGAAACTTTCTTGAAATTTTGATCAAAATCCAATAAATAATGTAGCCACAATAAATTTTTAAAAAAAATTTGTGTTTTTTTTCTCGATAAGTTGGCAACACTGTATTAAATTGCATAATTTATTTAGGCACCAGTAGAATTTTTTATGAAAATTTGATTAAAATCGGTTAAATAAAGTGATTATAATAAATTTTTAAAAATTTTTAGTAAATTTTTTTTCGGAAAGTTGGCAACACTGTATTTTGTTAAAATTACATAAATTATATGAATACTAGGAAAATCTTTTGTAAAAATTTTAGTAAATTTTTTTAAATGACATGGCCATGATATATTTTTAAAAACTTTAGTAATTTTTTTCTCGGAAAGTTGGTAACACTGGATATTAATAAAATTATATAATTAATGGGAGCATTAGCGAATTCTTATCTGAAAATTTGATCGAAATCGAATAATTAATGTAGCCGTAATAAATTTTTAAAAACTTTAGTAATTTTTTTCTCGGAAAGTTGGCATTACTGGAAAAAACCAAAACCACAGAACCCTATCTTGGGCACTAGACAAATTTATCCTGAAAATTTCATTAAAATCGGTTGAACCGTCTAGGAGGAGTTGCGGCCACAAAATTTTGACTTACGACCGAGCGAGCGAGCTGACGACGCACATCCATACACGCACTTATAAACTAAGTTCAGATTCGTCTGATCTAGAGGTTGTATCAAGGATCTCTATACATGAAATTTTTTTTACTAATGTTACAGACACCGTACCAAACGCTATACCACTTTTCCTTGCAGTCAAAATGGTAAAAATTAAAATGAGAACTAATATATTTGTTTCTATTGGTTATAATAGACAATCACGTCATG
>CAWYQG010000058.1:10000-64033 GCA_963966155.1 Clivina fossor
CTAAGAGATGTCACTAGCAAATACATTTTTATTTATATTTTTATTTTAAAGAAAATTATATATATATATATATATATATTATATATTCTAATTATTATTAAATATAATAAATACTAAACGGCGCATGCCAGCAATTTGAAATCAAAACCATATAATATTTGTTTTGTTACAGGAAATTATTTAAACTTAAGATTTAAACCAATTACACCAAACGAACATTACATCATCCCGAATTATATAATTTATAAAGGTAAGATAATCTCAAGTTTTATTTGGATTTATTTCGTTTAGTTTTATCAATGTTTAAAAGATTCATTGTTTATCCGATTTTGTTATTATATATTTTACAAATACAATAAATTATTAAAATTTTAATATTCATTCAAATATATTTGAAAGAACCATCCTTTTCCGATTACATATATCTCTAGTTTAAACTGAAGTTAAAAAGTTAATTTAAGTGTCTCAAATTTCAATGTTGTTATTATATTATCTGTAAATCTTTAGTATCGATGTGTATTTATTCAACTATTTCAATTTAATACTCTTGCTGACAAGCATCAAAAACTCATACTAATATATTTATATATATATATATATATATATATATATATATATATATATATATATATATATATATATATATATGAGCCGTTTATTTTGAAAGTGGCATAAGTCACTTTTTCAAAAAAATCAAGTTATTGATAACAATGATTACATTGTAACGGTATCTCTTCATTTGTGAAATAATTTAAACCAATTGTGTTGAAAACTATTGAGATATTTTTCAAAGAAGTTTTGCTAGTTAACGGTATAACAAACATGTTTATTTTTAAAGTGGCGTAAGTCGCTGTATCCAGAAAATTAATTGCGGGGCTTAGTGGAAAAGAATTAAAATTTATGTTTTATTAAAAGTGAGATGTGAAGTGTGTGTGAAGTATTGTTTTAACTTATTTTCAGTATTTTTTAACCCTTTTAGGCCTAGTGGTTCCGCTGTGGAACCAGGAATATACATTTTTATTCTGTGCGGCTTAGTCATCCCTATAAAATGTTTTATAAATTAACTTTACATGAAAAAAATAAATTTCTAACTTTGGATTTGTCACCAAAAAGAGGAAGACCTAAGCGTTATTCACAAATAGAAATGGATCCGTTATACCCTGGTTCTCGTTCTGTTACTTCAGCAAAATATAAAGACATGATGGACTTGCTTCCTTATATACCCCCAATATACCATAGTTATTTTAAAAATTTGAAGCAAAATACGAGTTCCGAGGACTTAATCACTCCTATTAATGACGACGATTAAATTGAACTGATGTATTTTTATAAGCAATATGTTATAATTATGCATTATTTATACTTATGTGTCAAATGTACTAATAATTTTTGTATTTTTCTATTAATATTAAAATAAAAAATGCTTGAGTCAACCTTTATATGAAATACGTGATATAAAATATTATTATATATGTAATTTATTCATCAATTTTCTTAAATAATTGTCTTTTCAAAACATTACTTCAGTAAAATACATCGGACAAAATTAATATAAGTCACTGAGTTTTATAAACTCTTTAGTTTGAAAGTGGCATAAGTCACTTTCAGTAATGAAAAAATGGTGATTTTTCAATGACTATACGAAATTATTTATACTAATAAAAATTTAAGTATCCTGAGACAACAAATACAAGTAAATCTTCTCGAAAGTTGGCAACAATATTTTTAAACATGTTAAAACACAAACCTTTAAATATCTCGATTTAAAAACAAAGTGACTTATGCCACTTTCAAAATAAACGGCTCATATATGTATGTATATATATATATATATATATATATATATATATATATATATATATATATATATATATTAAATTGCGCAGTAAACAATTTTACATAAAAATTATACAATATAATAAATCGCTTTTTTCTAGCATTCGAATGCTGTCGAAATTTTCTTCTCTTCTTTTTCTTCCATCTTCGATCATTCTTCGGGGTTGTTGCAAAGTTTAGGGCCTTTTGGATTGGGAGGGAGAAAAACAGATCTTGTTTATTTTTTCGACACCCATCCAAGTCTTGATTGGGTAAAACTCTGAAAATCAATAAATCGAATATATTTCAATAATTTATCAAACTAATCCTTTAACTTAAACAATGAAAGAGTTATCCATATACAAAAATTTTGATTTTTCATTATATATATACAGGGTGTTTGCAATCAAGGTATTTTATTTTTAAGGGGTGATACTACAGGTCAAAACAAGGCGATTAACGCCAAAACACCTTAGTAAAAGTTTTCTAATAAACGAGATATTCATTTTTTTTTTAAGTAAAATGGTAGCATATGGTATAATTTTTATTATCCAGCTCACAAAAAAAAATATTCTTCATAATAGTTTTGGATTTGCTTGAAACGAATAAAAATGTAAAAATATTCCAGGTTTTAAATACAGGGTGACTCGGATTTGCTGATTTGTGTTTCAACTTTTAGGTAAAATACCCTTATTTAAAAAATTTGAATAATTTTATTTGAATATTATCTTTAGAATTACAATTTCAGTTTACATACAAAAATTTGTGCCGATCGTCGATTGTTAAAACACCTTAGCAAAAGTTTTCAAATAAACGAGATATTAGATACTTTATTTAAATATTTTTATTAATGACACAAATCAAGATAAGTATTTTATTTTTAATGGGTGATAGCACTATGACACCAGTTGCTCGAAATTATCACCCTGCTGTTGTATGCAAAGTCATTAGACAACTTTTACTAGGGTGTTTTAACAATCGACAATCGGCACAAATTTTTGTATGTAAGCTTTACAACTTTTACTTTTGTATGGAAGCTTAAATTGTAATTTTAAACATAATATAATCCTATTAATCAAATAAGGGTATTTTACCTAAAAGTTGAAACACAAATCAGCAAATCCGAGTCACCCTGTATTTAAAACCTGGAATATTTTTACATTTTTAATCGTTTCAAGCAAATCCAAAACTATTATGAAGAATAATTTTTTTTGTGAGCTGGATAATAAAAATTATACCATATGCTACCATTTTACTTAAAAAAAAATGAATATCTCGTTTATTAGAAAACTTTTACTAAGGTGTTTTGGCGTTAATCGCCTTGTTTTGACCTGTAGTATCACCCCTTAAAAATAAAATACCTTGATTGCAAACACCCTGTATATATATATATATATATATATATATATATATATATATATATATATAAGTTAAATTTCGTTATTTATAAATAGTGTTTTTAAAAAATGTTTATTTTTTAAAATTACAATTATCAAGAGATTTTTATTTGAAATTACACAATATTTTAATACAGAATATTTAAATTTTAATTATATTTATTGATTTGTTTTATTAATGATATTTATTATATTTTATTCAAAATTATGTTTTATAACAATAGTTATAATTACGTATTTATTGTTCGAAGATTAACATCTGACTAATTTATAAAAAAACATTAAAGTTCTATGTAGCGCCAAGCGCGTTACGTAAAGACAGCAGTCCAGTTATCGGCAACTCAGCAGTTTTACGTGGGAACGCGTTCTGTAACTCCTCCCTTCCTAGATTTGGGCTTCATCGGGAAGTTTCAGCACCGACCTAGGGGTTGAACTTTTCGATTGAAGTTCAATGTCTTCTTTGGATTTTGAATTTGGTGTTTGTGCAGACTTTTTCAACATCTTCTTCAGGTATAACGTAAGAAAAATAATGGCAACAATGGCGATTATTATGTAAAGCGCCAGTGTCGGGTAGTTTATCTTGAAGTTGTCATCAAATTCGTTGGTTTCTTCGTCATCGATTATCTTGTCGAATTTGTTGATTGGTTTCAGATCGTTGAAATTATTTAGTTCGATTGTTATTTTAGGAACTTGTGTTTTATTTAAATTTATTGCGAACTTTTCCATAATAGTTGGTTTACCGAATGTTCCGTGTTTGAATGTTAATTTTTGTGATTTCGGAATTCTAGTTCGCATTCGTTTTCGTTCACTAAAAATATTCCTTGGAGAGATCTTTTATGACGTCACCTTGTTTATATTTTGCGTGTATTGTTTCTGGACTTGGAAAGACGAGTAGGTATTGATTGATATCTCTTCTATATGTTCGATATGGTTCTTCTTGATGTTTATTTTAATAAAATGACAGTTTTTGATTTTGTTTTCTAGTATTAAATTTGTTTCGCATGAATCTTCGTTTATTTCGTTTACTTTGTTGGGACGACACTGATAGCTATTTTCCTTGTCGTAAGTATTCACACATATACCATATAGAGAGAATTAATTTGATTATCTTTAGATTTTAAAAAGTATTCGTGATTAGGAAGTACAGTTACAAAGTCAGCCTCATGTTTGGTAGGTAGCGAAATAATATGAAATAATTCAAACTGAGTTTCATAGTTAATTGGTATTTCTATGAAATAAGTGATTTCATCTTGTGATAATTTGCAATTTATAGAAATTACTTTTTCTAATTTGGACATATTTTCTAAACTCGGTTCGAATGCTAATTTATTATTATAAAATTTTGAAATTTTATTTAATTCTACAAAAAGGTCATGTGATTTAATAATACTTGGGTGCATCATTGTATGCAGTTTACAAAAGAATAACGAATTTTCAATGTCTTGCAGTGTATTAAATGTTTAAGTATATAAAATGTTTAATTGATTGTAAATATCTTTTATTTGTAGTTTATTTATTTCTGTAATTCCGCCAATTACACACTATGCATAATTTGTTCGATTTTTTATTTTAAAATTTTTTCATTTTGCTGAATAATGTCAACAGTTTTGTTGAAGTATTCTATTATTTGGTGACTAATAGAGTACTGATTTTTCAACTGGTTATTGAACTTGAATTGATTTTCTTTTAGGTGATTTAAAATATTAGTATATCGCGTCTCTCGTCGCTTGAATCTAAATTTCCAGTGATAGATTTTATTACTGTGCCTAATCCGTTTATTAGACCTCTTTTACTTTTATGATTATTTGAGTGAATCATTAAATAATTAATTTTTTCATTAATTGAATTTTGAATGTATTCGACAATTTTGTTATTATTTTCAAAATCAGGGGGGGATTGTTTCGTCTAATGTGAGTGTTTGTTTTAAAGTGTCAAATTGTTTATTTAAATTGTTATATTGTGTCCAGAGTGGCTGCAAGTCGTAATAGTGTACAAATATGTGTACAGTTTTTTGCAATTTTGCAGGTCCAAGATTTATCGTCATCAGTCCTGGGTTACTTGTAATGTCTTTTATTTTTAGTCCATAGGAGGATGAGAGGTAGAGGAACCTGGAATTGCCAAATCTTTATTAATTCATTTTCTAGGTCTTTTTTTATATTGGAGAGGTGAATTTTTGGTTGTTTTCTATCGTTCGGTTCCGGTCGTAATTTCGGCAATTTTTAGGGTTTTATTTAACTTTTTTATTTTTTCTTTCTTAAATTTTGCTTGTCGTGTTTTATTGACTTTTTCTTTATTATGAACAAAGATAGTTTCAGGGATTTCGGGAAGTTCTTCGCGTGTTTCGTTAATTTTTTCAATTAATTTTCATTTGTTATTATTTAATTTATTATTTATATTTTGGTACATTAACTTTGTTTTTTCTTTGTGTTTTTGTATATAATCTTGTGTTATTTGTTTATTAAGTTCTATATCAAAAGGGGAATCGGTTTCAAGTTGTCCATTAATAATTTCTATTGGTTTTAAATTTGTTGTACTGTGATTTGTATTGTTATATGCCAAAGTTGCGTAGTTAACTTTATTTTCTATAATTTCATTTTTAAAGTTTTCTTGTTGATTAAATAACCGAATGTGTTCGACTAAAGTTGAATGAAATCGTTCAACTAAACCGTTTGAATTTGGATTTTGCGAGCTTGTAAAATGAATGTTAATCTTATGTAATGTTAGTAATTCTTTTATAACGCTGTTTTTAAATTCTAGCCCATTATCAGATATAATTAGTCTAGGTATACCATGATGGGAGAAAAATTGTATTAACTTATTTGTAACTTCGATTGCATTATTTGAAATTACTTTATAAGCTTGAGCGTACTTAGAAAATGCATCAATTACAGTTAAAAATTTAGAATTTTCTAAACTGAGTGAATCAATATGAATAACATCGAAAGGTTTATTAGGAGTGGGGGTGAGATTTAGTTTTGGTTTTATTGGGTTTCGTTCGTATTTAGCTGCCAAGCAAATTTCACATTTATTTATGAAATCAGTGATAGCTTTTAGTTGATTTGGCCAATAATATCTCTTTTTTATTTGAGTATAGACTTCGTTAATTCTCCGCGGTGATTTGTTTTATGATAATTTGTTATAACTTGTAAGATTTCATCTTAATCTTCTACGTCAATTAATTTAGTCTTACATTTAATAAATTTAATATTTGAATTTCTAAAATATGTTTGTAGTACATTACTAAATTGTTCATAAATTTCGTGTTCAAAGTACAAATAATATTTCACGTTAGGTACAATAAATTCTTTTATAAAGTTAATTATTTCGTTTTCAAAATTTATTTCAGAAAGTTGAACTAAGATTCTAATTTTGTCAGAGTGAAGTTTTCTTATTTTTGGTTTGCATGAAGAATGTTTAACTTGAGATATAAAAATTTGATTTTTCCCAAAATTAACAGGTCATTCACTTATTGTTATACCTACAATAGGATTGTCTGGATTGGAATGTATTGTCTGATCAGTTTCAGGATCGATTAGATCGTCGTCATCGGGTTCAACAGCAATGGATTGCGTGTCGTCGTCAGGGTTAAATGTTTCATTAAATTTTTCGATATAATCAAAAAGATTTTGTGTACCGGAATTTGTACTATTTACATTTAATTTTATACGAGAAAGAGCATCGGCGTTTTTATTTAGTGTTCCTTTCTTGTGAATAACTTCGTAATGGTATTCGCCTATTTTAAGCCGCCAGCGCATTAATTTCGAATTTTGGTTCTTTAAGTGAATTTAAATATTTTAAGGGTTGATGGTCAGTAATAATTTTAAATTTTCTGCCAAACAAATATGGTCTAAAATATTTAGTAGCCCAAACTACAGCCAATAATTCTTTTTCTATTGTGCTATAATTCTGTTCGGTGTCATTTAACGTGCGACTCGCATATGCAATTGGGAGATCGGAGCCAATAGGACCTTGTGATAGAACAGCGCCAATGGCATAGTTACTAGCATCTGTGGTTAAATTAAATGGTTTGGTAAAATCCGGATATTGGAGAATGGGATCGTTCATTAATAAATTTTTGCAAGTGTTAAAACAGTTGATATATTCTGGATTTGTAATTTTTATTTCGGCGTTTTTCTTAAGACATTTAGTGAGGGGTTTTGTTAAATGAGCAAAATTTTTTATAAATTTTCTGTAATATCCTAACAGGCCTAAAAATGCTTTAATTTGTTTCGTCGTTTTGGGGATAGGATATTTTTTTATTGCCTGGATCTTATCAGGATTTGGTTTAACTCCGTCAGTTGTTACAATTTGTCCGAGAAACGCGACTTCTTTGTGTAAAAACTCTGATTTATCGAGTTGTATTTTTAGGTTGGCTTTCTTTAATCGGTCAAAAACAGTTTTTAAATTTTGTATGTGTTCTTGAAGAGACGTGCTAAATATTATTACATCATCTAAATATACTAAACAAATTTCGTTAACTAAATTTCGGAGAACATTGTCCATAACCCTTTGAAAGGTTGCAAGCGCATTTTTTAAACCAAATGGCATTCGTAAAAATTCATAATGACCATTTTCAGTATTAAACGCGGTCTTTTCTATGTCTGTTTCATTCATCTCGATTTGATGAAATCCAGACGCAAGATCTAAAGTAGAAAAATATTGGCATCTACCGAGTTTGTCTAATAACGCATTGATGTTGGGTATCGGATACTTATCATCAATCGTTTTTTCGTTTAATTTGCGATAGTCAATGACTAGTCGCCATTTTCTTTTGCCGGATGCGTCAATTTTCTTTGGTACGACCCATAAAGGAGAGGACCAGGGAGAGTGAGATGGACGTATGATGTTTTGGTCAAGCATTTTTTTTATTTTACTTTTAACCTCATTTCTATGTATTTCAGGGTACCTATAAATTTTTGAATATACTGGGATTTCATCGTTAGTGCGAATAAAATGTTTTACTTCGTTAGTAAAAATGTTAACGGTTTATCGTCTGCGTGTAAAATTTCTGAATAATTATTTAATAATTTTGTTATTTCGATTTTTTCCTCTTTATTCATGTGTTCTGTTCTGACACGAATTTTGTTCTCGTATTATTTCTGCTGAATTTTCTATTCTCTGCCTAAGTTCTTCTTCGTTTTCCGGCGCATTTTGGTTGTCGTAGACGAGGGATTTAAAATGACCCCAAAAATAAAAATCCAGCGGATTTAGGTCAGGGGATCTAGCAGGCCAAGCTACAGGTCCACCGCGACCAATCCACCTGTCCTCAAACACTTGGTTTAAATGTTCTCTTTCATTTAGAGCATAGTGTGATGGCGCACCATCGTGCTGAAACCATGTCTGCTGACGCACATTTAAAGGCACATTTTCAAGAAGTTCTGGCAAAGTATTTTGTAAAAACAATAAATAATTAGCTCCAGTCATCCTATTTGGTAGAATGTACGGCCCAAGTAATATTCCATTAACAATACCTGCCCAAACATTTATCGAAAAACGATGCTGAAAACTGCCCCGTACAACAACGTGTGGATTTACTTGACTCCAATAATGAGAGTTATGATAGTTATGAACTCCCTCCCTCGTAAAAGTAGCCTCATCAGAAAATATGATGTACGAGGGGAAATTCGGATTTTCAGTGTGTTTTTGTAAAAGCCAGTTGCAAAATCGTACTCTAAATTGATAGTCAGGTTCTATTAGCCCCTGTACCCGTTGAAAATGGAATGGGTGGTAATTTTGATCTCTTAAAATTCGCCATACTGAACTATGTGATACTCCTAATTGTTGAGACGCTCTTCGGGTACTAATAGTTGGTTCAGCATGTACAGCATCTAAGATATCATTAACCATATTGTCGTGTTGATGCTGGCGGCCACCACCTCTCCCACGATTAGGTTGCACATATCCTGTGTCTCGAAGGCGCTGGACTATCCTCACAAACGAACGGGGAGTGGGTAATCGGCGTAAAGGATAACGTTCAGCATACAGACGTCGTGCCAATAACGAATTTTGCCGTGCTTCGCCATAAATTAACATCATGTCCACTAATTCACTGTTACTAAATGCATTCATTTTAACAAAAACTACACTACACTGCTATTCACTGTCAAATGAGAACAGTGCACCAGCAAAGATAATAATAATTAACAGCAATGTCGACGAAAGACTACCTACCCACTACCTATCAAATTAAATTAAATTATTAATTAAACTATTACACATTTTATTAGTATTAGATATTACGTAAACAATTACTTTCATTGTAGACGATTTGAAAACAATTATTAAAAATAACTATCGACCAGCGGCAAAAAAAATGTTTGCTTGAAATACTATGCAATTTTTTTTGCAAATTTTAAAAAAATTCTTTTTGTTTCATGATCAGCACCTCGTACAGAATATACCTTTTAATTTTTTGCTCTAAGTTGTGAAACACCCTGTATATATATACCGGGTGTATACTTGGTTTATGCAATATAGGAAAAACATTGTTATTTTTTTAACATCGCAATTCCTGCTTCCCCGTTAGTTATAGAGAAAAAATATAAGAAACAAAAATTGTTTACAATTAAAAACTACATTATTTACGCTTAAAATAATTGCGATATTGCGTCTCAGTAATTAATTATTAATTAAATAAATATTAACAGTTTTCGGCAATATCAGACAGCCATGAACGAAACGCGAATGTATTTTGTATTTAGATGACAATACACTGACATTTGTAAACAAAATACATTCGCGTTTTGTCCATGGCTGTCTGATATTGCTGAAAACTGATAATATTTATTTAATTAATAATTAATTACTGAGACGTAATATCACAATTATTTTAAGCCTAAATAATGGAGTTTTTAATTCTAAATAATTTTTGTCTCTTATAATTTTTCTCTAAAACTAACGGAGAGGCAGGAATTACGATGTTAAAAAAATAACACTGTTTTTCCTATATTGCATAAACCAAGTATACACCCGGTATATAGATATATATATATATATATATATATATATATATATATATATATATATATATATATATATAGATATATAGATATATAGATATATAGATATATAGATATATAGATATATAGATATATAGATATATAGATATATATATATATATATATATATATATATATATATATATATATATATATAATGTATGTGTGTGTGTGTGTAATTATATTGTATATATAAAACTTACTGCGATATTTATTTCCAAATAGATTTTGTCGTATAACGCCCCGGAATTTACGTCTATCCATGTTGCATCAAAAATCAGCAACGTTCCGAAAGTTACCAACATCCGCGGTAATTAATAACCAATCGGCTGCTACCTTCGTCTGGTTTAACCGCTTCGAGAAGCTTCGGAACAAAGTTGATCCTCATATTTGGTTAAAACATCCACAAATATCCTTCCAAAACATGATCGTTTCCAGATTGAATCTTCTCCCAAAAGGGATTTAATTTTGGATCACGTAATTGTAGTTTTAATTCCTTCGCGTTGATAGGCCGTGTTATAGCATTTGGTCGACAGTTAATACAGCGTTTGTGTCATGCACAGAGACTAGAGTTTGATCCAAGTTGAACGAAGCATACCTCTTCTGTAATAGTTTTCAAATTATATTAATTTTAATTTATTTTATAAAATGCAATAGTAAATTAATTGACGTAGAAAGATACGATGACATTATAGAAACAATTAAAATGTATCACGAAGGCAAAACAAACCACCGTGGCATTGCCGAAACACATAATCAAATAAAACGAATTTATTATTGGCCTAATCAAGTTAAAACTATTACCGACTATATAAATCAATGCGATATTTGTTTAAAATCAAAATATGAGCGTAAACCACTAAAGCCACAATTTAATATTACACCAACCCCCGACAAACCCTTTAACACTATACACGTAGATACACTTACTCTTGAAAGTTGTAAATTTTTAACAATTATAGATGCGTTTTCAAAATATGCACAAAATTTGCAACATCCGACAACGGGTTAGAATTTAAAAATAGTATAGTAAAAGAATTATTAAGTCTACATAAAGTTAACATACATTTCACCAGTTCATATAATGTAGTTTGACTGTATGGTAGCGAAGTCAGTTTTTTTTTAAGTCTCTTCAAAATTGTTGTTTAAATTAAGTTATTTTTACTATAATTTTCCAGAAATTTGACAGTACGTTAATTTTTTAGTGTCTGAGTTTGTTTTTGAGGCAGTGGTGTTGTGAAAAAGTAAATTAGTGCAGTTTTTTGTAATATTAAACACACAATATCTCTGTGTGCCAAAATAAAAGTCATATTTTACTAAATTTACCTGTTAAAACAAAGTATACTTAAGTGAGTGTAGTAGTACAATTAATTATTCGACGATGTCAAAGTGTACAAAGTGTACTAAGGCAGTTGATAGAAGCGGTGACCGACTGTTTTGTACTGGCTCATGCAAGGGAATATATCACCTGTACTGTGTTGATGTCAGCATGGACAAATTTGTTTCAATGCGAGTTGACAAAAGCATCAACGAATGGAAATGTCCAGCCTGCTTTTCATCTACAAACCACACCAATCTGTCAGAAATGAATGGAAAACTAGATTTGATATTAGAAAGCTTAGTTACTGTTAATACCACTCTAGCTATGTTGACAAAAGAAAATAATGATTTGAAATCAAAGATACAAACATTAGAAACTAAATACGATATACTTGAGTCTAATATGCAAGATATATCAACTAATAATAAACAGCCCGATTTTGATACAGTGTCAATTGAAAATATTGTTCAAGAAATGTCGGATAGAGAGAAAAGAAAATATAATATTATTATTTTTGGTGTACCAGAAGAAGCTACAACCAAAGACATAAAACATATTGAAAGTCAAAAGATTACAAATCTGTTAAATATTCTTGATCCCCAACTATCTGAGATAAATTTCAAATTTTTTCGATTAGGTCAGCTACAAAACGGAAAAGTTCGCCCGATAAAACTTCAGTTTAACTCTGTAGATCATGTGAACATAATTTTCAAGAATTTGAAAAAATTATCAAATTGTGATAATTACAAAAATATAAGATTTACGTCGGACAAAACTCCACAACAAATCAAATATTTTAAACAGCTTAAACAAAAATTAGATAGTAGGATTCTGCAAGGGGAAACAAACATAAAAATAAAATACTTTAATGGTACTCCAAAAATTGTGAAAGTTGATTTAAACTAAAAATGCCCAGCAACAGTGATCATTTAAAAAAATTTAGTTGTTACTATCAGAATGTTAGGGGAGTAAACTCGAAATTAGATGATATTTTTTGTGCAACAGCTGACGTAGACTATGATGTTATCTGTTTCTCAGAAACATGGTTAAAAAATGATGTTTCAAGTTCGGAATTGTTTATTGACAATTATAGTGTTTACCGGTGCGATCGTAACATTGAAGCAACTGGTTTATCTACGGGAGGTGGAGTGTTAATTGCGGTGGCAAATCATATACCTTCTACAAAATTAGACTTGTTTAATATCAATACAGCGTCCAATCACGTTGTAGACGTAGTGGGTGTAAAATTACGTTTAACCAATAAAAACTTTTATTTATTAGTGATATATATACCACCATCAACTAGCACTGCTATAATAGAAACTACAATGGAAGAAATATGTAAATTAAGTGAGTTATATGAGAATGATGTGGTTATTTTAGGAGATTTTAACATTAATTCATATATGGATCCTAATTTTAATGATAGCAAATCTATTATTTTATCTAATTTTAGCGAATTCTTAAATTTAAAACAATTTAATTACACTTTAAATGCAAATAATAGAATACTCGACTTAGTATTTGCTAATATTAGTTGTACTATTATTGCACCAGCAATACATATTTCCAAAATTGATTCACATCATCCGCCACTTGATATCACCTTCCAATGTAGTTCTCCCGTGCAAAATTCTTTTCCATCGCAAGTTTTATATAGAAAATATAATTTTAAACAAGCAAATTATCCTGCATTATATAATGCTATTTCTTTATTAAATTGGGACTCATTATATGTTGAAACTAGTGTTGAAGCAGCCTGTGACAAATTTTACAAAATTATTTATCATTGTTTTGATTTGCATGTCCCAATATTTAAAAATCAAGCAAAGCATAGAAATTTTCCACCATGGTTCACAAGCGAAATAAAATCTGACTTGCGAAAAAAAGAACTAGCTCGGGATAAATTTAGAAAAACTAAAAATAATACATACTTACAAAAATATCAAACTTTACGGTCTAACACTAAAAATAAAATAAAAATCGCCTATAAAAACTATTTAATTGATATTGAGACAAAAATAAATGATAATTCGAAATTATTCTGGTCATTTATTCAATCAAAAAAAGGTGGTTCTCGTGTCCCAGACACAATGAAATATAATGATGTTCAATTAAGTAATCCACAAAATATAATAAATAGTTTTGCAGAATATTTTAAAAGTGTTTATAAAACACCTACTAATAATCAATACAACAATTTTGATAATCAGTATAACTATAATAATACAATTAACATCTTAGAAATTACTGACACTGACATACTGAATGCTACTAAAAAACTAAATAATAAACTTACAGCGGGTATAGATCAAATACCAGCTTTTGTCATAAAAGACTGTATTTATTATTTATGTAAACCTGTAAGATTTGTTTTTAATTTAATTATTAAACATCAAAAATTTCCAGATATGTGGAAAATAGCTCGTGTCAGTCCAGTATTCAAATCTGGTGATGTTCAAAATATATGTAATTATAGAGCGATTTCTATTTTAAACAATTTGTCTAAGGTTTTCGAAATAATACTGTGCAATATCATATTCAACGCCACTAAACAAAACTTATCTGAATTTCAACATGGTTTTACAGAAAAACGTTCAACAACTACTAATTTATGTACATTTTCACAGTATGTTGCTGAAGCCTTGGATAACAATTGTCAAGTTGATACCATCTATATGGACTTACAAAAAGCGTTCGATCAGGTTGACTTGCACATTTTGCTAAACAAACTTGGAAATATTGGTCTATCATCATCTTTTGTACGTCTATTAAAATCCTATTTACTTGATAGAACGCAGTTTGTGAGTTTTCGAGGTTTTGAGTCGTCAGCATACATCTGTACATCAGGAGTACCACAAGGAGCTAATTTAGCACCTTTACTATTTTCTATTTTTATTAACGATTTATGTTTCAGCCTAGACATAAATGTTCTTCTGTTTGCTGACGATCTAAAAATATATACGTTGATTGATACCATCGATGATTGTGTAAAATTGCAAACAAACATTAATAAAATTATAAACTGGTGCACTGCAAATAATTTATCTGTCAACATAAATAAATGTAAAGTTGTGACATACACTCGTAAAATGCAACCACTTACGTGCAATTATACAATCAATAACTCTGCGCTAGGCAGAGAAACAGTTATGAAAGATTTGGGTGTTATCTTCGATACACATTTTTCATTCGATCAACATGTCACACAAATTGTAAATTCAGCATACAGAATGCTTGGATATATTGTTAGAAACACTAAGCAGTTTAATTGTAGATCAGTTTTCACTACATTGTTTAACAGTTTTGTAAGGTCAAAATTGGAATATTGCGCTATAGTTTGGTATCCTATATACGCAAAGCAAATAAATGATATCGAAAAGGTACAGCGAAAATTTTTAAAATTTTTAACTTATAAAATAGATGGTAATTATCCTCCTCAAAGAGTAGATTACAATTATTTGTTGGATACGCATACTTATGATTCGCTAGCTTCTCGTCGAATCAATATCTCAATAGCTATACTTTACAAACTGTTAAATAATGAACTTGATTGTGCTAACTTACTTGGTAAGATAAACTTCTGTGTACCACGTTCAACCACCAGATTCCCACAAGCTTTTTACACAAATACTGGCCGAACGAATATGTCGCAAAGAACACCAATATTTATTATGTGTAACAATTACAACAGCATAAACAATAATAATATTGATTTATTTTTTAACTCATTAAATGCTGTTTTAAACAATATTACAGCTTAAATTAGTTTTTTTTTTTTTTTCTCGACTAAAATTTTTGTGTTATTTGTTTTATTGATTAATATTATTATGGTTTTTCTTTTTTGGTTTTTTTTTTTCTTAGTTTAAATTAAATAGTTTATATTTTATTTTGTATTTTTTTATTCTACCATATATGTTAATAAATGTATTTTTATGTATTGTCCTATTAATGGATCACTCTGTTGGGCAATAAAGATTTATTATTATTATTATTATTATTATTCACAAAACCCCAATTCGAATGGACTTATAGAACGATTTCATTCCACCCTAATCGAGCACATCCGTCTTTTTAATCTTCAAGAAAATTTTAAGAACGATAGTATAGAAAATAAAGTACATTATGCATTACTAGCATATAATAACACTACACACACGTCAACCGGATTAAAACCAATTAATGTAATTAATGGTCATTTTGAAACAGATTCACCCCTCGACGTAGAACTTGAAAAACAAATTACTCAAGACTATGTTCAAAATCATAAAGAGAAAGTTAAGTTAGCTTACCAAAATATTAACAGTAATTTACAAAACAATAAAACTAAATTAATTAACAAATTGAACGAAAATCGAGAAAATTTACCCGACATACCCGAAACTGTTTACGTACACAATAAACAAAAGGTTAATAAAACGCGGCAGGCTAAATTTAAAAAGGAAAAAATTAAATCTGTAAACAAAAATTTAAAAACAGCAGAAATTAATACTGATAATGACAAAAAGCAGTCAAAAATTCATTTTAATTTATCAAATATAAAACGACCTAGAAAAACCACTCAAAATATTTTCGATATTGCAGGTCCGTCTACATCGCGTTCAACGCAGGATTAGAAATTAAAGACATTACGAACAATCTTGGAGTTTTACCTTTAAATTTAGGACAGGCTAAATTACAAAAATCACAACACACATTTTTACACACTTATGATTTGCAACCAATCATAAAGCAATATAACAGCCTAAGAACACAACACGACACTATAAAACAAACTATCAGAAACTACACAGTCGATAATTTAAACTTCGAAAACAATAATAAAATAATTAATTATATTAAGAATAATATTGATAATAAGTTTAGAAACTTTAACATTTATACTGATAAGTTTAGATATAAGAGAGGAATAATTAACGGATTAGGATCGATAATTAAATCAATTACTGGCAATTTAGATGCCGAAGACGATAAAAGATTTACAAAAATTTTAAATCATTTAGAAAATAATCAAAATAAATTAAATAATCAATTAAAGTATCAATATTCAGTTAGCAACCAAATAATCGAAAAGTTCAATAAAACAATTGAAACAATCAGACAAAACGAATTACAATTAAAGTTAAAAATTGAACAACTGTTACATATTGTTATCAGTGAAGCCCGTAATCAAAATAGTTTTATTCAAGATATTTACAATCAACTATCAACTTTATTTACAATTATTTTAAATATTCTTCAAGATATAGAAAATTTACTACGTTTTTTTCGAAGGTTATTAGATTTTTTGGAAGGTTATAACTGTTTTTTTTTACAAGGTTACTAGGATTTTTAGAAGGTTTTGACTGTTTTTTTTTTACATGGTTATTAGGTTTTTTGGAAGTTTATTAGGTTTTTTGGAAGGTTACTGGATTTTTTTGGAAGATTATGACTAATTTTTTAGAAGATTAATAGGATTTCTGGAAAGTTATGTCAGTTTTTACTACTTTGACTGCAAGGAAAAGTAGTATAGCGTTTGGTACGGTGTCTGTAACATTTTCAAAAAAAAAAATTGTGTATAGAAATCCTTCATATAGCCTCTAGATCAGACGAATCTGAACTTAGTTTATGTGGGTGTATGTGTGTGCGTCGTCAGCTCGCTCGCTCGCTCGCTCGGTCGTCAGACAAAATTTTGTGATCGCAACTCCTCCTAGACGGTTCAACCGATTTTAATGAAATTTTCAGGATAAATTTGTCTAGTACCCAAGATGGTCATGTGGTTTTATTTTTTTCCAGTAATGGCAACTTTCCGAGAAAAAAAATAATAAAGTTTTTAAAAATTCATATTGGCTACGTTATTTATCCGATTTTGATCAAATTTTCAGAAAAGATTTCCCTAGTGCTCCCATTAATTATATAATTTTATTAATATCCAGTGTTGCCAACTTTCCGAGAAAAAAATTACTAAAGTTTTAAAAAAATTATTATGGCTATGTTATTTAACCGATTTTACTCAAATTTTCACAAAAGATTCTCCTAGTATTCATATAATTTATGTAATTTTAACAAAATACAGTGTTGCCAACTTTCCGAGAAAAAAATTACTAAAATTTATTGTAGCTACATTATTTATTCGATTTTGATCAAATTTTCAGAAAAGTTTTTCCTATTGCCCACATAAATTATAATATTATTAAAATACAGTGTTGCCAACTTTCCGAGAAATGTCAAAGTAGTCTCTATATGGGTTTACCCATATACTTCTAATCTTGTTTTACAAGATTTTGATATTTTTTACAAGATTATGACTGTTTTCATGTTTTTTCACAAAATTTCTACGTTTTTTTAATAAAATTATGACTGTTTTTACAAGGTTTTGATATTTTTAATAAGATTATGACTGTTTTAATGTTTTTTTTTCAAGGTTTCTACTTTTTTTTTAATAAAATTATGACTGTTTTTACAAAGTTTTAATATTTTTTATAAAATTATGACTGTTTTTCACAAGGTTTTAATTGTTTTATATAAGACTTCTCTTTTTAACCTCGTGATAAATCTAGTAATCTTGTGAAAAACTTCATAATCTTGTAAAAAAATAGTCATAACCTTGTAAAATAACAGTCATAACCTTTCAAAAAAACCTAGTAACCTTGTAAAAAAAACACATACACAAACAAACAGTTATTTTATTTCAATAAATGATTATTTATTTATTTTTTTTACAAATAAACATACAGTTTTAACTACTACAATTTAGCAATTTAATAGAATTAATTTAATTTAATTTTTAAGGGATGCTAATTTTATGATCTATTAATAATTTAAATATTACCTATTAAATTTAATATTTTTACCTATAGAAAAATCAATCATTTACTTATTAATAATTAAAGAATGATATATAGTAAAAAAAAAAACCTAAACCTAATCTACTAACCTAACCTACCCTAAATAGCCAATTACGTAAAAATACTGTATGTATAAATAGCCACTTTCTTAATTTTATAGATCAAATTTTATAGATCGATAATTATATCAGTAGGTATTTGATTATTTCCATAGTTCGATAAATATTTCTATAGATCAATAATTAATTCTATAGGTCAATAATTTAAACCGTAGATTAATTATTTAATACATAGGTACCTATGTATTTCCGAAGATCAAGTAAAATGCGTGAAAACCCACATTAAGTCATTTCAACCAATCGAGTCACATTATTGCCGATCTACAACTACAAAAAAATTTTTAGATCCTTCTCTGAACATTAAAAAAATGTATAGACTATATGCTGACTTCTGTGAAAAACGTAATCAAGATCCTGTGAAAGAATCATTTTATAGGAACATATTTTGCAATCAGTTTAATTTGTCATTTTATTCACGTCGAAAAGATCGATGTGATTTATGTGAAGAAATTGAAACTTAAAAAAAAAATAATACAACAGACCACCTACGGCAAGAACAGCATCAAAGACATATATATGAAAAAATAATTACTCGGGACGAACGAAACCGAGACAGAAGAGACAAAAACAAAGCTGTCATTTGTTTTGATTTAGAAAATGTTTTAAGTTGTCCTAGAGCTGAAATTAGTAATTTTTATTATAAATCGAAATTTAATGTTTATAATCTTACTGCTCATTTGTCTACAACAAAGCAAGTTTATTGCGCAGTATGGAATTAAAAATCAAATGGGTCGAAGGGGTAATGACATTGCGAGTGCTTTACTAAAAATTTTGAAAGCTGTATACGCTGACAATCCAAATTTGTTAAATTTAATTCTATGGAGTGACAGCTGTGTACCCCAGAACAAAAACTCGCTAATGTCATACGCTATTAGTTACTTCTTGTATGAAAACCTAGAAATTTGTTCAATAACGATAAAATTTTCAACTCCAGGCCATTCAGCTATACAAGAAATAGATAATGTACATAGTTGCATTGAAAAAGTTTTAGCTAAGGCTGAATATTATTCTCCAGTATCACTTCTATCTCTACTACGCAAAGTTGCAACTAAACGACCGTATACAGTTTTGGAAATGAATGCTAGCGACTTTTTTGATCTAAAATCGTGTTGTGCTTATTATAATTACAAAATAATAGCATTTGCTAAAATTAGCGCATTAAAATTCACAACCAATATCTTCGATATACAATATAAACTGTCACATAATCCAGAACTTGAGTGGACAATAGCGTCCGTAAGAAATTACAAAGCTACACGTCAACCATTTACTGCAGAGATGAGAAAGCTTAGGGTTTCATCCAAAACAACACAACTTTCTAAGGAAAAAATCGCTGCTATTAAATCTATGATGAAATGGATGCCAAAAAAGGATCAAGATTACTTTCGGACCCTATTAAATAATATTTAAACATATTCTTATTGTATACTTTACATTTTTGTTTTTATTAAGTTCTGAATTACAAAGTCGTATCCGCCACAAATAAAGTAAATAACAAATATCACAGTAACAAAGTCGTATGTGTTTTTTGATTTAGTTATTTTTATCGGATAAGACCAGCAAATGGGTGGATTCTTGGATAAACCTAGTTAATGGTTTTCGGTAAGTACTGTAGCAAAATCTCAATTTCATTAAGTGGATCAATTAAAAAATAATGCCCAGACAATTTTTAAACTTGAAAATCTCGTAATAGTAAACAATGTACATACGACATTGTAATTCTAAACGAACGGTATGTCTTCATCAATAAATAAACAGAACATAGAAACAAGTTACTAAACGTAACAAATAAGTAACTAGATTATGAAATTATATAGATTTTTTTTTAATTAATGGAAGCCAAATTTAATTTAACTCAATGCCATTAATTAAAAATCGTATAAATTTTATAATCTAGTAACTTAGTTTGTTGCCTAGTAACTTGTTTATTTACGTTGAGTGTATGGTCGATTATTAATAAATATTAATACAGAACTAGAACCTAAAGCTGTTTCATTTTAATATAATTTGAGTTCTGAAAGATTTTTTTTACTATATTATTATAGGTAAAGTTCTATAAAATAAAAAAAACAAAACAAAAAATTCATAGTAAAATATTTTTCAGAACTCAACCTAAATTCGCTTTCTATTTGTGTAAAAATAACATAGTTCCGAAGAATAAATAAGAATTATTGTGACTTACTCTGTTAACAATTAACGATTGCTAGAAAATTGGACCCCATAACTAATTAATTCCTGGGCGTTTCCATGAGAATTATCTTCCAAATCGAATCAGTCCAAACCGAACCGTTCCGCTCCACAAAAGCCCATTGGACATCGTAGCTTCGATATAAATTCTATTCTCGGTTCAAAATTCGGATCTCGATCCCAGAAGCATTCAGCATTATTAGTATTAACTTCTTAGCTGAAGAATTATCCTTCCGAATCGAATCAATCCAAAGTTTCCAAGCGCAGCTAAAAGTCGTCCCTATTAATATAATCACCAACATTCCAAACAGTCCACCAGGACACCATTATCATATTGGACTCTGAGCGTCCGATACAAATTCGATTCAGTTCAAAATTCGGATCTCGTCACAGCCTGAAAAGAGATAAATTTATAATAAAACTGCTACCATATTTAGATATTTAGAAAGATAAGATATTAAATACATAGCTAGTATAGAAACTAGAATCCTTTATATAGTTTTATATATTTATTTCTTTAAGTTAAAGTGTCAATCTAAGCTAAAAAAATCTAGAAATTTAAATGCAATAAGCAGAATAGCTGCTGCATATATCATAAGTTAAATATAGCCAAAGAGAACGATGTTTTTTATCACATCAACATTAATACGAAACCAAATCATGCTTCGCAATCAAACTAACAAGAAAGATATTTGTCGAATATATAAAATAAATAAGTTATTAATTATTGTATAAATATTATGTATTACAGTCGATATAAAATCGTATGATTATCCGAAACTGCAATGCCAAACACTCATTCCATGAGAACTAAGTAAATCATTAGTTATAATTTAAATAAAGAAAAAATGTATTGGATTTTGCCTTTATTTTAAAATTGTAACAAATGTTTAATTTAGTTCTTTGTATTAACAAAATTTGTGCATATTAACCCGACAAACAAATAGATCATACTTAATTGACTAACAAAATAGTCTAATTAACTACACTATTTAATATAGAACTTAAGTAGAACTTATGTAAGAATTATATAAAAACAAAATATTCTATAACAAAATGCAGTTTATAAAGTTATTTGTTTTGATGGAGAAATCTTTTATTGATCATTGGAAGAAACATATTAAAAGTATAAAATTGGATAACCAAAAAGAAATATAAAATTAATATACTGATGGTAAAAATCAATTAGGATTATTAGATTATTGATTTTAGCTTCGTTTTAGAGCAAAATAAAAGCTGTTAAAACATAGAAAGAGTTCGAAAAAAAAAATAAGATTTTTTCGTAACTGTATTTATTAATAAGAAAAATCCGAAATTTTTATAAATTTTTTTCTCTGAAACAATTAAAGATATTTAATATCGGTTTTTTGCAAGTGAAAGAATAGATATTGATCTATTTTGAGCAATTTTTATTTTAATTTTTGTTAAAAACTGACAGTTATAACACTTTTTCCGAAAACCTGCAAAATCGGGTGAATGTGAAGTAAATCCGACAAAATTATAAATTTTTTTCTGCAAAATTATAGATGGTATTTAAACGCGGTTTGTTGGGGCTGAAAGAATAGATCTGTAGCTATTTTAAGGAATTTTTATTTATACTTTTATTGTTCAACATCAATCCAATCTGTGCAAAAGAGAGGAGAGACAAATGGACAAACTGATTGTTATTCTGTAAGTACAATTTAAATGTCATTTAGAGATATCAGACAATCAATAAGAATCGTTTACGACGATTCAGATACAGATTCAGATTCAGACCAATCCTGTAACTCATTGCAAAGCCTAGAAAACACAAGTAATATAGTGCAAAGTTTAGAAAATTTATTTAACGAAACTAATAATTTAAATTTTTCAAATATGACTGAAGTTTTTATAATGCTAGCAACGTAACTGCATTTCAGAATGAATATCTGATGTCCAGTATCTTAGCTAAAATTAAGGGCGATGCTGCTATCAATACCGCGAGTTGTACAATCTCAAATTTTTCAGATTTAAAGAAAGCATTATTAGATGCATACGCTGATAAACGTGATTGTTTCACTTTAAATATTGAACTAACCGAACTCAAACAAATTAACGAAACTGCTTTCGAATTTTTTAATAGAGTTCAAGAAATTTTAAATTTACAAATTTCGTATATATCAACACAAATTAAAGCAGAAGATAGTAAAATTTTAATAGCCTATTTTCAATCATACGCTGTTAGAATTCTTTTAAGAGGACTCAAAGAGCCCTTAGGTACACTAATGAGGACTAAAAATCCTCCAGATATGAACACCGCGCTTAATATGTTAACTAATGATTTTCAACTAGAAAGTCAATTAAGTTCACAACAAAATATTAGAGCCAAACAAAATCAAGCATTCACACACACACAAACAAAACACATTTATATAAAAATACACAACCACAATTAATCTACAGACCTACACCACAACAATTAAATTATAGACCTACACCACAACAATCCAATTACAGATCTCCACTATTACATAATAATCATTACACAAATAAAAATTCAACACAAACACAAAAACAAAACGTGTTCCAACCGAATCCCTACAAAAAATTACCTATACCCACGCCTATGAGTGTGAGTACACGACAAACATTTACACCTAAACCTGGCCCCCTTCCGGCTTTGTTGCTCCGCGTCCTTATCAAAATATGCACGCACAATACAGACAAACACCAAAATACGTAGCAGAAGAACTTTTTAACACAGAAATAAACGACTTAAATTATGAACAAAATAATAGCGAGCAATATTATAATTATCAAAATTTTGACGAACAAAATTCTAGCGATCAATATATCAATTATCAAAATTGTGACGAGCAAATTTATGACGATAGTAATGTTATTATTTCCGGAACCAGACGATCAAAATTATCCGAATAATTTTTTAGAGATAAAAGCCTCGGAAACAAATTAAACTTTGAATCAATAACTTTATCGCATAATCAAAGCGAGTTACCATTTATTATTTACCCAGAATACAATTTAAAAGTGCTAATCGACACCGGGTAGCACGCGTTCTTTTATAAAACCAGAAATTGCAAATAAATTCTTTAAAAATAAAATTCAAAACGACACATTTCAAATCACTACAGCTCACGGCACATCAGTAGAAAATTTTAGTATTTTATTGCCAAATTCAAACTTATTCAAAAATTCTAATACTATTTTAAAATATTATTTATTTGATTTTCATAGTCATTTTGATATTTTACTCGAACTCGATCACTTAAAAATATTAGAAGCTATTATTGATCTCACTCACGACAAAATCATAACACCAAAAACTGAAATAAAAATTCATTTTTACAAACCTATTACACACATGCGTTACACTGCAATTCCTCCAAAAACAGAAAAAATAACAAAATTTCATATTAACAACATAGAAAACGGCGAAGTATTTATTTCAGAAATAAATATTAAAAATGTTAAAATTCCAGAAGGTATTGCAAAAATAAAAAATTATATAACGTATTATCCTGTTATAAACACAAACGATAAAGAATGCATAGTAAACACTTCAAATTTATTACAAGTACAATCATTAAATAATTTTGGAATAAACAATATTAATTTTCAAAACCAAAAATTTCATAATAAATTTGACATTTCACAAATTAGGACAGAACACATGAACACTGAAGAAAAATTAGCAATAAAAAATTGAATTAAACAGTACAGTGACCTTTTCCACACAGATGATAAACCCTTATCTTTTACAAATGAAATTAAACACACCGCATACGTACTAAAGACGAGTTGCCTGTTTACACTAAGTCGTACAGATTCCCAGAAATACACAGATATGAAGTAAAAAATCAAATTCAAAAAATGTTAGAACAAAATATTATTAGACCCTCATTTTCGGCTTGGTCATCGCCAATTTGGATCGTACCAAAGAAATTAGACACATCAGGTAAAAAGAAATGGCGTATTGTAATCGATTTTAGAAAACTTAACGAAAAAACTATCGACGATAAATATCCAATAAATTAGGTAGATGTCAATATTTCACAACCCCAGATCTCGCGTCCGGTTTTCACCAAATAGAAATGGAAGAAAACGATATTCCAAAAACCGCGTTCAGTACAGAAAACGGTCATTACGAATTCTGTCGCATGCCATTCGGTTTAAAATCAGCACCGGCTACATTTCAAAGAGTCATGGACAATGTTCTAAGAAATTTGATAAATGACATATGTTTAGTTTATCTCGATGACGTCATTATATTTAGTACCAGCTTACAAGAACACATAGAAAGTATCAGGACCGTATTCGAAAGATTGCGAAAAGCTAATTTAAAAATACAAATTGACAAATCCGAATTTTTTTAGACGAGAAGTTTCTTATTTAGGCCATGTTGTAACCCCTGAAGGAGTTAAGCCCAATCCAGACAAAATTAAAGCAATCAAAAATTATCCGATTCCAAAAACTACAAAACAGATAAAAGCATTTTTAGGTTTACTCGGTTATTATCGTAAATTCATAAAAAATTTTGCTGACATTACAAAACCGCTAACGAAATGTTTAAAGAAAAATTCAGTAATTAATATTAAAAATCCCGAATATGTTAATTGTTTCAATACATGTAAAAATCTTTTAATAAACAAACCCATTCTACAATATCCCGATTTTACAAAATCTTTTAATCTTACAACCGATGCAAGTAACTTTGCTCTCGGAGCCGTATTGTCTCAAGGCCCAATCGGATCAGATTTACCAATCGCGTATGCCAGTCGCACTCTTAATGATTCGGAACAAAATTACTCAACTATAGAAAAAGAACTATTAGCTATAGTGTGGGCCACTAAATATTTTCGACCGTATTTATTCGGTAGAAAATTTAAAATTGTTACCGACCATAAGCCGCTGCTGCAATGGTTATTTTCACTTAAAGAACCCAATTCAAAATTAATTAGATGGCGTTTACGATTAGAAGAATTCGATTACGAAATAATTTATAAAAAGGGAACTTTAAATAAAAATGCAGACGCGTTATCGCGTATAGAATTAAATGTAAATTCAGTAGATCCCGGTACACAAAATCTTTTCGATTACATAGAAAACTTTAATGAAACACTTGACCAAAATCGCGATTCACAATCAATGATTGCAGAACCCGATAACTCAGACACAGATGACACAATACACTCAAGTCCAGAACGCCCCATTATCGGCATACCTATTACCGAATCACCCGTAAACATAGGTAAAAATCAAGTTATTATTTCGGAAGTTAAACACTCTCCATCACCACCTAAAATTAAAAAATATCACAATGACAAAATACGAATTAAACTTCAAATTTCTGAAATTAATTTTGAAAATGACATAATAAAATTTATTAAAGATTTTATTGTGCCTAAAGTAAAATATTATTTATATTTCAAACAACCAGTATATGAAAAATTTAGTGCTGTTTTACGCAAAAACTTTAAGAACTCTGAAATTAAACTTATAAAATGCAATAGTAAATTAATTGACGTCAGTTAGGATAATAGTTAAATATAATATTTGATTTGCATTCAAAAGGTATTGATTAATCAATCTATCTTAAATAAGAAGTAAATTATTACATTTAGTTTCGACCTAAAAATTTGGTGAAATTCACCCTTATTTAATTAATTAAAGCCAAAATAGAGACTTATCACTGTTAATGATATCATTGAATAATTATTCTAATTAAAGAAATATGCTGAACAAGAGAAAGCTGCTAACTTTTTTCTTTAGCGGTTAAATTCCGTTTATATTTCTATTTATATAGTTTAAAATAAAACGTTACATTTTCAATGTAAAAATAAAATTTTCAATTTTTATAAATACTTAAAAATTAAATTAATTTCCCTAATATCTTCAATATTATACTCTAATCATAAGCTATTTAAGTTCTTAAATAAATATTAATATAAATACTACAATTAATCATAAAACAACTAAAATTAAATAAATTTTTATATTATTATTTTGTAAAAATTGAATAAAAACAGAATTATTTTTTATTAATTTATAAAACCATTGCCCTCCAAAATATTCATTTCATCCTTGATCAAAATTCTTATATAAAGAATAACTTAATATTAAAGGAATATAATTTATTGAAAAAGTAGAAATATTTGGTATAAATCACATAAATCCAAAAAAATATCTATACTGATAAAAATTTATAGAATTATTAACTCAACCGATAGAAAACTTAGAAATTTCATACCCTAATCAAACACCAATAAAACATACAAATAATGTCAATATTTTTAATTTTAAAAGTAAACAAATTATAACAGGAGTTGGAAAAATTAGTCATATCAACACTCTTCCCCCACAAATAACAAAAATTAATATAAATAATATACTTTTTAACATAATTCAACTTATATCATTTAATGAATGCAAAGAATAAAAATTAAAGTCCCCAGTAATTGAATAATAACATAAACGAAATGAATAACATACAGTTAATCCTGTAGATAAAAAAAATAAAAAAAAAATTAAAATATTTACTATTCTTATAGAAACAACTTCTAAAATCAAATCCTTAGAATAAAATCCTGCTAAGAAAGGTATCCCACATAAAGCTAAATTACATACATTTATAATAATACAAGTTAATGGTATATGAACTATTAAATTACCTATAAAACGAATATCTTGAGTATCCCTTAAATTATGAATAATAGCCCCAGCACATATAAACAACAAAGCCTTAAATAAAGCATGAGTTAATAAATGAAAAAAGGCTAATTTATAATTTCCTATGGATAAAATTCTTATTATTAATCCCAATTGACTTAAAGTTGATAAAGCAATAATCTTTTTTAAATCAAATTCAAAATTTGCTCCTAATCCTGCTATAAATATTGTTAAAGTTGAAATTAATAATAAAAATAAACCTAAATTTCCTCTTAAAATAACATTAAAACGAATTAATAAATATACCCCAGCAGTTACTAAAGTAGAAGAATGAACCAAGGCAGAAACAGGTGTAGGAGCTGCTATAGCAGCAGGAAGTCAAGAAGAAAATGGAATTTGAGCTCTTTTAGTTATTGCAGCTACTATCACTAATAAGCCAATCAATTGTATATATGAGTCATTTTTTATATAATCTAAATAAAAAATATAATTTCATCTCCCATAATTTAATATTCAAGTAATAGAAATTAATAATATTACATCCCCTACACGATTTATTAATGCAGTTAATATTCCAGCATTATAAGATTTAATTCTTTGATAATAAATAACTAAACAATAAGAAACTAACCCTAATCCATCTCAACCTAATAAAATTCTAATTAAATTAGGACTAATAATCAACAATATTATTGAAAAAACAAATATTAATACTAACATAATAAATCGATTAATATTTAAATCTCCTTCTATATACTGATTTCTATAAAAAATAACTATAGAAGAAATAAATAAAACAAAGCTTATAAACATTAAAGATATTCAATCAAATAAAACTCTTATAACTACTGAACTTGAATTTAAACTTACTAATTCCCATTCAATAAAAACTGTATAGTCTATAAATAAAAATTTTAAACTAAAAATAAACAAAGAAATTCCTAAGATAAATAATGAAAAAAAACTAATAATACAAATAGAAATTTTATTAATAATTTAAGGTAAAAAAATTACATCCTTGACACCACAAATCAAAATTTTAAAATAAACTACTTAAATTTAAATTCATAATATAAAAAAATTACTTTTAATAACTAATAAATTTAAAGGAAATCAATGTATAAATAATAATAAATATTCCCGAATATACCCAGATGAACAAGCAAATTTACCTGAATATAATTTACCATGTTGACTATAAGAATACAAATAAAGAGTATATACAGCTCTAAAAAAGGATAAAAATATTAATATTAATATTGAAACTCAAGTTCAAGATATCAATCTATTTAATAAACTAACTTCACCTATCAAATTTATTGAAGGAGGGGCTGCTATATTAGAAGAACATAGTAAAAATCACCATAAAGTTATTCTTGGTATTAAATTTATTAGCCCCTTATTTATAAATATTCTTCGTCTTCCTATTCGATCATAAGAAATATTAGCTAAACAAAACAAACCAGATGAACATAAACCATGAGCAATTATTATTATTAAAGAACCACAAAACCCCCAATAATTTAAAGTTATAATACCTCCTAAAACTATGCCTATATGAGCTACTGATTACTATCGGATGCATAAAATTGCTTCAAATATTTTTCTGACAAAAATGACGTCATTTAAACTATTATCTAAAACTATATTTTTTGACAGAAAATTTGTTTTAAAGAAAAGAATTTTAAATTTATTTTATATTTATTTATGTAAGAAAGAAATTTAATTTTCAATAGTGCTTTTTCTTAACACGTGTAAATTACGAAATATTAAAAATAGTAAATATTAATAATGATATACATTTTAAAAATTAACAATTTACGAAACATTGTAGCTAAAATACGAAATAAGCATATGTATAGGTGATTAAATTTTTAAAATAGATTTGTTAGTATTTAAATAAGATTCAATCATATTTTTTGGGGTTATGCTCCTTCTACAAAACGAGTATTTAAACTACAAAAAATGGCCGTTAGGAATATATTTTTACTTGGCAAACGACAATCTTGTGAAGACGTTTTTAAGAATGAATATATGCTAAATTTTCCATGTATTTATTTATATTTTGTTATTTTGTTTATTCATAATATAAAAAATAATTTATCAACTCAAAGCGATCTGCATCAATATAATACCAGAAATAAATCAAACTTCACTATCCCAATTACACATTTAAATAAAACTAAATTTAACCCAAATCACATTGGTCTAATCTTTTATAATCATTTACCAAAGCATATCAGTAGCATAAAATCAAAAATTAATTTCAAATTTCATTTAAAAAAATTTTTTATTGAAAAAAATTATTATAAGTTTGATGACTATCTCAGTGACAAGTTCTAATCTTCAAGTATAATGCAAGTTTTTACGCACTTAATTTTTTTATGTATTTCTTTTTTAAATTGACTTTTCCTATACCATGTGGTTTATATGGAAATGATAACTATATTATATTATATTATTATTATGAGAATAATGCATTTTAGTTTGATTTATAAATCATTTGATTGGATATTGTATCATTGTCTTATCTAGCATTCACAATCAGTTTTAATTTGGAAATTTTAATTTATAATTGGATTGTGGAAAAATCTATACTTATTTTAATTATTTATTATGAAATTTATTATTTATTATGAAAAATATTATTTTTACAGAAAATTTATGTAAATCATCATTTTTCTAAAATAATATGTAATTTTTTTGCTATAGTTTTTATATAAAATGGCAACTTTTTTACAGTGTCAATTAGATGTGTCAGATGAGTATACTGAAAATCATCAACTTTTCTAGATAAAACAATTAAAACATTAGAAAAATTATCAATTTTTTGTGTATACTGAAACGATTTCTAACAGTTGTCTAATCTTGCATAAAATTAATAATTTATTCAAATATAGTAAAAATTGACATAAGAATATTTTACGAAAATCACTTATGTAAAAATAATAAAGAACAGAAAAAAAGATATTGTACATTCTGAACTTTGTTTTGAATGCTTATATATTTTCAAGATTAAAATATTCCAAATAAAAATTAATTATGAATGTAGGATTAAAAAATTAAACAAAAATAAGAAAACATGTAAATTAACAAAATACTGTTATTTTTACTGTTAAATCATAATAGCTTAATTTAATATACTGTACGGAAAATACATCTTAAATTTAATGTAATTTAACATAGGTTTTTAAAAGCAAAAAATAATTTAACGTGATATTATATTTTTAACGAAAATTCGCGTTCACAAAACATTTCAAATTACGTTAAATATTTGAACAGTAAATATATGCATTAATGTAAATATATTGTATATAGAAAACTTACTGTGATATTTATTACCAACAATCCGGTAATTAATAAATATATGTTAATAATATATTTTCGAAACTTATCCAATTTGTGTATGTATATGTTTCAATTATATAATAATTAGATAACATAATATTGTTAACGTAACAAATTAACAAATTAACGGCATATCCGAAAATAAAGTCAATTTTGATTTATTTATTTGTTCCGAAATAAAAAAAAAATCGGTTTCCGGAGAAAAATAACTTTTTTTTGGTTCAATTCCGGCCCTAATTTAAATTAAAAATATAATACTACACTATGGCTTTCTTTTCTTCTTTAATTTTATTTCAAAATCTTTCAAAATTTTGTGAAACACGTATATAAATTTTAACATCAAATTCAATTTTAATCTAGCGTTAGATAAACACGCTCGAATTAACTTAAAAATATGCATTAAATTAATATTTAATTATCTCCACACCTATAATCATTCAATATTTATTGGAAATATTAATCCATTCATTCCACAAACAAATAAAAAATCATTCCAATCGGAGAAACCAAAATAAACCGACATTTCTTTTTACTTTTCTTTTTTTTATATATATATACAGAGTGTCCAAGATAACTCCCGGAACTGTTAGAGATACGACCTCGGTTAAATTAGATGAAAGTTGCGCGAGTTTAGTCATCTTTTGTTTTTTCCAAAAAATTTCTTAGGTTACTAGATATAGACAAAAATGCAAATTTTGCTGTTTTATATTTTCGCATATAACTCTCGTATGCAAAACGAAACATTATTTTGGTTTGCACTTTCTTAAGACACTTTTTTACACAGAATTTCCAGGAGTAACCAAATTTTTTTTTCGAGATTTATGATGCAACTTTCATTTTTCTTATATAAATAGTATTTCAATGTAGTGTCATTAAAAAGATTTTTTTTCTCTTTCCAGTGATATAACATAACATATTTATTGTTATTCAAAGTATTTACACAATAATCACTTCAACTTGTTTCCACAAACGTGAATTAAAATATAATTTCAATACAGAACTAAAACCTAAAGTAGTTTTATTTTAATAATAATAATTAGTTCCGGAAAGATTTTTTACTATATTAATGATATAATATTTTTATATAATAATCTTATTATAATTACACAAAACATAAAAATTATAATTTTTCTTTTTTTGAAAATAAATTTACAAGATATTTTTTCAATTATAATCAAATAATACAATATAAAATAATTAATTAATTTAATAATATATTATTATCGATAGGTAATCAATTAGACGGAATTCAGTCTTTTATATATATGTTTTTATCGATTACTAAACCAACGTTTCGACAATCACTATTTGGCCTTCTTTAGGGGCTAGCAGAATAGTTTTAGTTGATGAAATATACATAATATGTTCAGTAAATTTAAAATAAAGCATGTCAAAAAAACAAAATTATATATAATATAATCTAAAGATCACTTAATCTTACTTTAAATTTACTGATCAAATAATGTACATATTTTTGTATTTACATGTAAAGTAAGCACTCTAAAAAAAAATTATGTAATTTTACCTACAAATCATGAGACACTTATAATGCCCTCAGTATTTCTAGGTCATAATTACTCAATTTTTGCATAAATTGTTTAGTTCTTGTAATATTATTGTTGATATAATTACGTATATGTATTTCTAAATTGTATTTTGAAAACTTAAAATATATTTGATTGATTGAATAATTAATTATTTTTGTAACTTCCAGAAAAAACATATATATATAATTTCCTCTTGTTTTTGTTTTTTAATGAACTAATTAAATCATTAGTTAATTAACTAATGCTTTAATTAGTTGCATCAAAAATAAATTAAATGGTGATTTAAACAAATAAATAAACGAACAAAATTATTTAACATTTTTTTTCTCATTCACTAAATCGTTTTTCTTTCATTTTGTTTTTTAATAATAATTTTTTTTTACATCATTTGTTGTTTATTAAATGAAAAAAAAAATTAATATAAGTTCTGAAAGATTTTTTTACTATATTATTGTTAAGAAAACAAAATTATTCGTTTTGTATTTGATTAAAAAAAATGGTATTTGGTGACTTACTTTGTTAGTAAAATATCCCCCCAAACCGTTGGATCCATAACTAAATTCTGCGGGCGTTTCCGAAGAATTTGGGCTAAAGTCCGAAGTTTCCAAACACACAAGGATATAAATTATCCAAATAAATTATCTCTTCTCCGAATCCAAGCCAGCTGGAGGTCGTTCATCATCATCACCCAGCTTCGGATAGAATTTGCGCGGCGATTCAGTTCGAAATTCGGATTTCGTTACGGCCCTGAAAGGTAGAAGATATTTATAATAAAACAGCGCTAACAGATCTCGGCATTCATCTAACCTATCAGCAGATAATTGTGTTATTTATTTATGTAATTTGTAAATTTATGCGGATATGTTTTTGGACTCCCTTAAATTTTCTACACCGGATTTTACAATCCTAAGATATTAAAAAAGATTGTAAGGACTGTACTGAAAATTACATAATCAATGTTGAATTAATTATGTAATTTAATATTATTAATTGATTTATATAAAATAAAAAATAGTATATTTTTTAACTGGCTCTATTTTCTACAAAAACGATAATTAATGTACCGAAAAAATACCTGAAATAGAATATTCTATGTAGAATAATATATATTTTTTTTTCAATTTTTTCGTATTTATAATTTGGCCAAAAAAAAGAAAAAATATAGGCCTGTATTCTCACCTCACTTTTTCTTGAAAAAGTGCTTTTATCATTAATTTTAAAATAACTTTTTGCTTCTGTTTGACATCAAATATAAATAATTTTTTTATATTTGATCATTTTTAATATATTTGGTATTATAAAATTTAAATAAACTATTTTAAAATACTTAATAAATGATTGTAAGTGAATGTCAAAAGCACTTTTTTGAAAAAGCACTTTTTCATATGAGGTAAGAATACGGGCCATAGTTTTTTTTTGGAATATTTTTTTTCTTTCTCTATTTTCCAAAATACAAAAAAATTTAAAAAAATATATATTATTCTACATAGGATATTATATCTTAAGTATTTTTTCGGTACAATAATAATCGTTTTTGTAGATAATAGAGCCAGTTAAAAAATATACTATTTTTTATTTTATATAAATATCAATTAATAATATTAAATTAATTATTGAATTATTAATTCAACATTCATTATGTAATTTTCCGAACAGTCAGTTACAATATAAATAAGTTGTATTAAACGAATAAATTCAATATTAACTTCAACATGTTTTGTATTTGAGCTACGTACGTCTGAACATAGCAATTACAACCATGTGAATTAACGTTAAGCGATTTTACATTGATTTTATGAATTTTAAGTAAGATTCTAAAAATTTTACCATGATTTTTTCGGTTAATTTTCCTCGATTTCATAACAAAAATTTTAAGATTATAGCAAATTTTACTCGAGCTTTTCAATTTATTATAGATCTCGTATACAAATTCTTATTCAAAAACATATTTAATATAGAACTTAAGTAGAACTTATGTAAGAATTATATAAAAACAAAATATTCTATAACAAAATGCAGTTTATAAAGTTATTTGTTTTGATGGAGAAATCTTTTATTGATCATTGGAAGAAACATATTAAAAGTATAAAATTAGATAACCAAAAAGAAATATAAAATTAATATACTGATGGTAAAAATCAATTAGGATTATTAGATTATTGATTTTAGCTTCGTTTTAGAGCAAAATAAAAGCTGTTAAAACATAGAAAGAGTTCGAAAAAAAAATAAGATTTTTTCGTAACTGTATTTATTAATAAGAAAAATCCGAAATTTTTATAATTTTTTTTCTCTGAAACAATTAAAGATATTTAATATCGGGTTTTTGCAAGTGAAAGAATAGATATTGATCTATTTTGAGCAATTTTTATTTTAATTTTTGTTGAAAATTGAGAAAATTATAACATTTTTTGTGAAAATCTGCAAAATTGAACAAATTGCCGCAAATCTGACAAAAATTATGATTTTTTATGAATTTTTTTCTACAGAACTATAAAAGGTATTAATTCGCAGTTTTTTGGAGGTGAAAGAATGGACATTGAGCTATTATGGGCAATTTTTATTTATAATTTTGTTGGAAATTGACAAAGTTATAATACTTTTTTTCTGCTGCAAAGATTCATATCTAATTTTTAACCAAAATAAACAAAAAAAAAATACATGAAGATAGATCAAAATCTCCTCTTTCATCCAAAAAAAAAACCGCGGCTTTGATATCTATTATACTTTTCGACAAAAAAATGTCTAAACTTTTGTTTGCCCCAAATCGGATTATATAGAGAACCTTAAGTTGCCTCCGGAAAAACTTTTTAACTAAGTTAAAGCAGTAAAATACCTTTTAACGTGATGAATACATCGTATAGCATTGTATAGATCCAATATATTCCCCAATCTTTGGATTCAAGTTGCAGAAAAACTCTTGTTTTGTTGATGAAGCATACGCGATCAAAAAATCTTAGGGCAGAAAAACAAAAGTTATAATAGTTTTTAAATAATTAGAAAAAATATATTTATATATTTAGAACTAATCTACCTTTATTTTATTATATTCTTAATTACACATAGGCCGTAATATTTTATTTTATTTGCTTAAATCGCCATTAATTTACTTTGATGAACTAATTAATTAAATCATTAGTTAATCAGATTTAATTAAATATTACTAGGATTTTAAGGGATTTTTAACAAATTTATACACCAGATTTTACAAGTGGTTTACAGATTGACAAAAAAGCAAATTAATAAAAACCTGGTTAATAAAAATAGGCTATTCTGTATTCATATTTAATTAAATAATCGACCATTTATAAATAATCTCGCTAAATAAATTCGCTTTCTATTTGTGTAAAAATAACATAATTCCGAAGAATAAATAAGAATTATTGTAACTTACTCTGTTAACAATTAACGATTGCTAGAAAATTGGACCCCATAACTAATTAATTCCTGGGCTTTCCATGAGAATTATCTTCCAAATCGAATCAGTCCAAACCAAACCGTTCCGCTCCACAAAAGCCCATTGGACATCGTAGCTTCGATATAAATTCTATTCTCGGTTCAAAATTCGGATCTCGATCCCAGAAGCATTCAGCATTATTAGTATTAACTTCTTAGCTGAAGAATTATCCTTCCGAATCGAATCAATCCAAAGTTTCCAAGCGCAGCTAAAAGTCGTCCCTATTAATATAATCACCAACATTTCAAACAGTCCACCAGGACACCATTATCATATTGGACTCTGAGCGTCTGATACAAATTCGATTCAGTTCAAAATTCGGATCTCGTCACAGCCTGAAAAGAGATAAATTTATAATAAAACTGCTACCATATTTAGATATTTAGAAAGATAAGATATTAAATACATAGCTAGTATAGAAACTAGAATCCTTTATATAGTTTTTATATATTTATTTCTTTAAGTTAAAGTGTCAATCTAAGCTAAAAAAATCTAGAAATTTAAATGCAAAAAGCAGAATAGCTGCTGCATATATCATAAGTTAAATATAGCCAAAGAGAACAATGTTTTTTATCACATCAACATTAATACGAAACCAAATCATGCTTCGCAATCAAACTAACAAGAAAGATATTTATTAGATATGATATGATTTAGATATGATATGATTTAGTAGAGGACATTACAACAACTGTGCAGGTGTGTCGCAACTCTACAGCGGTGTCGCAATGGATCTGGAAACGGAACAATAATAATAGAAGATTAATTTATTGGGTATGATTTAGTGGAGGACATTACAACAAACCCTACAATCGCAGAGCGGTGTCGCAATGGATCTGGAAACGGAACAATAATAATAGAAGATTAATTTATTGGGTATGATTTAGTGGAGGACATTACAACAAACCCTACAATCGCAGAGCGGTGTCGCAATGGATCTGGAAACGGAACAATAATAATAGAAGATTAATTTATTGGGTATGATTTAGTGGAGGACATTACAACAAACCCTACGACGCAGAGCGGTGTCGCAATGGATCTGGAAACGGAACAATAATAATAGAAGATTAATTTATTGGGTATGATTTAGTGGAGGACATTACAACAAACCCTACGACGCAGAGCGGTGTCGCAATGGATCTGGAAACGGAACAATAATAATAGAAGATTAATTTATTGGGTATGATTTAGTGGAGGACATTACAACAAACCCTACAATCGCAGAGCGGTGTCGCAATGGATCTGGAAACGGAACAATAATAATAGAAGATTAATTTATTGGGTATGATTTAGTGGAGGACATTACAACAAACCCTACGACGCAGAGCGGTGTCGCAATGGATCTGGAAACGGAACAATAATAATAGAAGATTAATTTATTGGGTATGATTTAGTGGAGGACATTACAACAAACCCTACGACGCAGAGCGGTGTCGCAATGGATCTGGAAACGGAACAATAATAATAGAAGATTAATTTATTGGGTATGATTTAGTGGAGGACATTACAACAAACCCTACAATCGCAGAGCGGTGTCGCAATGGATCTGGAAACGGAACAATAATAATAGAAGATTAATTTATTGGGTATGATTTAGTGGAGGACATTACAACAAACCCTACGACGCAGAGCGGTGTCGCAATGGATCTGGAAACGGAACAATAATAATAGAAGATTAATTTATTGGGTATGATTTAGTGGAGGACATTACAACAAACCCTACGACGCAGAGCGGTGTCGCAATGGATCTGGAAACGGAACAATAATAATAGAAGATTAATTTATTGGGTATGATTTAGTGGAGGACATTACAACAAACCCTACAATCGCAGAGCGGTGTCGCAATGGATCTGGAAACGGAACAATAATAATAGAAGATTAATTTATTGGGTATGATTTAGTGGAGGACATTACAACAAACCCTACAATCGCAGAGCGGTGTCGCAATGGATCTGGAAACGGAACAATAATAATAGAAGATTAATTTATTGGGTATGATTTAGTGGAGGACATTACAACAAACCCTACAATCGCAGAGCGGTGTCGCAATGGATCTGGAAACGGAACAATAATAATAGAAGATTAATTTATTGGGTATGATTTAGTGGAGGACATTACAACAAACCCTACAATCGCAGAGCGGTGTCGCAATGGATCTGGAAACGGAACAATAATAATAGAAGATTAATTTATTGGGTATGATTTAGTGGAGGACATTACAACAAACCCTACGACGCAGAGCGGTGTCGCAATGGATCTGGAAACGGAACAATAATAATAGAAGATTAATTTATTGGGTATGATTTAGTGGAGGACATTACAACAAACCCTACGACGCAGAGCGGTGTCGCAATGGATCTGGAAACGGAACAATAATAATAGAAGATTAATTTATTGGGTATGATTTAGTGGAGGACATTACAACAAACCCTACAATCGCAGAGCGGTGTCGCAATGGATCTGGAAACGGAACAATAATAATAGAAGATTAATTTATTGGGTATGATTTAGTGGAGGACATTACAACAAACCCTACGACGCAGAGCGGTGTCGCAATGGATCTGGAAACGGAACAATAATAATAGAAGATTAATTTATTGGGTATGATTTAGTGGAGGACATTACAACAAACCCTACAATCGCAGAGCGGTGTCGCAATGGATCTGGAAACGGAACAATAATAATAGAAGATTAATTTATTGGGTATGATTTAGTGGAGGACATTACAACAAACCCTACGACGCAGAGCGGTGTCGCAATGGATCTGGAAACGGAACAATAATAATAGAAGATTAATTTATTGGGTATGATTTAGTGGAGGACATTACAACAAACCCTACAATCGCAGAGCGGTGTCGCAATGGATCTGGAAACGGAACAATAATAATAGAAGATTAATTTATTGGGTATGATTTAGTGGAGGACATTACAACAAACCCTACGACGCAGAGCGGTGTCGCAATGGATCTGGAAACGGAACAATAATAATAGAAGATTAATTTATTGGGTATGATTTAGTGGAGGACATTACAACAAACCCTACAATCGCAGAGCGGTGTCGCAATGGATCTGGAAACGGAACAATAATAATAGAAGATTAATTTATTGGGTATGATTTAGTGGAGGACATTACAACAAACCCTACGACGCAGAGCGGTGTCGCAATGGATCTGGAAACGGAACAATAATAATAGAAGATTAATTTATTGGGTATGATTTAGTGGAGGACATTACAACAAACCCTACAATCGCAGAGCGGTGTCGCAATGGATCTGGAAACGGAACAATAATAATAGAAGATTAATTTATTGGGTATGATTTAGTGGAGGACATTACAACAAACCCTACGACGCAGAGCGGTGTCGCAATGGATCTGGAAACGGAACAATAATAATAGAAGATTAATTTATTGGGTATGATTTAGTGGAGGACATTACAACAAACCCTACAATCGCAGAGCGGTGTCGCAATGGATCTGGAAACGGAACAATAATAATAGAAGATTAATTTATTGGGTATGATTTAGTGGAGGACATTACAACAAACCCTACAATCGCAGAGCGGTGTCGCAATGGATCTGGAAACGGAACAATAATAATAGAAGATTAATTTATTGGGTATGATTTAGTGGAGGACATTACAACAAACCCTACGACGCAGAGCGGTGTCGCAATGGATCTGGAAACGGAACAATAATAATAGAAGATTAATTTATTGGGTATGATTTAGTGGAGGACATTACAACAAACCCTACAATCGCAGAGCGGTGTCGCAATGGATCTGGAAACGGAACAATAATAATAGAAGATTAATTTATTGGGTATGATTTAGTGGAGGACATTACAACAAACCCTACAATCGCAGAGCGGTGTCGCAATGGATCTGGAAACGGAACAATAGTAATAGAAGATTAATTTATCGGATATGATTTAGTTGAGGACATTACAACAAACTCTACGACGCAGAGCGGTGTCGCAATGGATCTGGAAACGGAACAATAATAATAGAAGATTAATTTATCGGATATGATTTAGTTGAGGACACTACAACAACTGTGCAGGTGTGTCGCAACTCTACAGCGGTGTCGCAATGGATCTGGAAACGGTGTAATTAATAGAAGATTAATTTATTGGCTAAATGATTATCAGGTAAATTTGTCATAGATTTTTTACCAGTGTAAGGTAAGGAATAGAATAGGATTAAAAATATATTTAAATTATACTTCCCATCTTTTTCTTGCATCTTCTTCGGGTTGTTGCAGTGTTTAGGGCCTTGGAATGGAGGGAAAAACAGAACTGAAAGACCCATGTTCTTTTTGGGAACAGCTCCGCCAAAAATAACTGGAAATTAAAACGTTTGGAATTAACATAAATATGTAATAACAGTAAAAAAAAATATCGGGACTAACTTTATAAATTACATAATATTGTGTATTTTTGCACTGTTTAAAAACCTATATAAAATTAACATAAACATTAGCTGAGAAATCGTATTTTGTTTTGAACTGTCTTTTGGTGGAACTTAACCTTTAAAACTATTTTCGTAAATTAATGGACAATTCCGTGTATTTAGCACATGTATATTTGTTTATTATTGCACTGAAATATACCAAGTGTTCGTTCGTCAAGTTCGTATGGGCGTTTAACATGCAATTTCGATAAATTGTGATATACTACTTTCTCGAATTAAATTCGAAGAAATACTTAGAATACTTTTCGATAGGGCATAAAAAGTTCTATAATTTGGTTTTAGTTTTAATTTGCTAACATGTGCCGTTTGGGCGCTAGAATTTTTTTTTAATTTTTTGGTTTTTATTTTTTTTTTCCCAAAAACTATGAGGTGTAGGAAAATACGTATGATATGGAAAAATGCGGAATAATGAGTACTATAATTGAGTAAAGAAACGATTATTTTAGAATGCAACGTTTAGTAGAAAAAAATTAAAAACTGAATTTTTGAAAATCTCTTAAAGGGGTACTCTTGCAATTTTTTCAAAATAAAATTTTTTTCAAAATTAGCTCAAAAAATCTGAAAAAATTTAGTAAAATAGAGAGAAAAATGAGCTACATAATAGCTAAGTAACTTTTTTCTCTACCTCATTCTGGTTTGGCAGGAAAAATTATTGAAAATTCTAAAGTGTTTTTTAGAATTTTTAATAATTTTTCCTCTATTTTACTGAATTTTTTCAGATTTTTTTCAGCAAATTTTGAAAAGTTTTATTTTAAAAAAATCGCAAGGGTTACCCCCTTGAGATATTTTCAAAAATTCAGTTTTTAATTTTTTTCTACTAAACGATGCATTCTAAAATAATCATTTCTTTACTCAATTATCGTACTCATTATTCCGCATTTTTTCATATCATGCTTATTTTCCTACACCTAATAATTTTTAAGAAAAAAAATAAAAACCAAAAATCAAAAAGAAAATTCTAGCGCAAAATTCTAGCAAATATGGAAATCTATTAATATGTTTGTTTCCGGAAATTTCAAAAATATAAGATGTCAATTCAATCATTTTATTTAATTATAAGAATGTTTTTAAAAATATTATTATTTTTTAGTATTGAAAAATATGATTTATTTGTCAAATTTATTTAAAATTTATTTGTGTATTAATGTAATGAATATGATTAGTTGTGTATAGAATGTTTTGAATTACTTGTCCCCTTTAAATCAAGTAGTATTATTTCAAATATTACCTGGTATATTTTTGATAATTAGTATTTGCAATAAATAGTTTTTTTAATGTATGTTTATATAATTTTTTTTCTTATAGTATATGGTACACTTTTTTAATTTAATCAGTAATTATTTTATACTAAGTATTCCTAATTTTACATGAAATATTCGGCAGTGTTGTTAGACATGTGTCTACAACGCTTAGAACAAGCGTCGTTACAATCGGTTCGTAATTGGACGGGTGACAATTCAGGTACGCTACAATATTGCGGCTCTGTCTGACTTGTTGGGCGTAAGATTTGACACACACCTTATTTTATAAAAAAATTCTTATTCTGTGAATACCGTAAAAAGGTAGACTTTAACCCTTCAAGGGTTGTTGCGCCCACAGATCATTATTATTAAGGGCATATAAATATAATTATCACAAATTTGGAAATATATGAAAAATAAATTGAAATTTGCAATCTGGACGAAATACAAAAAAAGCTATTTTTTTCTTTAAACTATCCAAATAAAACCTTAAATATTTCAATAAATGTATCAAAAATGCTTTGATAAGTATTATATCATATAATAAATAAACATATTATTGAACAAAGTTCTGTATTTTTGTTTTAATTGATGAATAAATAAGAAAATTCCAGTAATCAAAACTGTAAGCGATTAAAAAAACTATCGAGTTTTAAGTATTTTTTTTCAGAATGCATTATATGGTAATTCCGTAGATAATAAAATTAATTGATAATTGTAGCTAAGTTGTAAGTTAGCAAGAGAAACAGGTGACGAATAATAAACGAATGAATGATTCAATTTTGTTCTATATTTTAGTTTACTTTCGATAAAATAAATCGATATTTGTGTACCTAATACATGTGTCTACGTAACATTTTTTACATTTATCAAATAACCCCGACCAGACACTTTCTACTTATTTCTATCGATTCATTGATTTGTAATATTTTTTTCATTCGTATTTCTATCCCAACAATTTTGTATACGACTAGAATATTTAACATATATTCATATATACAGGATATTACTAGAAGTTAAATTTTAATTGACAATAACATTGGTAACCCAGAATTTAAGAAATTTTGTTTAAGTATTTCGTTTTAAAATTTAAAAATCAAAATCTTAAATGATTAATATTACGAAATTAAATTTTTTGTGAAATTTTGAACTAGAGTTAATTTTCTAATGTCAGTTTCTACAAAATGTTCTAAAAGTCGGTACATTTCAAATATGGTTCAATTTCAAAAAACAGCGCAAACAGAAATAAAAATATCATGTTTTTTTTACTTAAGTATTTTTATTTAAATAAGCATATTTTGGAATTTTATACATATTTTAGTATCTTAGCGAAGTGTGCTTTGAATTTTGGGATGGATAAATTTTATTCATTATTTGGCTGAGTAACATAACTTTTTGAAGTAAATCAGGCATTATTGTAACGTGCACTTGGGCACAAAATGTTTAGTGGGAATTTTAAATTTTGTAGTGGGAACTATGTATTTGTGCAATTAAAATTGTACTGTTTAACAAAATTGCCAATTGTTGGACGGAGATTTTAGAATGTTGAATATTGCATAAATTTGTGTAGTAGAAAAAAAAAAACCTTAAATAGAATTTGAAATAAATTGCAGATTTAGTTTTCTTGACTAAAACTGGAACATACGTATTTTTTTCTAATTTTTGAAATGAAGTATTATCTATGTTGTTACACCCTGTATGTCTACCGAAAATATTTCTTGCGTGCAATGATTCTTTTTAGATAAGCACATTTTCGAATATTCTCTTCGGATAGAAGGATAATTTTTGGTAAAGGAAATGAAATTCAGGGCTTTGAACTTGTATTAAGTGTCAAAGTGTTAGAATTCAATGCAGACATATTTGATTATTAAATATGCGCTATCGCTAATGCTAATAATGTATAGATTTTTTCTCCCAGTTTTTATGTGTTTGAGTCATTATTCTGTCTAGGACGTTCAACTTGCTAAATTGCTTTAATTTATTGTCGAATTATTGATATTTGAAGTAATTAAGGTTAATTAACATTTGAATTTGTTATATTTTGTGGGTGTGTATGAAGCGATGAATTACTTTTTTTGATGATAACATATTACTATTTTTTATTTTGCAAAAATAAATGAGAACCAATTAAAATTAATTGTCACCGATTAAACTGCAATGTAATAGGTTTGATTTATAAATGTTATAATTTTATTTTTTCTAAATTGCTAAAGAATCACCAGAGGGATGTAACAGGGCAGTATTGGGCCATGTAATTTAAACATATTTCTAAAACTAAGAAATTTTTGTATCTGCTAGAATTGACCTAGTGACAGATTTATTTATCAGGATTCGCGGCCAACAACTTGTTACTTCAAGAGATTTTTTGAAAAAAGTGTTTGGAATTTTTTGCTGTAACTTTCGTAAAAGCTACAATTTGGTTTGCTTATTTGAGTAAAGTTTTTATTTTTTCCGCTTTGCATCTTTAGTCTGTGTTCGCCTTCGTCTTAGTTAAGTCTACCTTTGCTCTCGCTTTAGTTAAATCCGTTTTTAATTTAAAATAGTAATATGAAATAACGCTTATACTAGTATTTTTTTTTTTTGATTAAATAAAAAATATCATATGTAAAAAAAGACAAAAGTTTCTATAGTTTTTATAGCAGCATTAGAGTACCAGAGGCCTCTAGTTTGTTTTATTTTACTAAATTCGCTTATTCATTGTTTAGTTTAATTTAGTCTTTTTGTGTATTGTTGTATATTAGTGTAATTTGTGTTTTAATTTATGTTGTAAACTACTTATTTAATTAAAGTCTAAATATATGAAATTGTATGGTCACTACCTTAACGCACGCTCCCTTAATTTTATAAATATTCATTTTTAGTTTGGTCGTGTTACAGGTATAAAGCTATGTTATAATAAAGAAATAAATAATAATAATATTAAATATTTAATATCTATTGTTGTCATGTGATATATTATTATATAAAATCTGAGTACAGGAATATCGAATAAGTTCTAGTATTATATTATCAGTTAATTACTAACTGAAATATAGATTGAATATACAAATATTTAAAAAAGTATATTTTCATGAACTATATCCAATTATGTCAGTAGTATACGAGCGATTAAATAAATATTTACTTATCTCACATAATAATCAAATATGTCCATTTTAACTGTACATAATCTATTTTTTTTATTATCTATAAAAAATATGACAAAAATCTAGTTATTTATCATTTTCAACGGAAAAAAACTATGTCACAATTCTATGCAATATAACAAAAAAAAATCCATTATAAACAATTTAGTATTGTTTTATTTTTGGTTATACTTTTATTAAGTATTCATAAAACGTTGAAATGTGGAAATAAATGTAAAGTTGACATGAAAAATTTTCAAGAAAACTTATTGAAATTTTTTCGTCCTACTTTCTTATTTAAATACTGTGATGACACTGTATACTTAAAAAATAAGATAAATGACGGAAATTATGTCAGTATATAACAGTACTTGTTACATATATTATTTTATTTATTACACAAGAGAAAAATATATTCTGTTATTATTTGGTAGACAGATAAGATTTTTTATACGTGTATTTCTTTGTTTGTGAATTATGTGTGGGTGTATTTATGCATTTTTTATTAGAATTATTAAATATTCTTTGAGGTCAGAGTTATGATGTGAAGATGACCGTCAAGAAAGAGATCTAAATGTGTCGTATTAATTATGCAGGTTAGGGTGATATAAAGTCATTTACTATAGTTTTTTAACCCTGACATGTATTTATATATTTTAAGTTTTCAATGAGACTAATTAATAATTTATTAATTTAGAGTAGTTTTTTAGTAAAAATAATTTACTATAAGATATCAAAACTATGTTTTACATTAGGTTTTTGAAAATACTACAAATTATATTGTGGAAGGATGATTGATAGAATTAATGTTGCAGGTAAGGATATGAATTTTGTGTTGAATATTGATAAGTGCAATGTATTATTTTTTTGAGAAGGGTGATTTGACGTCTGAATGTAATGTATCTGTTGATGGTGCACATTTAGAGTAGGTAGATGAGTTTGTGTATATGGGTGGTTTATTATCTAATGATGTTCGCTTTGATTGTGAGATTGAAAGAATAGTTAATGCTGGTTGTAAGGTTTTAGGTACTTTGGGTACTTTTGCTAGAAACGTAAATGTTTCCAACATATGTGAATGATTTTGAAAGTATATGTTTGCGTGGTATGATTGAAAGTGTTTTGCGAGAACGAAAGTTTCCAAGTACTAGGAATAGAAGAACATGTATGAGAGATATCTTGAATGTGGATGGAGCTAGAGTTGCTTGTCTGGAGAATAATAATTTCGGGATAGTGGAAAGAATTTGTGCCATACCCTTTTGGGTACATGACGCAATTATGTATGTATGTACATTGTAGATTAAAATTCCCATACATAGGAAATAGTTGCTAATCTAATGCTGTTTTTTTAATATAATAAGTTCTAAAAGATTTTTTACCATGTTCGTTTTTTTTTTTAAATATATTTTTGACAACACACAATAAATAAAATAAATTTCTTAAACTACAAAATTTAGTTAATATAACGCAAAATACGTATTTTGGAAACTTCAGTATCAAATTATGAAAGAAGCTAAAATTCTAATCTGTGGTTTCAAGTTTTAATACACAAGTATTTGACGTACCTAGTGGTCAAAGATTATTGCTGATTCACTGATTCATTGTCAGTCACATGTAATATTTTATTTATTTTATTAATTTTTTGTTTTCAAAAAATATTTCATCAAAAAGAATTTAGATTTGTAGTAACTATTAATTTGAAATAAAATTTGCAAGTTATAATGTAGAAAATGAAAACTACATGCGTATAGAGATATAAATTCGATAAAGCGGTAATGTAAAATCGGTAATTACCGTAATGTTATCAAAACGTGGCAATTGGTAATGACCGATATCATGATCGTATTACTAGATTAAATTTTATGATGAATTTAAAAATCTAGGTTATAAGTAAATAAAAATAACTCTCAATTATTTTTGATAATTTTGAAGACATAGCATTACTACAGTATTTTTACGCAATTGGCTATTTAGGGTAGGTTAGGTTAGTAGGTTGGTTTAGGTTTTTTTTTTTAGTATGTATATATAGCCAATTGCGTATACATACCGTATGTATAAATAGCCTCATCCTTATTAATTTTACATAATATTTTCTATATTTGGACTTTAAGTTAGTTGAAACATTTCTAGAATTATATAAATAAGCTTAAACAAATAAACACTAGAACAAAATGACAAAAAGCATTACTTTTTATGTTTTTACGGATAATTCGCTACTGAGTTTGATTTATTTTGCAAATCTAAATCTTTCTTACACAACATCCATCCAGCACTGGGTATATTGAATAATATAATGAAATAATAGAAATGATGCAACTTACGTTCTTTGGAGTTATGGTGTCGCTCTGTACCATTTGCAGCACTTAACCGATGTGTACTTGGTAATTCTAATTCGCCCGGATTATCCATATGATATTTATAGTTATGTCCATGATTATCATTTGCATATAGATCCGCGCCGGCTGATGTTAACAATCGTTGCATTTCCCGATGATCTTTGCACATTCCTATATAATGTACTGGTGTTCTGCCTTCCTATAAACAAAACAATAGAATATAGTATTTTGTTTTTGCTTAAATCGCCATTAATTTATTTTGATAAACTAATTAAATTATTAGTTAATTTTTGAATGAAGAAAAATGCATTCCATATTAACAATAGAAATTTATTGATATTTTGTTTATATTTATTAAACAAAAAAATATGGTATTATAATTTTTGATATATACAGGATGTAAATAAACAATAAATTAACGCATAATAGCTTTTATATACGTCGCCAATTTTAAGTTTTCAGGAAAACCCTTGGGAATGTCGATTTTTTATTTGTCTTAAGGTACTTCTTATGTAAAAAGAATTTGTTTTGGCGACAGGACGTCATTCTGTCAAAAAAGTTAAATAAAAAGAGTGATATTTTATTATAAAGCTCTTAATAAAAGTAGTATAGTTTCTAAATTTGAGAAAAAATTATTCACCCAAAACTTTTTTCGACAAAAATTCGCATTTTAAAATTTAAAACAAATTTTTACGTCTTGAAAATTAAAAATGGTGATATATTATTTACACCTATATAATAAGGATGAGGCTATTTATAGATACGGTATGTATATGCAATTGGCTATTTATACATACTGAAAAAAAACCTAACCTATACATACCGTATGTATAAATAGCTACTTTCATATAATAAAGCAAATATTTTAATACATGCATTTATTATTTGAAAAATTATAACGACTAACTAATAAGTATATTCAGACAAAATTCTGCCATGTATCCTTAAGGGTGTGGTACAAACTCTTTTCATTCAAGCAGAAATTAGTTTTCGCTAAACATTCTTATTCAAAAAAGTCATCCATATTTGGTGATACCTCTCATACATGCACTTTTATTCTTACCACTTGGAAACATCCTCTCACGCAAAACACTCAATTCATTCAAAGCAGAAAATAGTGTCTGCTAAACATTCTTATCCAGAAAAGCCATCCGTATTTGGTGATATCTCTCATACATGCACTTTTATCCTTACCACTTGGAAACATTCTCTCACTCAATTCATTTCTACTTATCGGACAACTTCGGTATCACTCCACATAAATATTCTTTTAACCAAACGTTTATTAGACATTCGTATGTAAATAAATCAAAATAAAATCTTACCGTATCTTTGACAGTGGCAGTCTGTGGATAATTTTCCAAAAGCCATTTGGAAATATCGCGTATATCATAATATATAGATTTATGTAGTAGGCCAACGCCAGCTTGATCTTTACACAATACCAATTTCCTTCTTTTTGCACAGTCTTCCTGCAATAGATTCTGTAATTCTTCGAGAGATCCACTTGTGACTGCATCATGTAATAGATTTATTTTTGACTGCAACAACAAAAGAAATATTTTATAAATATTTTATTGATAAGTAATTTTTTTTATAGAAAACAATATGATTTAATTGTATTCAAGGTTTTGTTTAGTCTTTTGTTTAGTCCTGCTTTAATGACAATTGCATTTTATCTTAGAAGCGGTATTAGTTAAAACCAATTTGAAAATTGAGCTTGTAGTATTAGCCTTAAATTTTTAATGTGGTTTAAATGTGTCTACCAATTCAGTATTAAATATTATGATGACGATTATTCATTCCACATTTAAAATTTAAGTGTAATTTATTGATACATCGTGTTTAAAACTAGAATAAACTATTCTACTTATTTTTACATAAAGTGCATTGTGCTTTTAAATATATATATTAATTAAAATTAGAATTTTCCGTGACTGATTTTGTGCGCTATTTCAGCAGAAACATTTGTTTTTATCAAATATACAAAAACTAAATCAATTTTTACTTTCATATGTTTATATTATTATAGTTTTAAGTACGTAGAAGTTACACACGGTATGAATTTATTCATGTACATTAAAATTGTATTATATCGTTTTTTTTTTTTCTATAAACCAAGTTTGTTTTTAGATATCAAATTTAGGTAAATATATTTACTAATAATGAATTAGGTTCGTTTTTATAATAAACACTTTCTCTAAAGTAGACATTATGCGGACAATAAAGCCTGAATTTTAAATTGTACTAGCATAGTTATTATTGATATCATAGTAAAAAAATTTCAGAACTCATTATATTAAAATAAAACGGCTTTAGTTTATAATTCTGTGTTAATGTTTAATAATAATCGACGTTTCGACGAACTCAAAGAACGACTTTATTTTTTTTCTGATGATATACATTGAATTCATCGATTATTAATAAATATTAATACAGAACTAGAACTTAAAGCCGTTTTATTTTAATACTATTTTGTCAACTAATGATTATATATTATTATATTATTGATAATAAAATGATTTTTATTCGGCCCGCAAAAACTGAAATTAAATATGCGTAATATTTTTTCTACTCATCTAAATCTATCTAGATAGATTTTTAATAAATATTGATATAAAATAATTAATTCAAATTTATTTTTAGCCCGTTTATAAAACACAGGATTAAATTTAGCCTGATAGTTAACAAAAGGTTGCCCACCCCTTTGCTAGAGCGACTTTACGCTCGTATGAGTCCCGCTTGATATATGGATGTTTGTAATGTTTTTGGTGTTTAAACTACATTTGAATATATTAACAAAATAGCATGAATGTGGATGAATCTAAAGTTACTTGTCTGGATAGGGATGTTTGTAGGAAATTATTTTGGGATAGTGGAAAGAGTTTGTGTTACAACTTTTTGGGTACATGGCGTGATTTGTGTATATATGTAACAAAATAGCTTTTCTAACTAGTAGACGAAAATCTAAGGCTTATAATAATTAAAATGAAGAATAAATTTCTATTTAATTGATTTGCTGAATGTTATTAATTAAATAATATATATATATATATATATATATATATATATATATATATATATATATATATAGAACTGATGCGTAAAATAAATTGTATATTAATTTAAAAAATTAATTTTTGTATAAATATTGGACGTGAAAATTATTTTATAAATTATAGCAATAATAAATTGAATGCTCTTATGAATTGAAAACAAGAAAGTGCCCCTTTCGCTATGCCTCTTACATAATATAAAGTATGGTTTAGTTTGATTAAATTTTTGAATAATTCATTGGAATAGTATTGATTATTTGACTATTAGTTGAACTTAATACAAAAGCTTAGTAATTAAGGTGTTAGATGTCATTTTTAATCGATAACACAAATTTATGGAGAAAAAGAAATATTGTCAGAACTACAGACATCTATTATTCATGTATCTTAGAATTATATTATCTAGTTTTTTACTAAAATGGTTTTGTATTAAATTATATTTTCTGGAAAAAATCTATTTGTTTTATAGAAAATTTTAAAATTAAACATATATAGGATGTATGTTTAAAAACACAAGGTTATTTCCATGTAACAAATTAAATATTTTTTTCTGATTAAATTTTGTCCAAAAATAATTAAATCTTGATATTTAGATAGGTACATTCATTGTCTGGAAATATAAGCTCGGTTTAAACTAAAACAGGTTTTAAGACAATGCGATTGTCATAAAATCAGGACTAAACAATTGTACTAAAACATTAAAAAATCGAGCTTGTAGTATTACTTAATGTTATTAACAAAAAATTCGCGTGATGTCATTTGTATTTTTTTTTTTGGTATAAATTTATTGATTATTTATTAATAATATTGATTTTTAAATTGTTATATTTTGATTTTAAATATACAAATGCATATATAAATTCTAGATTTCATTTTTGTTAAATAGTTTTTATTCGCGAGCATACGTTACGATTGTAACAATATTTTATTTACGTGTTCACACCAACGGAAAGGGAAAGCAAAATAACAATGGTGCCAAAAAACTAATTACACCACTAAGTATGGGTAAGTGTTATAAAGTTTACGAATCCACCAAAATAGCATTGAGAAATTTTCTGGTTTCTGTTACTGTTATTTCAGTACACTGTAAAAAAATGAATATAAATTTACATATTCTACGACTGTAATTTTTTTTTCATAAATATGTAATATTACATAAATTATTATTGTAAAAATTACAAAAAGTTGCAATTTTACTATAAATAAAAACCATGTAAAATTACATAAATTTAAATTACATTTTTTACAGTGTGGGTTTTAGTAGCTTGCTTATTACAGTATATACATTTATTATGACAATTGAGCAATTATCAATATATCATCTCAAAATAAAATTAATGCAAATTAATGTCAAGTTAAACATTTATGTAAAAAGTGAGGAATATAAGTAGATGTGACAATAAAAATATAGATAATGTTCAATAATTTTTTTAAAGTAATTTGTCGGAAGACAAAATTTCACATACATATAGAAACAATTTAATATTGTAAAGTATTTTAATATTTAATAACATTATTTTTGTGTACGTCAGTTATAGTTATAAAGTTAGAAAAAACTTCCGTTCTTGAGAAATACGATTTCGGTAATATGCATGGATTTCTGAAATAGAAAATCAATTTGATTTTCAAGGTTTCTTTTACAAAAATTGCATAATGATTACGTTAAATTACTATCGGATGCATAAAATTGCTTCAAATATTTTTCTGACAAAAATGACGTCATTTAAACTATTATCTAAAACTATATTTTTTGACAGAAAATTTGTTTTAAAGAAAAGAATTTTAAATTTATTTTATATTTATTTATGTAAGAAAGAAATTTAATTTTCAATAGTGCTTTTTCTGAACACGTGTAAATTACGAAATATTAAAAATAGTATTTTTATAATGATATACATTTTAAAAATTAACAATTTACGAAACATTGTAGCTAAAATACGAAATAAGCATATGTATAGGTGATTAAATTTTTAAAATAGATTTGTTAGTATTTAAATAAGATTCAATCATATTTTTTGGGGTTATGCTCCTTCTACAAAACGAGTATTTAAACTACAAAAAATGGCCGTTAGGAATATATTTTTACTTGGCAAACGACAATCTTGTAAAGACGTTTTTAAGAATGAATATATGCTAAATTTTCCATGTATTTATTTATATTTTGTTATTTTGTTTATTCATAATATAAAAAATAATTTATCAACTCAAAGCGATCTGCATCAATATAATACCAGAAATAAATCAAACTTCACTATCCCAATTACACATTTAAATAAAACTAAATTTAACCCAAATCACATTGGTCTAATCTTTTATAATCATTTACCAAAGCATATCAGTAGCATAAAATCAAAAATTAATTTCAAATTTCATTTAAAAAAATTTTTTATTGAAAAAAATTATTATAAGTTTGATGACTATCTCAGTGACAAGTTCTAATCTTCAAGTATAATGCAAGTTTTTACGCACTTAATTTTTTTATGTATTTCTTTTTTAAATTGACTTTTCCTATACCATGTGGTTTATATGGAAATGATAACTATATTATATTATATTATTATTATGAGAATAATGCATTTTAGTTTGATTTATAAATCATTTGATTGGATATTGTATCATTGTCTTATCTAGTATTCACAATCAGTTTTAATTTGGAAATTTTAATTTATAATTGGATTGTGGAAAAATCTATACTTATTTTAATTATTTATTATGAAATTTATTATTTATTATGAAAAATATTATTTTTACAGAAAATTTATGTAAATCATCATTTTTCTAAAATAATATGTAATTTTTTTGCTATAGTTTTTATATAAAATAGCAACTTTTTTACAGTGTCAATTAGATGTGTCAGATGAGTATACTGAAAATCATCAACTTTTCTAGATAAAACAATTAAAACATTAGAAAAATTATCAATTTTTTGTGTATACTGAAACGATTTCTAACAGTTGTCTAATCTTGCATAAAATTAATAATTTATTCAAATATAGTAAAAATTGACATAAGAATATTTTACGAAAATCACTTATGTAAAAATAATAAAGAACAGAAAAAAAGATATTGTACATTCTGAACTTTGTTTTGAATGCTTATATATTTTCAAGATTAAAATATTCCAAATAAAAATTAATTATGAATGTAGGATTAAAAAATTAAACAAAAATAAGAAAACATGTAAATTAACAAAATACTGTTATTTTTACTGTTAAATCATAATAGCTTAATTTAATATACTGTACGGAAAATACATCTTAAATTTAATGTAATTTAACATAGGTTTTTAAAAGCAAAAAATAATTTTATTGTGATAATTTAACGTGATATTATATTTTTAACGAAAATTCGCGTTCACAAAACATTTCAAATTTATTGTATATAGAAAACTTACTGTGATATTTATTACCAACAATCCGGTAATTAATAAATATATGTTAATAATATATTTTCGAAACTTATCCAATTTGTGTATGAATATGTTTCAATTATATAATAATTAGATAACATAATATTGTTAACGTAACAAATTAACAAATTAACGGCATATCCGAAAATAAAGTCAATTTTGATTTATTTATTTGTTCCGAAATAAAAAAAAAAATCGGTTTCCGGAGAAAAATAACGTTTTTTTGGTTCAATTCCGGCCCTGATTTAAATTAAAAATATAATACAAAACTATGGCTTTCTTTTCTTCTTTAATTTTATTTCAAAATCCTTCAAAATTTTGTGAAACACGTATATAAATTTTAACATCAAATTCAATTTTAATCTAGCGTTAGATAAACACGCTCGAATTAACTTAAAAATATGCATTAAATTAATATTTAATTATCTCCACACCTATAATCATTCAATATTTATTGGAAATATTAATCCATTCATTCCACAAACAAATAAAAAATCATTCCAATCGGAGAAACCAAAATAAACCGACATTTCTTTTTACTTTTCTTTTTTTTATATATATACAGAGTGTCCAAGATAACTCCCGGAACTGTTAGAGATACGACCTCGGTTAAATTAGATGAAAGTTGCGCGAGTTTAGTCATCTTTTGTTTTTTCCAAAAAAATTCTTAGGTTACTAGATATAGACAAAAATGCAAATTTTGCTGTTTTATATTTTCGCATATAACTCTCGTATGCA
>CAWYQG010000059.1:0-205000 GCA_963966155.1 Clivina fossor
ATTATGTTAAAATTACAGTAGTTGAGTAATTATACCTAGAAATACTGGCCATCATAGTGTCTCATGGTTTGTAGGTAAAATTACATAATTTTTTTCTAAAAGTGTACATAAAATAAATATAAAATTATAAGTTCGAGCAGTGATAGAAATATATTTAGTGACTACCTTCTTGGTACTTACTTTAACACACAGCGTCCAAATTTATCTCAACGAATTGTCGCTGTATCCAAATTGCTAATAAAAAAATATTTTCAAATTTTAGTCTGTATAAGAAAATACGAAATTATCAAAAGTTATGTAAATTTGTTTTCCTAGACTGGTCGACCTGGTGGACCGTATCGAACGGAGAGACTAGCATTCTATAATCATACTGAATGTCACTGCATCGAACGTACCCAGGAAATGATGGCACGCGATGCAGCCGATACTGGAACGGATTCCAAGTATCCAGTACGACCTGGACCGGTACCCAGATCTATTGCTGATTCGAGACAACAACCACCAGCACAACTAATACGAAGGTAATTATTAAGGTGACTAATCGTCCTCCTTTAGAGAGGACAGTCCTTCTTTTGTAGGTTCTGTCCTTCCTCGAAAAGTGTCCTCCTACCTGTCCACCTTTTCGATATTTTAAAACTAATCTGTTAATATCTGTATTCAGAGATGCCACTTATCGTAAAATTCACTATGAATGAAGGCTATTTCTTGCTCCGAAATTTCCAATATATTGTTAGAAAATGATATATTGTTCAAGAATATTCATTCGTTTAATTAAATAATTAAAAGGGATGTAAGCATAACTAGTGTATTTTTGTTTGAATTAATAAAATGTTTTATTTATTTACGTAGTACTTTGTTCCTAAAAAATTTTGTCCTCTTTTTTATTGTAAAAAAGTTGGTCACCTTATAATTATTAATCATAATGTTAAGTTTTGTGTCGAAAATTTATTGTATTCATAAATTTACACTGAAATCTTATTCAGATATTTTAATTTAGCAATTTTTCAAATATTATTTAGAACCAGTATGTCTAATTTTATTTATTCTTAAGATAAGTAAAAAAAATCACCTACGTAAAGTTGGCATCCCCACGTTAGAAATTCAAATAATATATATATATATATATATTGCATAATTTTGCCTAGGTTATGCCCAATTTTGTCCAACACTTATTTTATTTTGTTCAATTTCTCTTAAGAGCATAGACTGTCAATCTTTAAGTTTCTGAGGGGCGCCAGCGTGCGGTGGCGGGTAACAAGTAGGCTGGACTTTACTAGACTGTATCTACAATGTGATTGGCTACTGAAAAATCTACAATTTTATAGTTTTGCTAACTGCGTTGGATGTCGCGGGCGAGATATTTATTTCAGATTCAAATCGTTGTATCTTTAAAAATGTTCAACCAATTGACTTGCAACTTTACACAAAACTTTTTTACATATTAACAAACAATTTTCTCACTGAACCTTATTCGTATCGCAAATTTCGTCACTCACTTTTTCAATCCGAAGCTAGAAAAACGTGCTTTTTTATGCTTTTTTGTTTACATTAAATTTTTAGTAACAAATTATCGTTACTTATATATGTCAGTGTAACCATCAGAATCGCTAAGTAATTCTGAGTGCATTTCAGAAAAAATCTGCCAGTTTTGTTAATATTTAAAATCATTTATTGCGATTTTAATTTTAAAAAACATTGAATTTAGTTTGAAATAGTGCAACAAAAAAAAAAGTTTTTATTTTTTTTCTTGGAATAAAAATGTCGGATTAAAATTTTTTTTTATAAAAATCAATGTGTATTTAAATGCTCTACGCGATGATATTTTTTAAAATTAATTTCTGATAACTAAATTTTTTTTTTATTTTTTCCTATACCTGGGTCAAGTTTCGAGCGCATGTCGCGTTATTAATAATAATAATAATAATAATATCACTTTATTTCAAAAGACAAATTTACATGCATATAGAAAAAGTCACAGTTTGTTACATTATCAAATTTTCAATTAAAATATTCGTCTATTGTATAAAAAAGATTTTTCCTCAAAAATTCCTTAACACTTATTTTAAACAACCTAAGGGTTGCTTTGCTTTTAGTCTCTTCAGGTAATTTGTTATAGATATTTAAACCTATCACACTGGCAGAGTTTTTAGTGATATTATATTTTGCAAATGGAATTCTAAATAATTTTGCTTGTCTTGTATTCCTATGATGAATATTTTCATTTATTTTAAATTTTTTTATATTTTTATGTATATAAACAACTATCTCAAGAATGTATAGGCAAGCCAAAGGTAATATACCTAGTCTCTGGAAAAGCGGCTTACTAGGGTGTCGTGTATGTACTCCTGTCATGCATCTTATAATTTTCTTTTGAACTATAAAAACTTCTTTCATATGTGTAGAATTTCCCCAGAACAAAACACCATATCGTAATCTAGATTCTACTGTAGCGTAATAGAAAGGTAAAAGTTGTTTTATACTTAAATATGATTTAATGTACCGTATTTGATAACATATGACATTTAGTTTGTGTATTATTTCCCTACAATGATCCCTCCAGCAGAGGTGTTCATCAATTATTATGCCTAAAAATTTGTTGTTAGAAGAGTTATTTACGAGATTTTCAAATATCGATATTTCAGGCAGAGCAACGTTATTGTTTTGAATATTATGAAATCTGATATAGTTAGTTTTTTCACAGTTTAAATACAAGTTGTTATGACTGTACCAATTTGCAAGTTGTTTTAATTTATTATTGCATTCATCTGCGATTTTGTTATCGTCTTTATTGGAAATGATCATGGAAGTGTCATCTGCGTAAAAGCATATTTTTTTATCAAAGTCTGGCAGAAAATTCAAATCATTATTAAATAGTATAAATAATATAGGAGCTAAAATTGTACCTTGTGGTACACCGACGTTTATACTTAGTTTTTGTTAATTTATTGTTTCGTATGTTGAGTTTCTATTAATATGTTTTATACTTACAAATTGTTGTCTATTGACTAAAAAAGATTGTAACCAGTGTAATGGAGTTCCTCGAATGCCCATTTGTTCTAGTTTGTCGAGTAACTTGTTGTGATCAACGCAATCAAATGCCTTACTCAGATCTACAAAAATCCCTATTGGACATTCATCTTTCTCCATAGAAAGTAGAATTTTATTAATAACATAATCTACTGCGTCAATTGTTGAACAATTATTTCTAAATCCAAATTGATTGGTATTAATTACTTTTGATTTTTCAATAAACGATTGAAGTCTGTCAAGATAGCAATATTCAAAAATTTTTGAAAAACCCGAAGTCAATGCTACTGGTCTAAAATGATCCATTATATTTTTGTCGCCCTTCTTGCGAATTGGAATAATTTTATTTAGTTTTAAAATATCAGGAAAAGTTCCTGTTTCAAATGATAGATTTATTAAATATGTTATTGGTTTACTAATTATTGCAGCTGTATTTATAATAAGTGATGTTGGTATGTTATCTGGGCCAGATGATTTTTTGTTTTTTAGTTTATTTCGTATTATGTTAAAAACCTCCAACTCACTGAAAGGAAACAAGTAAAATGTATCAGGTACATTAATCTGTAATTGCTGTTGATTGCGTTGATCAGAAGTTTTCGGTATTTTATCAATAATATTTTGAGGTACATCTTTAAAAAAATTATTGAAAAGATTAGCTATGGTATGGGGATCTTTAACTAGAGTATTTTTATGGTTTATTTTAATATTTTCTACTTTCTTACAATTTTTTATTGAATTTATTACATCCCACGTATTTTTGTTTACGTTATTATTTTTAAAAATTTTATTAGAGTAATGTTGCTTTTTCCTTGATTTAATTAAATTGGTATGATTTATTTTAGCTTGCCTATACATATGCTCATACATTGGATGTATGTTTTTAATATTAAATAGATTTTTTAAGTTTATACTTGATATTTTTATTTCATCAGTAACCCAAGACTTTGATTGTTTGTTTCTTACATTGATTATTGGAAAATGTTTATCAAAATAGTATATGAATGTGTTATAAAAATTTTTAAAAGCATCGTCAATATTATTAAGTAAATATATATCATTCCAATGTTCATTACTAATATCTGCAATAAAATTGGTAATATTTGTGTCACTAAAATCTCTTTTTTGTGTAAATGTTGTTTGTGATTTTTCTTTATTATCGATGTTAGTTTTAATGAATACTACTCTGTGGTCTGAAATGTAATTTTCATTAACCTCAAATTCTAGGTTTTTCAAATTTGAGTAAACATGGTCCAGAATGTTGTTTCCTCTGGTCGGTTTATTTACAAAATTTTTAATATTATAGCTTTTAGCGATATTACTTAACTCGTCATAATATTTATTGTCTCTGATTGGGTCAGCGTTAAAATCACCTAATAATATTATATTAGAATGCGGATTAAATAATTTATCTAAGATTATTGTTAAATTTTCACAAAAAATATTAAAATTTCCCGTTGGTGATCTGTATATCAACAATATAACGGTGGAGCTGCTAGAATCTGGATTCCACTGAATTCCACATATTTCAAAATGTTTTTCAATACAATAATGATTTAAATCAAGGGTATTACATGTTGTGTTTAAATTTGCCCATATTCCAACACCTCCACCCCTGTAATCATTTCTACAGTAGTATGCTGCCCTGTAATATCCATTAAAATTAACATTGTCTATCGTTAATGCGTTATTCCAAATTTCTGTTAAACATAGTAGTTGTAGGTTAGAATTTAAGTATTCACTAGTAATTATGTCTGCTTTATCATAATTTAGAGCTTGACAGTTTAAAAGAATAATATCATAATTAAAATTTACATTATTTGTTATATGTCTGTAATTTTTTTGGTTCTCTTCTGAAAAAAACGTGTTACATACGTACCAGTTGGCCATATGTCCGGACACATTGCTTGGTTTACATTCATTAAATTAATTGTAATTTTAAAAGATGAATAGTGTTGTGGGTATTTTGACAGAATAGTTTCACAGTTTACCTCTGGAAAATGTGATTTCAAATAGTTTTTCAGTTCATCAGCAGTGGTGTCCGGTGCGAGCCTAGATACGTATAAAAAACCTTTTTTAGGTGCAACTTTTATATTAAAACTATTAATTGAGGTTCCTATTACAACGTTATTGTTCTTCACATGTTTAACACTTTTATTTGAGTTTATTTTGGCAACATCGCTCCACGTCCGTGTTGTTATTTTGTTTTGCGTTGCCTCCATGTTTGTTGACATCGTTGTACTCGTTGTACTTGTTTCGGTGTCGGTAGATGCGGACGGTGTCCCGGTCACGTTCGGTTTGGGTTGTTTCTTGTCGTTATTTGCCAAATTTTGAGGAATCTTCTTTGCCATATCAGTTTTCTCTTGTGACTTCATGTGTGAATTGTTAGATGGCAGTTCTGTATTTGATTTTTTGTTTCTAGTTGACCTTTGATCAGATTCAACAGCTGATTTTATATTTTGTTGATTATTAAAGTACGATATTTGTTCATTTAGCAAACTGATTATAATGTTTTTGTCATTTATAATTACACATTTGTCATTGATAATTGTTTCTTTTTCTGTTAGTAGTTTTTTCAGAAAAATAATTTCGTTTTTTAGGAAGTTTACTTCGCCTTCAGTTGTAGTACTAGCGTCAACATATTCTTCCTCTTCATTGCAGCATCTTGTTAGTTGTTTATTTATAGGTAAATTTTTCTTTTCACAGCAATATTTGTGTAAAATACTTTCACATACCTCACATTTCACTGTATTATTAATTGCACTTCTATTACAAAACTTACAAATTACTCTCTGATATTCACCATCGTTATTACTACCCGCCATCTTGTGCATCTTGTGCATCTTTTTATTAGATCCGGGCCTTCAATTATAAATTATTTTTTTTAAGCACTAGAACAATCACAGGATTTTGAAAATTCTTGAAATGCAGAAATCATAATTTTAAAGTGCTATTACTCATACACTAACATAAAATAAAGAAAATTATATCACGTAAAAACAAATATCTGTGTCTACATACTGTCCCATCGTTTTTTTTTTAATTATTGCATTTTTTAAATAATCGTTGTTGAACTTTATTAAATTACGTGTTTTTCATATTGATTTTTCTATTGTTTACATTGATTTAAATATAAAATTTAAAATATATATCAAACTGTTTTCTGTACTTTAAATTTTAAATACTTAAAATATAATATTGTAAAATAATAAATAAAAATGTAATAGTATAATTAAAAACATAACTTCGTAACTGAAAACAATAATATAACTTATGTATTTCTGTTCATATTCAAATTTAGTCTAACAAATATGTAAAATATTATAAGTTAATTTTAATGGCTATAAAAACAAAACAAAAACAACTTATCAATTATAAATAAATATATTTGCATATATAGAAATATGATATACTTGCCTAAAATTAATAAAACTGTATTATTAGCTAAGACAAATACACACACACACACACACACATGTATATATTTGTTCCCGTCAGATGACATAAATTTTTCATTTATTTATTTACAATATATAATATTAAATAATCTTTAATATACATCTGGGTTTCATATATATAATAAAAAATAAGAATCCATTTATATAATTATATATTTTCTTGGAAAACATACATACAACTAAAATAATACAGTAATATTTTGACATTAAAAAATAAGTTTCATTCACATAGATTAATAATATTAATTTATAATCATTTTGTGATCCTTTCGATATATTGTCGAAACATTTTCAACCTATTCATAACTTAAATATTATAATTAATTAAATTATATTATATACAGGATGTCCGTTCGCTTGGTTGATATAGGGCAATAACATGGGATTTCGATAATATGCAGAATACTACTTTCTGAAGTAAAATTCGGAGGAATATTTAGAATACTTTTCGATAGGGAATAAAAAGTTCTATAATTTGGTTCTACTTTTAACTTGCTAGTATGTGCCGTTTGAGCGCTAGAAATTTTTTTAAAATGTTTTTTAGAATTTTCAATAATTTTTCTTGCTAAATCAGTATAAGGTAGAAAAAAAAGTTACTTATTTATTATGTAGCTAATTTTTTTTCTATTTTACTGTTTTTTTTTCAGATTTTTTTGAGGAAATTTTGAAAAAAGTCTTATTTTGAATTTTTTTAAAATATAACTTTTTTTCAAATTTGCTCAAAAAAATCTGAAAAACTTTAGTAAAATAGAGAAAAAAATTAGCTACATAATAGCTAAGTAACTTTTTTTTCTTACTCGTACTGATTTAGCAGGAAACATTATTGAAAATTCTAAAAAACATTTTAAAAAAATTCTAGCGCCCAAACGGCACATGCTAGCAAGTTAAAAGTAGAACCAAATTATAGAACTTTTTATTCCCTATCGAAAAGTATTCTAAATTAAATTATTAAATTCTAATACAAAAATCTGTTTTATCTGTTTTTTTGTTGTAGGCTCTAAAACAATCTTTCTTGAAAATTTTATTGATTTCAGATAAACAGTACTCTCATAAAATTTGAAATATATTAGTTATTTTTTTTTCTCTGAAAAAAAATAAAATAATATAATTTTTGCAGGCACTAGGAAAATTTTTCATAAAATTTTATTTCCGATAAACAGTCTAGCCAAAATGAATTTTTAAAAACTAGTAATTTTTTTATCAAAAAAAATTGGCAACATTGCAAAAAAATAATAATAAATTTTTAGGACCATCTTATCCTATCCTATCCTATCTTGAAAATTTGATTCAAATCGTACGTAAAGTCTAGGAGGAGTTGCGGTGACAAAACTTGAGTGACGCTTACACATACACCCTCAAAAACTAAGTTCAGATTTGTCATCTATAGGCTATATGAATTTTTTTATATATTTATATGTGAAAATTACAGTTATAGACACCGTACTAGGCACTATAACACTTTTCTTTGCAATGGAAATAGTAATAATAAAATTGTTATTGTAGAAAATAAATCTTTCTGAAAAATTAAATTAAATTTACTTATTTTTTGTAATTATTAGAGAAAAAATATTAACCATATTTTTTTTATTAACATAACAAATAGTAATTTCATTGAATGTGAAAAAAAAACTCCGATATCACCAACTAATATAAAATTTGTATTGTCTTGTCATATAGTATGGAGATAGCTGGGGCTTTTCTTTATGTTAGCAAATATACCAGACAAAATAGCTGTGTTTATTTTTCGTTGTAACCCGTATCCCCGTCTTACCCCGTGCAAATTTTGTTAAGTAGGCGGAACTTAATCACATCTAGCAGAGCACTACTGGTAGCGACATCTCCGATGCGTAAAATTAACTAAATTTTGCAATTTGTTTTTTGCAAAATATGCACTTTCTGTTAAAATTACACATACATATTTTTTATTAATATAATATTTTTGTAAAAATAAATAGGGTCACTACAATAATTTGTTTCTTTTTTAAGTAAAAGTCTATAAAAATTGAACACAAAAAAACGTGAAATTTACCATATTTGTGAATTTTTATTTATACAACTATCAACTAAAACAATATTGTGAAAACGTGACACCCTAGAGACAGTTTCCTACTTTGTTCATAAAATGTTTGAAGTGTTTATTTTCAATAGTATAGACATAAAACCTTATATACTAAAGTCATTTTTTTGGATTTATTTTTGAAGCAGTCTATCCTCTTAACTAATGCTATGGTGTGGCACCCCCATAAGCGAATTTGATAATGATGATTTGAAATGTTTGTTTGTTAGTAAAAAGTTTTGTCCAATGTCAAAATTTATTCTACAACATTTGATTTAGTCAATAGACACCGATAAATAGACATCGAATTCGATTATGGGAGTGCCACACTATAGAAATTCGACTTTTGACTCATTAGTTAAGGGGAGTTGGACAAAATAAAATAAGTGTTGGACAAAACTGGTCATAACTTAGGCAAAATTATACAATTTTTTTTTTCGAAATTCTAACACGGGGTGCCAACTTCACGTAGATAAAAAATCATTTGTGTTTAGCCAAAAATGTATCTTCAGAAAAAATGACAACATTTCATTAGTTGATTCTAAAATTTTTCCAAGAATTAATTTATTCCAACATTTGGAAATACTGGGCCTTAGTTAACCAAATTGTTAGGAACACTTATTTTAAAATTTTAAATTTATAGTCAGCAGGGTTGGACTGGATAAAAATTAGGTCATGCGAAAGTTGCAGGGTAGGCCCATCTTATATCCCAAAAAATATTCAAATAAGTTATGTTTTTATATTTTTTTATTCTAATTTACAGGGAAATGACATAAATATGACACATGCAAAATTAAATATAATTCTTTATTTAAAGTTTTAAGATTTAAAATTTAAAGTTAAAAGACGATTTTATAAATGACTCTTTTCACAAATTGATATTTTTAAAATAATCAATTCTTAAATTTTTACAAAACACAAAGATCGGTTTTAATTTTTTGACTATCACCGGCCATGGCCTACAATGATGACGGTCCACCGGGCCAGTCCAACCCTGATAGTCAGTATCGAATTAAAGCAGAAATTTTAGAGGTTGCAACCTGTCAACTAGTAACACATCAAAAAGGTTTTTACAGTATCTGTATAAAGAAAAATATAAAATAATTCATCTATTTCGTATTATATGATTAAAAGATAATTTGTCTATTTAATTAGATGATATTTTCGATCGCATTAGTTATTTCATCTACAAACAAATTAGTTATTTTATTTAAAATCAAGTTTAGATAAATAATCGAAAACGACAGAATAAATCAACGAACAAGAATAAATAAAATACAATAAACTAGGAAAAATATCTAATTACATTAGATGAATATACCAATATTTTAAATTAGATGTTTCATCTAATTATGAATAGAAGACTGAAAATTATTTACTGTATTTTCCGGACTATAAGATGCTCCCCAAATTTATAACATGATTTTTTGTAAATATATTTTATTTTATAAAGATATTTACAAATTCTTACTTATCTAATGTTTATTTTAATGTATTTATTGATAAATACGATTTAGTAAATCAATGAATGAATATTACCTTGGGACCATAAGACTCACCCCAATTTTCGGTTGATTTTTCTATGTAAAAAGTACGTTTTATGATCCGAAAAATATGGTACATTTTTTAGATAAAATAACTAAAAATCAGAAAAATCATCTAGTTTTTTTTTTCTCTGAGCTCCAAAAAAATTAATGCAACTTAATCCAACACTACCAATAATTTTATAATAATTTACCGGAAAATTTTAGCCTCACTATTTAAAACAAAAATAATAAAGCCTTATTTATAATTTATTTCTGTTCAGACCAGGCATTGCCATCTGTTGGCAACTGGCTAATGTTCAAGTTTCGTTATCATGTTAAGACCGCAGCGGCATCTGTTGGCCACTAGCGCGTACAAATCGCAACACATTTCATATTCTTATCATGCTTCGTATGACGCCCGCATTCAGTACTAGTTTCGCTTTGCATTGAGCACGCATTCATTCAGTAAGAGTTCATATCCGGCAGTGAACAAGTCAACATCTCCACGCTGTGTTGTTGAACAAAAACGCACATTTCATCTCATCAAATATCATTCGCAGCAAGTATTATTTATATTCTACGTCGTTTGTACTAAGCACACAAGTTATGCTACGTTATTCTCGCTTACGGACGGCTTGTAGTGTGATTCTGTCAACACGTATTGAAATATTATCGCTCGCTTAAAACACGCATGGTTTTATATACGCTAGCTTGCACCACGCTATTTACTATATCAAATATATTCGCTTTTCATTCGCTATTCTACACATATTACGCAGAAGTATATCATTTCTACTATTAATTGTGATTAACTGATTGCAACTTACAAGATATCACATTTCCGCATATTTTACCAAACACGTGTTGGAACTAACCTCAAATATTCAGTTAAGTACAACATATTTTATTCTTTTTGATTTACATGATATTATTTACAATTACAAACGCTTGTATACCTGTTACACATAGAATTATTCCAATTCTATGCGCTTGCAGTATCATTATTCCGCATTTATGTACTTTGCTTACATTATTGTCTCATCACTCGCATTTCTCATTCACGCTTGCATTTTGTGTTTGCAACATTTATTCTCATATTTAGTTGCAGATTCTTCTCTTTATTTGTGCTTTATTAATTGTTCTGGAAGCTTATTAACACTAATTCTCGCTCAACACTCGTTGAAGATCTGACGATCTATACACATTCACGCATAGCTCCAAACACGCACCGCAGAAGCACCAAGCTTACGTTAATTGAAGTACACGCATCTGAAAGCTCTCAGTAACTACACAATCGTACGCTGAATTGTAAGGTATCTAACCGCATATTCATTACGGATCTGTACTACATTATATAAACGTAAGTTGCTTTGCATTATTCATTATAATCGTGCAGTAATTGTGCTGACACTTGACTTGCTACAAGTTATTGGTTTAATTCACCTCGCCTACCGTCCCGCACTCCTATACCTCAGTTGTGGGCCAACCTCTTTCCTCATTTCTTCCTAGAGCTACCACTTCTTGTACAAGCCCTATCTATCGCTCGGATAGGTGAAGATCGTCTCTGATCCTTATCCATCCTCTTATTTATCTCTTAATTAGTTCTATTCAGCAAGTTACGCACGCTTACTTCTTATTTACGCCGCAATACAGTCCACTAGCTCGCTACATCACCGCACACACGCCGCATCGCCTTTTTTAGGAACTCGAGCACTTGCCCACAGACACAACTAGTGTTTCGTGGTCGCCAAGCCAGCACCGGGTCCCAACATTTGGTCCTTCGAGCCGGATGGGCGGGTCACGACCCTAGTGACGTGTGCCCCATCATTTGGACCTACGATCATTGGATGGACAAGTCACAACCTGTTGACGTGTGCCCCATCATTGTAACCTTTGCACCGAATGAGCAGGTTACAACCTACGCTACGTGTGCACCATCATTCGAACCTTCGATAGCCGCTAGGCAAGTCACAACTCGTTTGACGTGTCTTCATCATTGATCATTTGCGCTCTGAACATGATCAAACGCTATATTTACGCATTCTAAACGCAATTCGCTTCGCTGTCGCCACGCTGTGCACATACAATGCACATCAGCTGACGCCTCACTCGCTCATCAGTAGCAACCGCATATATGACGTTCACCTCGAACTCGTATCACTAGCTCCTCAGCAGCAACCGCATATACTACGTTCAACAAGAACTGGTATCACTCGCTCATCAGTAGCAACCGCATATATGACGTTCAACAAGAACTCGTATCATTAGCTCATCAGCAGCAAACGCTTCTACTACGTTCAACAAGAACTGGTATCACTCGCTCATCAGTAGCAACCGCATATACTACGTTCAACAAGAACTGGTATCACACGCTCATCAGAAGCAAACGCTATCACGTTCAACTCGAACTCGCATCACTTGCTTATCTGCAGCAAACGCAATCACGTTCATCTAGAACTCGCATCACTTGCTCATCTGCAGCAAACGCATTCACGTTCACCTAGAACACGCTTCACTTGCTCATCAGCAGCAAACGCATCTATCACGTTCAACTAGAACTCGCATCACTCGCTCGTCAGCAGCAATCGCATATACTATATTCAAGTTCTACAAGAACTCGCAACGCACGCTCATACGAAGCCAACGCATTTATATTTCTATTTTCTTTTATTCAAACCGCAATTCGCATCACATTCTCATCATGACTGAGTTACTAGCTCCGTCTGTACGCCGCAAGTTTTGTCAACTGTTTGTAGACAATCTACAGTCTCTAATCACACAGGTTGCAGATCCACAAAAGGTCATAGAAGCACGCTCCCAGTTTAAGTTGCTTCCGAAACGCATTCGTGAGTTTGAAGACCATCACACTCAAATCATGATCCATCCAAGTAACACAGCCAAACAGGATCAGCTTTATTCTGAATATAATGACTTCATGGATTCTGTACGTGTCATACAAGCAGCATTCACGCAACCTCCATTCTACGAGCAACCGGCTCTGGATACCAGCGTTGCAAATATCGCATTCATATCGCAGACGTTGTCACAGTCATACACGCACGCAAAACTTCCGAAATTGGATTTACCTCAATTTTCTGGTGAGATCGCTAATTGGAACTCGTTTTTTGATATATTTTGCAGCTCCGTCCATGACAATGACAGTCTACGACCAGTTCAAAAGTTCCAATATTTAAAATCTATTGTAAAAGGAGAACCGCTCGCTCTAATCAAGAACTTATCGCTCACAGATAATAATTACTCAATCGCTATTAAATTATTAACTGATCGCTACGCTCAAAGAAGATTAATATCATCTTATCATATTCAAACGCTAATAGAATTGCCAAAGCCAATTCCAATGACTTATGATCACGCCACAACATTCATTGCTGCAATCAGAGAGCACACTGAAGCATTAAGGGCAAACCACGAACCTGTCGATGAATGGAGTCCAGTGTTAACTTTTATTCTGCTCACTAAACTCGACACAAAAATTCGCAACAGCTTTGAACGCAATTTATCTAAAGATAATTTACCTAATCTCGCTGATTTCTTAGATTTTTTAGATAAATTTATACAATCTCAGCAGTGGCAATGTATTGACAAACCACTCACTCAAGCAGATACATCACGATCCTCCGATCAGACAAATCGCAAGTCATTCCAGACAAATCGTATGTCATTCAAGACAAATCGCACGCCATTCAACACATCAACATTTGTATCAACTGTAAACACAAGTAAGTGTATCGCTTGTTCCAATCCGCATGCATTGTACAAATGTTTCAAGTTTCAATCTATGGAACCAATCAAGCGATTTGAGATGATACGCACCAACAACTGTTGTCGTAACTGCTTATCAGCAATACATGCTACGTCTACTTGCAAATCAAAATTCAACTGTCGCAAATGCAATAAACGACATCACACGCTCCTGCACTTTGAACGAGTTGAAAAGTCAACAAACGCTTTAATTCAGCCGCAAGTTGCGGGCAACGCAATCAACAACAGTCCGTCAACTTCTCCTATGTCTATGATAGCAGGTACAACTCGTACTTCATCATTTTCGCACAGCACGGCAGTTTCAGCAGTTCTGTTAGGTACAGCTATTGTACGTATTCAAGATTCACTAGGATCATGGCAACCAGTACGTGCACTTTTAGATAGTGGAAGCGAATCTTCATACATTTCTGAAAATTGTTCCAATCGTCTACAATTACCAATACATTCTGCAAACATCGTCGTTTCAGGTTTTGGAAACTCTACAGCTCTGAACAACGTTCGAGGCACTACAACAATTTGTCTATGCTCTTCGCACAACGCTTCATCAGCATACACGCTCTCCGCAGTCATTGTTTCGCAAATCATCCAAGATTTACCAAAGGCGCAACTTTCTTCCGATCTACTTTGTCAATTTCGACATCTACAGTTAGCTGATCCAGACTTTGTAACACCAGCGCCCATTGAATTGTTAATTGGTGCTGATCTATACTTCAATCTTCTCACTGGTCACAAGCAAACCACTGCGAATGGTCCGACCGCTATTGACACCTCATTGGGTTGGATTGTTTCTGGACCAATCTGTTCGCTAACCGCATCAACCGTTACCACATGTCTGACGGTTCAGAACCCGTTTTCGCCAGCATTATCGGAAATTTCGGAACGTGAAGACGCTGCCACGATCGCTACACTGTCAAATTTAGATCATCTAGCCAATAATATCTTTTCATCTCAACACAGAAGATTAGAATCAGGACGCTATATAATTCCGCTTTTTCTTAAAGAATATCCTCCTAAGTTAGGAAATCCATACGCGAACGCACTTAGATGTTTTAATATTTTTCAATGTCGCCTACCATCTGACAGTCACTTACAATTGGAATATTGCAAATATATTGCTGATTACTTAGAACAAAATCACTTGTTATTATCTCGCTTAATAAAATATTTGTTAGACACCGTAACATTGTCTTTCTTTAATATTTTAGCGTCGTCCGATTCTACAATCACTCTGTCATGGGTTCGGACACCACCATACAAATGGAAAACTTTTGTAACCAGCCAAGTTTCTGAAATTCAACAGAATCTTCTGCAAAATATGTGGCATCATATTTCGTCGGAAGACAATCCTGCTGACTATAAACTTCTACATCAATATTCCAACTTAAATCACCTGTTAAGTATTACTGCACTCTGCACCAGATTTTACAAAAGGTTAAAATTGAAGGAAGCAATATCATCGCCTGCACTATTAGCATCAGAACTCGATAACGCCTCAATCACATGGGTGAAAATTACGCAACTTGAAGCATTCGCTGATGACATCGCAAAATTTGAGAATGAAATTCGAAATTCCAGCCTAAGTGTTTCTCATAAACAACCTATACTGCTACCATTACGTCATCGCTTAACCGATCTTGTCATCGATTATTATCATCAGAAATATCTTCACTCATCGCCAAGAACACTTCAAGCAATTTTAAATCGCCGATTTTGGATTGTAGCTGCTCGCCGTCTGATTCGCAGTTATTCTTTAAACTGCATCAAATGCTTCCGCTGTCATCCTATTGGAATCAATCCTAATATGGGCAACTTACCAGATCATGTATATCGAAAATCAAATACCAATTTTCTATGCCGCTGGCACCTGTTACAAAATGTCTTACAATCATTTTGGAACCTATGGCATGCCGAATCTCTCAACACACTCCAGCAAAGATTAAAATGGACACGCTCTACCGTTAATCTTCAACCTGATCAACTCGTGATCATCAAAACGATCTACTACTTCCTCTTCAGTGAAAGCTAGCTTGAATCATTAAGGTTCACCCAGGAAGATAACGTAGCTAGAGTAGCTCAAGTCCGAACCGCTTCTGGAGTATTAACAAGATCCGTTGTCAAATTGTGACTACTCTTGTGATCCTAAAAAACTCCGTTTTTGGCCGGCCGGCATGTTCAGACCAGGCATTGCCATCTGTTGGCAACTGGCTAATGTTCAAGTTTCGTTATCATGTTAAGACCGCAGCGGCATCTGTTGGCCACTAGCGCGTACAAATCGCAACACATTTCATATTCTTATCATGCTTCGTATGACGCCCGCATTCAGTACTAGTTTCGCTTTGCATTGAGCACGCATTCATTCAGTAAGAGTTCATATCCGGCAGTGAACAAGTCAACATCTCCACGCTGTGTTGTTGAACAAAAACGCACATTTCATCTCATCAAATATCATTCGCAGCAAGTATTATTTATATTCTACGTCGTTTGTACTAAGCACACAAGTTATGCTACGTTATTCTCGCTTACGGACGGCTTGTAGTGTGATTCTGTCAACACGTATTGAAATATTATCGCTCGCTTAAAACACGCATGGTTTTATATACGCTAGCTTGCACCACGCTATTTACTATATCAAATATATTCGCTTTTCATTCGCTATTCTACACATATTACGCAGAAGTATATCATTTCTACTATTAATTGTGATTAACTGATTGCAAATTACAAGATATCACATTTCCGCATATTTTACCAAACACGTGTTGGAACTAACCTCAAATATTCAGTTAAGTACAACATATTTTATTCTTTTTGATTTACATGATATTATTTACAATTACAAACGCTTGTATACCTGTTACACATAGAATTATTCCAATTCTATGCGCTTGCAGTATCATTATTCCGCATTTATGTACTTTGCTTACATTATTGTCTCATCACTCGCATTTCTCATTCACGCTTGCATTTTGTGTTTGCAACATTTATTCTCATATTTAGTTGCAGATTCTTCTCTTTATTTGTGCTTTATTAATTGTTCTGGAAGCTTATTAACACTAATTCTCGCTCAACACTCGTTGAAGATCTGACGATCTATACACATTCACGCATAGCTCCAAACACGCACCGCAGAAGCACCAAGCTTACGTTAATTGAAGTACACGCATCTGAAAGCTCTCAGTAACTACACAATCGTACGCTGAATTGTAAGGTATCTAACCGCATATTCATTACGGATCTGTACTACATTATATAAACGTAAGTTGCTTTGCATTATTCATTATAATCGTGCAGTAATTGTGCTGACACTTGACTTGCTACAAGTTATTGGTTTAATTCACCTCGCCTACCGTCCCGCACTCCTATACCTCAGTTGTGGGCCAACCTCTTTCCTCATTTCTTCCTAGAGCTACCACTTCTTGTACAAGCCCTATCTATCGCTCGGATAGGTGAAGATCGTCTCTGATCCTTATCCATCCTCTTGCATATCATTTATTAGTTCTATTCAGCAAGTTACGCACGCTTACTTCATATTTACGCCGCAATACAGTCCACTAGCTCGCTACATCACCGCACACACGCCGCATCGCCTTTTTTAGGAACTCGAGCACTTGCCCACAGACACAACTAGTGTTTCGTGGTCGCCAAGCCAGCACCGGGTCCCAACAATTTCAAAGTTGTTAATACATATCTACGATATATCCTGAAATAAGTATTACAAGAAACCAATAAAAAATTTAACCAAATTTGAGAAACTGATTCGACAATTGGACTTAATTTGTAATCGAATCAATATTTAAAAAAAAAAACAACTTACATTAATTTCTTGAAATAAGAAATTAAAAAATCTTCATTATAACATCAAAATTTAGTAATTCCTAATATAATATGCTATTAAATGATTTGTGAGATTTTGAGTTATCAAATTGTAATATTCTATACATTACTAACTAATCTAAATTAATCTAATCAAGCATAACCTAATTTAACTTTAAATTAACTAATTTAATATTTCATAACTTGTTAGCATTGTATATTAGTGGCATAACGCGCACAGGCAAAATTTATTATTATTTTTTATAAGTAAAAAAAAATTGTTACACTTGTGATTACTAATATTGACTGTTTTTAAATGTATTTTTTTTAAACAAAATATGAAACTATAATAAAATTAAAATGTTGACCAAATTTTTTGCATATAACGCCAGTGTTGATAATGTGCAATATACTACGTAAATACTTTAAGGCTTGTTTGACCTGTAAACACGGATTAAAGAAAAACAAAATCAAAATAATTTCTTAATATTTTAGATGTCGCTGTCCCGAGCTATATAATCCACATATAAGTAAAGATGGCATATGTCGCTGTAATTGTGAAGAAGGAAATCGAGATTGTATGAGAATCAAACGTGGGAAAGAATATTTCTCCTTGAAAGATCGTTTGTAAGTATTTGAAAAATGAAAACGAATATTACATGGTGTACAGCATTGGAAAATCTGACAGTAATTCGATATAATATGACAATAAAAAATTACTTATCTTACGATAATAATTATAGTGGAATGCTTTTTATTAAACACAACTGTTTAGATTTAAACAATACTTTATTTGCCAACTAATACCGTTTAACTCGTAAATCATAATAACATTGTAGCAAATTAAAACTATATTTTAAAAACTAGTCAACTATTACAAGCAAAATGATTAATAAGCATTTCGTTTTAATAGTTATATAATATTACAAAACTTTTCTCATTGAAAAATTTTACTTTATAATAATTATGTTACAAAATTGTTATGATGAAAACTATATTTTAGACTTTAGGTTTCATAAAACACTGTAAGTTAATGATTTGATAACTTTGTCAACTGTGATCAATCAATGAAGTACTTCAAAGACAGTTTAACAATTGTTCAAGATATCAACGTTTTATACTACTAACCTTTAGATGGAGAATTTAACTATAAATTAATAAGTATTTTTCCTAAGTAATTAAAATTACAATTTTTAATAAATTTAAAATAATTGTTTTAATTTGAACGATAATATTTCAAATAAAAATACCTAATTTTATTCTTATTTGATTTACTGAGATTTGAACAACTATTTTTATATTTATTTATTATTTACGTATGTAAAGTCTACAGTTTTATAAAAATTTGAATTAGCGTTCTTGTTATTAAAAGTATTTATCGATTTTTTTTCTGAATTATTCAAAAACGATTAAAATCTATTTGTTAATTTCTCGACCAAATTAACACCTAAAAAGTTGCACTGTTCTTTTTTTTTAAATACAGATTATAATAAAAAATACGATATAGATAAGATATTTATAACATATTTGCAATAAATAATTATTGGTAAAATTTTACATACGGATTTTTCATTCTAAAAATCTTGACTAAATATGTTTGTTTATTACAACCAAATAGAGATATAAAATATTGTCCGATTATTAACAAATTTGTGCAAATATTTGTTTTTATAAAAATACTTTTCGCAGATGTATTCAAAGAGGTGAATGCGTATTTCCAGCGTGTGAATTTGGAGGTTACATACGACAATCTGGAAGATGTCCGAAAAAACAAGAGAAATTTGAGGCGTTTTCCAGAGTAGCACCTCAGTGATATTAAAAATTTAATTGTGTTCCGTAAAGACTATTATACCCTACATGGTTAAAGAAAAAAATAATTTTATTTGATCATTTTCAAATACGTATTTTTATTTATATTTATTGGACGCTGATAAATTATTTGTAAAAATATCAATTTGTATTTTTATATTTGTGCAGTTTTTTTTTTAAGTAACTGAACAATAATAAATTTAGGACGTAAAAGTTTCAGTAATATTTATTTTACAAGTTAAAATATTTTTTTAAAGTTCAGTTGACTCTCGGTTTTATTAGATAAAAATAATTAGTTAAATAGCATACTAATTACTATAAAAATTAATATAATAAATAATAACTTTATATCAAAGACTAGACAAAAATGTATTAATTGCTTACATATTATTATTTTGCTGCGATTTCATAAATAAATTTGGTTTTTTATTATTGTTAAAAATGGGAATCAACTTTCTTTTAAATTTTATGTTTATTGTTTCAATAATCTGAGTATTTAGTTGATTATTAACGAAAATATGTATTCGAAATTAAAGATTTTAATCGGATTTTAGAAAGTTTAATAAACGTAAATTCGAGTGTCAACTGCAATTTAAAATTTGCTTATATTGTATTTGTAAAATACTAGGTGCCAATGTTTCAATAAAAAATATATGTATCTTGTAACAATATATGTTAAAAATAATTAAAGTAGTAGTATTATTTTTATTTGTAAATATATTATGTAAAACAAAATATGGAACATATGTACTATATAATTTTGTCAATTATTTTAAATCTGTAAGTTAAATCTACATGTTGTTTTACATATAATATTGTTACGAGCGTACATACGGGTTCAATAATTATTAAAACGCATCACAAATGTTTATAAACGGTTTATTATATAAATTCTAGTAATACAAGCAAAAAAAAAACAAAGTCCATTCATATGACATAAGTAACACAAAAGAATATTCGAATAAGAGTTCGTCAGCGCAAGCCACCAGTTCCCGCGCGTCGCCACGCACTCACCCGATGAGTCTACGATCCGGCATTCAACAACCGCCCGCGCACAGCACTCACGCGCTCGACTCGATAAGACCGCGACACGCTTTCAACCACTGCTCGGCTCGAACTAAACTGAACTGTCCCTTGGGCCTGGCGCGCGAGCCCACACCCCTCGTCCGTCTCGCCCTAGCCGTAACGAGTTTACGATTGCGTCGGTTAGCGCGGCTAACAAAAGACAGCCGCCGCAACACTGCCCCCCCTTTAAGCCTGTTCGTCCCGAACAGCAGCTACACCGTGATAAGGCGCCAGTCGGTCAAGATGCACGACCTTCATCTTCGTCCTTGGGGAGCGTTGAATCCGGTAGACCACATCATTGATCCGCTTGATTACTCGGTATGGGCCTTCCCAATCTGCTTGAAGTTTTGAGGATTTACCCTTCAACCGTACGAGATTATATAACCAGACAGCATCACCTTCATGGAATCCTGCTGTCGTTCTATTACGATCATATCGTGCCTTCATTCGTCCACTGGCTACGGATATATCGTTACGAACGACATCGTGTATCGCCTCCACGCGGCCTGGTAACTCACGCACATAGTCATTACAGGGCCGAGGTACGGCCTTGCGTTCAAACGGTGCACCGACGTTGTACTGTGGTAGCTTTCCTCGATTCCGAATAACTAGACCCTTACTAGCCGCACACGAGTCACATTTGCGACACCAATCCTTTACATCTGCACGACATTTCAGCCAATAAAATCTATCTCTGATCTTTACCAGTGTTTTGTTAACACCCAAATGCCCCCCAGATGCACCATTGTGTATTTCTCGAAGCACAACCGGGATTCGAACGTTCGGAAGGAGAATTTGAAGTTTGCTGGTATTCCCGTCTTCAGATTCCCATTTGCGTTTCAGTACGCCGTTGTGCACATGCAGGGAATCCCATTGGGCCCAATAACTTTTATAGGTGGGACTTCGATTAGCAATAGTCTGCCACACTGGGCGTGCATTGCTTTCCCTTTCATGAAGTAAAAGACCGATGTCACCGTCATTAAGTTGCTCTTCTCTCAACCGTTGTTCGCTCCATTCATCAGCCTCGTCTGCGACTTTAGTTATTCGTACGTTGACCGTCGACTCGTGATGTTGTTGACAATGTTTGCAATCATCCTTAGACGGCCTTCGCGAAAGTGTCAGTGGTATCTCTTCCGCGCCCAATCGTAACATAAGATCCTTCATATTCACGACTAATCCGTGTTGACTGAGTACATCCAATCCTAGTATGAAATCATCTTCAACATCAGCAACCAATGCAAACACTTGAATTACTTGTTGTCCTATTTGCATTCGTATAGGGACACCCCCATATATCGGTGCCTTCTCACCCGTTGCTGTGATTAATTCGTGATGATTTGCTAATTTTTCTACTGATCCCGCTCCAATAAGATTCGACCTTATTATTGTGCGGGAAGCGCCAGTATCGATAGTTATCGTGCGGAGTTCACCATCCACTAAGCCTTGTACTGTCAAGCTTTTATTGTCGCTACTCAATCTCGAAGAACGGATTTCGATTTTGTAGGCCTGCTCCCGACATACCGGCATCTGGCCTGCGATACCGGTTCTTACTCGTTTCCCTGACGTTTGTTGTCCGTTCGAGGTTCGTCCGATTGACGCGCCTTCGTACACTCATTACGGACATGTCCGCTCTCACCACAATTCCAGCATTTCACATATCTCGATCTTTGATTACCAGAATCTGAATTATCTCGAGTTTTACTTAATTCATCTCTTACAATTCTTTGAATTTCCGTGATTAGAGCTACTTTTTCATCTGTCATCTGCACGTTAACTTCACGCACTCGAGTCGCAGAACGTGACGTTTGTTTAGCAACTTCAAACTGTAGTGCGTGAATTAGTGCGTCCTGCATTGTTTTCGGCCGCATAAAAAGTAATGATTGTTTGGTTTCTGCGTCACATAAACCATTCACAAATGCATCTACCGCCATGTCATTTCGCAGTAAATTCGAGATAGTTGGGTATGCCAATATTGTCAGTCTCTGCACTGCTGCCATGAATTCCTGTAATGACTCCGAGCTCTTTTGTTCGAGATTTCTTAACTGCATCCTGTACATATCCTCACGATGTGCATCACCGTAGTGCATACTCAGTGTGCTTACCATAACGTCAAAGTTACCACGTTGTTCCGGGGGAATGCTTTGTAATAATTCTAACGCTGGGCCGCGCAAAGCAATCATCAGCGCGATTGCTTTTTCGGTAACCGACCATTTATTTATTAGAGAAACTCCTTCGAATTGTTGTTTAAATAACGACCATGCTGTCGTACCATCAAATGTAGGTGACTGTATTCTCACAACAGAATCCGTTACCGGCCGAACGGGTTCCATAGACGCACCTGCATCTTGATCCTTAGTTTCCAATTCTCTTATACGTTTCTGCATCTTTTCCAATTCTGATTGTAAACTCTCAATTTTATTTATAAAATCTTCTTTTATTGCTTTAGAGTGTTCTTCTAACCTTCTGTCAATCTTCTGTGAATTTTCTTCCATTTTATCTAGTATATTCGCCACTGGATTGGGTCTGATTTCGAATGTTTCTGGATCATTGTTCTCACTTATCAATGCATCCCGCAGCCGCGTTTGTAATTCAGTTTTACGTCCACCTATCGGCAATCCACGATCTTCGAGCTCCTCTTTAAGCTCAGCCACTTTCAAGTCTTTCAGTGTTTTTGCCATATTTGCAAGTATTAATTTCACTTCTGATCACCAATTGTTACGAGCGTACATACGGGTTCAATAATTATTAAAACGCATCACAAATGTTTATAAACGGTTTATTATATAAATTCTAGTAATACAAGCAAAAAAAAAACAAAGTCCATTCATATGACATAAGTAACACAAAAGAATATTCGAATAAGAGTTCGTCAGCGCAAGCCACCAGTTCCCGCGCGTCGCCACGCACTCACCCGATGAGTCTACGATCCGGCATTCAACAACCGCCCGCGCACAGCACTCACGCGCTCGACTCGATAAGACCGCGACACGCTTTCAACCACTGCTCGGCTCGAACTAAACTGAACTGTCCCTTGGGCCTGGCGCGCGAGCCCACACCCCTCGTCCGTCTCGCCCTAGCCGTAACGAGTTTACGATTGCGTCGGTTAGCGCGGCTAACAAAAGACAGCCGCCGCAACAATATGTTTGTATCGCAATCATTATAAATATATTATTTTAAAATAGCCAAAAGTTATAAGATATATTTTATATAACAGAATTGAAAATATTGTATTTATATTGATTTTTTTTTTGAAATTTATATGTACCAAAATCTTAGAAAAATATATAACGATAAATATAATTATAGCAAACTAGTATTAATAAAAATAGAATGTTATATAATTTAAAATGAGACTAATATTATTCTTAAATTATATTTTGTTTTCTGTTTGAGCTAGACAAATATTGCTAATTAAAATTTGTTTAAATAAATCTTTTCTCTATGCTCTAAATTTTCTTAATTCCAAATGATTGTGAATTCAATACATATCGATTAATATTCTGTTAATTTTTGTAAAAGGTAACTATAGTTAGTTTGAATTTTCAATTTTTTGATACCGCAAAAAATTCTGCGTTTATTTTATAAATTTATTCTAGTATATTTTTTCGTATAAAGTAAAACTAATATTTTATATTCAATAGTATACTTTCATAATTTACACACTGTATGTAATAATAAAGGCTATATCCATAGATAAATTAATATTAGATAGATGTATCATAGCATACAAATATATGTAACCAGTTTTGTGTAGGCAACCAGTTTGGCGAGCGCAATTTTGATCATTGTAAAATGTAAAGTGCTGGTATCTATGAGCTACTGAACGAAATTCTATATAATTTAATTGGTTTCAGTCAGTCTAGCAGTGTACAATGTTTAGTATTTGTTCAATTGATTTTTTTAAGCATTGATTATAAATGTTATATAGGTATGTTGAAAAATAAATTACTTATTGTTTGTTTGAGAACATATATATACTATAGTAAATAAAAATTTCGCAAAAATAACGAAACTTGTACTGTATATAAATTGGTTTTATTATAATATAAAACTACAATTACAAAAGTGGATAATTTAATGTAACATCTTGTCGCGCTAATTCTAACAACATGGGATCGTCGAAGAACTTATTAATGGACACGTCTTGACTGAGACCTTTTCGTCGTCGTGTTTTTATCATAAATTCACGCGCTAAATGTGTTGCTGGCTGTGGTTCCAATGGACGAATTATAATACTTTTATCCAGAGGATCACCTGGTACAATCTAGAGAACAAAGGTCATTCCAATTTTTTTTTACATAGGTACCATCAAAATCAGAAATTAAAGTAATGTCGAGCAAATCAAAAGAAGTTAATAAACTTAAATTATTTTATTTTCGTTAAAAAAAACGGTTCGTTAAAATGAAAATACTTGGATACCGTAAAAAATCTTTGTATATATATTGGCAACGAAAATTCCTAAGAGATCCAAGAATTTTCATTTTAACGATCCATTATTTTTAACGAAAATGTTTATGCATACGGACATATAAATCTGATAAATTAATGAGCCCGAAGTTTCGAGAATGTACGTTAAAATTTAATTTTAATTAATAAAGCGATAAATTAATTAAATAATAACACGTCTATAAACGTGAGATTAAAATTTAAACTTAGGATTTTTGTTTATTGTTTTTAACAACTCGAGTTAAATTTTAACTTGCTATTTATAAAATCGATCATTAGTGAAATAAAAATAAATGGATACACTACAGAAAAGATTATAAATATTTCATTCTCAAACATAGTTTTAATTAATAGTTATTACATAACAAGATTTAGAAGACATTTTTTTATAGCCGAGCAGCATTATTTCATGAGATACTAAGCGCATCAAAAGTAGTAAGAGTGCGAGAGTTTAATAATCATCTCAACCATGATTTATATATTATTTTTATTTTACTGCTAGTACAGTTTTAGGGACGAATAAAGTAAGCTTTGCAATTATCATTTTTAATAATATATAAAAAATTAATTGATTTTTTTATGAAAAAATGCTAGTTACTCTCTGCCTGAATTGTTTGTACTTTTATTAATAACATGAAATAAATAATTAATGTTTTTAAAGTAATAAATTGGTTTAGGAGTGAAATTTCGAATCAAATTCAATTGATTTTAATTATCTACTATTAGGAGCGGAAAAATTTATTATTGTTTTTAGATAAAAAAAAGTTAATTTCTCGAAACAGAAAAAGGTATCTACTGGTATGTTTTAAAACTATTTAATATATTTTTGCGTACCTGCCAATGATGAAATACTGATAAACAACATGCTTGGCCTTGAGTATGTGTTCTCAAATCAGTTTCAAAGCCGAATGAATCAATCGCAGGAATAAAGGCTTTAATTGTATATAATGGTGAGCCTGGAACTGGAGCATCTTGCGTCACATGACCTCTACAAAACAAAACCATTATAATTTATTAAGAAGAAATTTCAAACAATGATTTTTTTATCTAGTTAAGAAACATATTTGTTTTAATTTCAATAATATATGTATAATAAAATAATTAAGAAATCAATTCGTATCAATAGTCGTGTTTTTGTCAACAATGTTCTTATCTGAACTACACTTAAACTGATCTGATCTGTAAATGAACTGCGCTGTTTTCAAAAAAAACATCTTTTCTCGTTCTAGCTTAGCGTAATGGGCTGTCGCGGCCTGTAAATATGTAACCTCTCTGTTGCTTGCACTTGAATTTTTAGTTAATAATTTCTAATTATTAATTTATTGTTATATTCTTGTTATTATTATTATTATTTTTGTTATATAAAAATTATCAGTTCCGAATACCCCTATCGAATAGAAATGGCGAAAAAAATTATTAAATACTTAGAGAACCTACAAGTTAATTTTTAATTAAAAAAACATTAATATAACAGGAAGACATATCTGTTCCACTGTTTCGCCATCCCACAGCTGCAAATTCATTTTCTTATATAATGTTTACAATTGAACAACACGGTTGCAACAACCAACTTTAAAGATTATGTTCAACTGTACTTTATGTGATCCGAAATTTTCTTGGTGCTCGGGAGGCAAGGGGAAGGTAGCAGTTGTGGTGTAGTTACAATTTGTTTCAAAAAAACAGTTCTACGTTGCCGGATTTGATCCGAGGAGCTTAGAGCTTGTCGGTCAGTTGAAAAAAACACGACTAATATTTAAGTTAAAAGTTGTAATACATTTTTAAAAATTGAAATATATTTGATTTTCTATCATTTTAAATTACATTACCGCGGTAAGTATAAATAAAAATATATCTGTCTAACTAACCTTCGTTTAGCTAGCACAGTATAAACGGCTGAAACACAATCGGCTGGTGCTTGTACTTCGACAAATAAATACGGCTCCATTAAACGGGGTGTTGCCATTAAAAATGCCGAATAAACGACACGTCTTGCTGTTGGAATTACTTGACCACCACCACGATGTAATGGTTCTTGCGCAATCACAGCATCTAAGATTTTAAATTTCGTATTTCGGATTGGTTCTTCACATAGTGGTCCTTCTCTGGTACCCCATTGGAAACCCTGTACGATGGAATCTTTTACGTTACCCAACAGACCTTTATCGACTTCTAATGTGAGTGTATCGTCCACTAAAATATTCGGTCCTAAATACATAAAAAAATATATGTATTAGAATAAATTTCATTTCATTTCTACAAAGGCACGATTGCATAAAGTATTGTTAAACGCTTTGTAAGTTAACTCTTTTGTTAACTTGTCTAAATTTCCATTACCTGTAACATCAGGTCCAAAAGCCCAAATCGATCTGGCGGCGAGCAAATCCCAATCGTATTTCGTTTGAAAAAATTCACCCAATTTCTTCTTATTCCAATTGATTTTCACCGTTTCGTTTTCGATATCTTCGGCTAAACCTTTCTCCAACGGCTCGGCAATCATTGTAAGCTTATTCTTCTTATTTGGTGTTTCAGCGAAACATTTCAATGAACTTGTTTCGACAACCGTTTCGCAAAACGATACAACGGGATCGGCAACTTTTATATCAATTTCCGAATACAATTTACGCAGATCGTGCATTACACAATCGAGATACAGTTCACCAGTGCCCAATACGATTTGCTCGCCTAAAATTTTTAATTATTTCGTATATAATATTTGAGGAAATTAAGATATAATGGTATGTCATATTTTTTTTCAATTTCAGAAACAAAAATGAACTAATAAATTCCAGAACATCAAATGAAATTATGCTACGAATTGTCAGCACTCTAAGAAAGTTGTCACTTATTTTACATTTTATTTTAACAATTTGGAATTTGCAAATTCTACTTCTGCACTTGTCCAATTTTTTAAAAACATGACTTACACCATTATAACTTTAAACCTTTCGTTTCATGATAAAATTGAACAAACCTGATTCTTCTACGCGTGTTGTTAAAAGTGGATAAGATTTATTAACTTTTCGAAGTCCGTCCAACATTTTTGGAAGTTCAGATGGATTTACAGGCTCGACTACAAACAAAAATACATTTTAAAATCATTTATAAGAAAGTTAAAATCATGATTTTTTTGTCAACAACTTAATGAACCTCGCAGGCAATATTGTATTTCAAAATGTTCATATGTATTATTAAACTTGTAAAAAAACCAGTATAAATACCAACCTCTTACTTTCACAGTATTTTATTTAAAAAATAAAGAGAACTTTTACGAAACGTACCTGCAATTTTAATGACAGTGTTGGGGTTATTAATTGTAATAAGCCAATAAGTTTGTTTATATTGTATTTATTATATAAACTTATTAAATGTAATATTATTATACAGAACAAGCGATACGACATTACTTACAACTACAAGGACACGACACTACTACATGTATGTGTGTGTGTGTGCACATTACCAACTGAGTTGGTGGTGTTGCCAACATACTGGCACAAAAACATGAAACAATTACTTTCTTTAACACCTTCTCTTAATTATTTCATGTTTTTATAATTAAACAACTTAGTTACATATTTACTCTTAATTTTCTTAGTAACATAAAAGAAATATAATTCTAATTTTACAATGTTATATATAATTTTTTTTTAATATTGTATTTAAATAATTTTTGATTAACAGATCAGGATATTTTTATGTTTATTAAACTTTACATTTTGTAATGGTTTCGTAAACAGATCAGCTACTTGTTCACTTGTTTCACAATATTTTATTTCTAATTCTTTTTCGGTAACTTTTTCATGAATAAAGTGATATTTCACGTCGATGTGTTTGCTTCTACGATTTATAACTCCGTTTTTGATTAGCTTGATTGCACTTTGATTGTCTACGTTTAACACTATAGGAACTTTATTTATTAAATCACTCACTAATTCGTTAATTAATGACTTTAAGTACATTAATTCTTTCACGCACTCTGCTGCTGCTACGTATTCTGCTTCAGTGGTGGAGAGTGTGACGATGGGTTGTTTCCTTGAGCACCAGGTAACGGGTCCTCCACAGAACATGATTACGTAACCGGTTGTACTTTTACGTGAGTTTATGTCACCCGCGAAATCCGAGTCACAATATGCATTTAGAGTTAGTTCACTATCTGAATTGAACTTTATACCTTTGTCCATAGTTCCTTTTAAGTATCTAAATATTCTTTTTATGCGTAGTATATCTTCATGACTGGGGTTTTCTATTTTTCTGCTGCTATATGCCACAGCGTAGGCCAAATCTGGTCTTGTTTTGTTCGAAAGATATAATAGGCTTCCGATTGCTTCTCGAAAAGGATATTTTACTTGTTGGTCGATAATTCTTTCTTCTGTACTATTTTGGACCATCGGAGTCACAACTGGCTTTGACTCGTGCATTTGGAATTTTTCTAGCATGTGCTCAGTGTAAGGAGTTTGCGTTAATTTGATATATTCTTTTGTTCTTTCTATTTTTATTCCTAAAAATGAATCAGGTTTATATATTATTGTCATTTCAAATACCTTTTTCATTTCCTCAAGCAAATGCTTCATTTTATTTTCATCATTTCCTATTAATATTCCGCCGTCTACATTTTCTTTGATTTTAAAAATCCATCTGTTACTTAAAACTCTTTTATCTTTAGCTTCGGATTTATTTACATATTCCCATGTTTTATTTTTCTCATGAGCTTCATTTTCTTCACGTATGGCCTCACACCATTTTTCCTTGTCTGTTCCTGTTGTGGCTTCTTCATACGTAAGCAGAACGTAGTCTTTGAATCGTTTTGGTATTCTTATGGTTCTTTTTTCTGTATCTTCTGCTTCTTTCTGTGTTTCCTTCTCTTCGTCTGTACTTTCTTCAATTTCTGAATTTTCATCGTCAGTTGTTGTGGTATGATAAGGTTGGCAACGCGAGAAGGTTGGCAACGCGTGGACGCGGTCAGACATTCAGTAATGGAAAGTCAGCGATTACCGACACTAGTAATGTAATGTTGTGTGTAAATAATAAATATATATAAATAAATAATAAACAGTGTTTAAATAATAAGTACAACACGCTCCTAAAGAAACCACACACGACATAACGTTACATGGCGCAGCCGGTAGAAATAATGTTACATGGCGCAGTCATGGATTTGAAGCCACCGTATTTCAAGTTAAATGAAAAAAATGCTGCAAGCACATGGTGCAAATTCAAGCAACAGTTTGAAATATACATAAATGCAACAGGTATAGAAGCAAATGAAAAAAGAAAGTGCAATTTACTGCTGCATTGTATGGGTTCAGAAGCAATTGAACTGTACAACACTTTTGAACTAAAATCAAATGAAATTAATAATTTCGGTATATTACTTGATAAATTTGATGCATATTTCATACCAAAATTAAATATCACGTATGAAAGACACAAATTTTTCATGAGAAATCAACTCTCAGGCGAATGTATGGAGGCATACATTACGGAATTAAAGACACTATCTACATCTTGTGACTTTGGAAGATTACGTGAATCACTAATAAAAGACAGAATAGTTTGTGGCATTGAGAATAACCAGTTACGTGAAAAATTATTAAGTGAAACTAGTTTAACCTTAAACAAGTGCATAGATATCTGCAGGGCAACGGTAGCTACAAAAGAAACAGTGAAAGAAATAAATAATGAAACAATAAAAGTTGATAAAATTAACAAATACCAAGTAAGTAAATTAAGTAAACAAAAGTATGTAACACAAAGGCAAGTGGAAGAAAGAAAAATCAACAGTTACAAAAATACAATTAAGAACTGTACACGTTGCGGAAAAACACACAAAGTGAGAGAGTGCCCAGCATATGGACAAATGTGTTTTAAGTGCAACAAGCCAAATCATTTTAAAAAAATGTGCCGAGTGAAACAAATAAAAGAAGTAAAAGAAGAAATAGATGAAAATGAAGAGGAAGTGTTTGTAGGTGCGGTAGAAGATCAAACAAAAGTAGGTGAAGAAGATTGGACAGAAACCATAGAGTTAAATAAGAAAATGTTTGTGAAGTTCAAATTAGACACTGGGGCGCAGGCTAGTATAGTACCGAAATATCTATGTAATAAGCTTGGAAATATCAAGTTACTAAAATCAACAGTAAAATTAATTACTTTTGGTGGTACAAAAATTAATACATTAGGCAAAATTAATTTGTTTTGTAATGTAAAAGATAAATCAGAAACATTTAATTTAGATTTTTTCGTTGTAGATATAGAAAATGTTTCTCCTATTTTAGGATTAAGAGAATGTAAAAAATTAAAACTTATAACAAAAGTAAATGAAATTAATAAAAATTGTGCTAATCGAAATGTAATAGACAAATATCATGATGTTTTTGAAGGTATTGGATGTTTAAATGAAACACATAAAATTAAGATTGTAGAAAATGCAATACCTAAAGTATTTAACGCTAGGAAAATACCGATGTCTGTTACAGAGGATCTGAAAAAAGAATTAGATAGATTAGAGAAAAATAAAATCATTGTAAAAGTTAGTGAGCCTACTGACTGGGTTCATCCACTGGTAATAGTCAAAAAGCCCAACGGGAAAATCAGAATTTGTCTAGATCCGGTTGAATTAAATAAAGTTATTAAAAGGGAATTTTTCCAAATTCCAACAATCGAAAATATTCTAACGGAACTATCTAACGCAAAAGTATTTAGCATACTTGATGCTAATCAAGGGTTTTACCAGATACCACTGGACGAACCAAGTCAGAAATTATGTTGCTTCGCGACACCTTTTGGTAGATATATGTTCACTAGGCTGCCATTTGGTGTTTCGTCAGCACCAGAAGTTTTTCAGAAAAAATTCAGACAAATTTTTGAAGACTTGCCAGGTCACATATCATATATAGATGATATTTTGGTCTACGGTAAAGATCAAAACGATCACGATAAAAATTTAAAAAATATTCTAGAGAGGGCTAGGGTAAAAAATGTAAAATTTAATCGAGAGAAATGTAAATTTAATAAAGATGAAATTAAATTTGTAGGACATATTGTTAGTAAATCAGGAATTAAACCTGATAAAGACAAAATTAAAAGTATTATAGAAATGCCGGTACCAAACAATAATAAAACCAATATTATAAAACAAAATCTTAAAACTAGACAGTTAAAACAAAAAATAAATCATGATAAAAATGTGAGAGAGAGGAAAATTGAATTTAAACCAGGAGAAAAGGTTAGAGTTCAAAATCAGGATAAATCTAGGTGGATACCAAGGAATTATAGATATAAGAATATTAAAAATAATTGTAAAACATAAATAATAATTAGATTGTGTATAATTATATATGTAATACTGTATTTTATATATCGTTTGTTTAACATTGTACTCTGATAGGTTATTGTTTAAGTAGATTAGAATATTATTGTTTAAAGATAAAAGAAGGGGGATGTGGTATGATAAGGTTGGCAACGCGAGAAGGTTGGCAACGCGTGGACGCGGTCAGACATTCAGTAATGGAAAGTCAGCGATTACCGACACTAGTAATGTAATGTTGTGTGTAAATAATAAATATATATAAATAAATAATAAACAGTGTTTAAATAATAAGTACAACACGCTCCTAAAGAAACCACACACGACATAATGTTACAGTTGTATTTTCTTGTTCTTCTTCGCTATTACTTGTTTCATCTTCTGTAGTGATATCATAAATTGCTTTATTTTTATCAATTTCATTATCACATATTATATCTCTAGACAGATAAATTTCTCTTTTTCACTATCCCATAGTCTGTAACAGTTATGTGAATAACCTACAAATATATAATTTTCACTACGATCGTCTAGTTTTCTTATTTGACCTAATTTCTTAGCATACGTATTGCTTCCAAAAACTTGTAAGTTCTTTAAGTTTGGTCTCTTTCCATACCATTTTTCAGCTGGTGTTACGTTTAATGTTTCGGTTGGGCTTCTGTTTAAAATATACGCTGCTGATCCAACAGCCTCACCCCACATCTCTTTGTTCATGTTGGTATCTTTAATTAGTGCCCTTGCTTTTTCCATTAAAGTACGATTTAGTCTTTTGGCTTTACCGTTCAGTTGAGGTGTATATGGTACGGTAGTATCGATCATTATGCCTTTTTCTTTCCACCAACTTTTAAAATTATTATTGATGTACTCTTTTCCGTTATCACATCTAATTTTTGCCGTTTTCAGGTTCCATTTTGTTTCAGCATGTTGAATGAATTCTTTTACTGCATCAACGGCTTCGTTTTTATGTTCTAGTAGATAAACAGATGTAAAATGCGTATAGTCATCAAGTTAGGTTACGAAATATTTCTTATTATCCCATGTTTCAGGATCTATTGGGCCGCAGACGTCGGTGTGAACGATCTCAAGAGGTCTGGTAGCCTTAAGTCTATCTTTATTAAAAAGTTTTCTTACCTGTTTGGCTTTCATGCACACGTCGCATATTCTTCCGAGTTTATCTATGTCTTTTACAGTAATATCCATACCTGATGTTATGTTTATTAGTTTTTTCATGTTATCAATGCTTAAATGAGCTAATTTGCGATGCCACTCAATAGCAGGATTAGCTTTGTCTGTAACTAAAGCTTCATTCACTTCTTTTTCAAATTTTACAACGTACAGTTTGTTTGTTGTTTGATAACCTTCAATTATCATATTCTTTCCGATCATTATTTGAGTTTTATTGTCTACAAACTTAACTTTTCCATTATTTTCCGTTATTGCACTAACAGATAATAAATTTTTACTGAGTTCTGGAACATATAAGACATTTTTAAGTATTACATTTTTGAATTCAATCGTACCTGTTCCATGAGCCATCATTGATTCCGATTCTTTTGCTACTGCAATTTCTTTGTTTATTGGTTGAATTTCAGTAAACAAATTTTCGTTGTTTGTCATGTGGGACGATGACCCGGAGTCGATTATCCAATCATCTTCTGTTATATTTTCGGCATTTGTTAGAAATGATACTTTTTTGTTTTCATGTTTTCTCTCTTCAGCTCGATTTTCACTCTTGTCTTTTTTACGAAAGAAACAGTCTTTATCAGTGTGATTATTCTTTTTGCATATGTTGCAGCTTGTTCGATTTTTATTTTTATTTTTATTTCTGCAAAATTTGATTAAATGATTCCCTTGACAGTTGAAGCATTTTCTTTCATCGGTTTTAAAAGCTACTGGATTTTCTTTTTCTTTATGTTTTACGCGCATTTCTTCATTCTGTAGTCTTGCTGTGAGATTTTCTAGCGTTTTTTCAGACTGCTGTGTGGATTCCCATGCGCTAATAAAATGACGATATTCTTCTGGTAGCGTGGCCAGTATTTTAGATATCAACATTGCATCGCTGATTTCATTGTTTAGACCTTTTAACCTAAAGGCTATACTTTCCATTCTACTTATATGCATGGCCATATCTGAGTCTTTTGCGTATGAATAATTAAAAAATTCCTGAAGAAGTAAACATTTCTGTTGTTCGTTGTTTTGTTCGTATATTGAACATAATTTATTAAACATTTCGCTTGAAGTTTTACAGTTGAGTATATGCATCATTGGTCTTTTCTCAATTGTTGTAATGAGTATTTTTTGTCCACGTGCGTCCTTTTTCATCCATGCACCTCTCAACGTTTCGTCTGTAGGTTGAGATATTTCACCGCTTACTACGTCGTACAGTTCGTAAGCTTTCAGCAGAATCACTAGTTGAAATTTCCACATTTGAAAATTATCACTATCTTTTAATTTTTCAATTTGATTTAGTTCGTCAGTTGCTTTAGACGCCATTTTAGTTTTTTTATTTTTTAGGTTTTATTTTTATTTTATTTTTTTACTGTGTTTTTATTTATTGGCTATATCTCTGGGCCCATAACCTGTTGGGGTTATTAATTGTAATAAGCCAATAAGTTTGTTTATATTGTATTTATTATATAAACTTATTAAATGTAATATTATTATACAGAACAAGCGATACGACATTACTTACAACTACAAGGACACGACACTACTACATGTATGTGTGTGTGTGCACATTACCAACTGAGTTGGTGGTGTTGCCAACATACTGGCACAAAAACATGAAACAATTACTTTCTTTAACAGACAGACTGAGTATTGAATTTAAGTGGTCGGAAAATATACAATTCGTCATGAATGGCCAAATCAGTAATTGTTGCGGTTTTAACAATAGGTTGATCAATACCTTCTATTAGTACCCAATTACCAGCTGGTACACGATTTAATTCAACTTTATATCTAAAAGAAAACAATGTAACTAAATTAATAATTAATTACTGGATTAGAATTTAAAAATGTAAAATTTATTTTAAATAAAATATATAGACCCGTTTTCATAGTCCATTTTAAAAACAATTTTAATTAAAAGCAGTCATAATTTTAAACTAAATTTTTGCTTTTATTATTTATCAAATATGGCTCTAAGATATAAAAAAAAAATATTTTTGATTTAAAAGTACTTCTAAAAAAGACTATAAAATACGGGTCTAATATAAACTTTTTAAACACATTACCTAGCTTTATACTTAGATCATAAATTAGAAAGTTTCTACTTTATGATCTAAGGCTTTATAGATCCAAAGTCTACCAACTGTAAGTATTCTACTGTCTTCTTCATCAGATAAAGTATAATTTTCACCCAAGATTCGAACTTCTTGACCAGCGTGAAGTATACCACTCATAACTCTGCCTAAAACTTGGAAAAAGGTACAATCATCGGTCGGATACATTTTCGAACTGTGCACCATTAGATGTCCGTCAGGATCACAATTAATCATATCATCGTATAATTTCGTACTATTCGGTCTCGTATAAATATGTTCGATTTTCATTTTTGCATTGTCCATTGGCGAGCAAATATGTTCCACGCACATATCGACAAAACCTACAAATTATTTTTAATTATTTATAAAATTATCCGTTATTATTACACAAGCATTTTTTTGTAGTAAGTATAAAATTTAATTAAAGTTTTAAGTGAGATAATTTAATTTAAAAATTATCTAGGATATTATAAAATATGTTTACCGCAAAAGTCGCAAACGTAAAAGTGGACGAATATTTAGTTTCATTTCTTCTTTCGTCAATCTGATTCCTAGCTCGTTTAAAATATCCGATAAAGTTGAGTCAACGTCACCGACAACTTGAGCGAAAACTTTATATAATGGTTCCAAAATAAACTCGACGAAACTTCTCTGGGCTGAATTATGTGGAGCTTTCTTCGTGAATTTTCTCCTAGAAATATAAAATAATTGAAAGAAAAATTGTGTGTATTCCTTAAATGTTTATAATTTTTTTGATAGCAGTAAATTAGCTATTCATATTTGATTAAATTCGAGATTAAATCAAATAAATTGTGCTTGTTTAGAATCTTTGAAATAATACAATAAACTATTAGTATTTTTCAAGCGAAGCACGAGTGAATTAATAAAATAAAAATATAAATACTTACGTTTTACTATTAAAGTAAATATCGCCCCATAATCGTCTAGCAAATTCGTTTACGTTCACACCTCCATAAACTTCTTGATAAATATTCGCAAACGATTTCAAAGTGAAGCAGACTGCATATTTCGAGCTAGCGAAACAAACATTTCCCAACACCGGTGAGACAATCTGAGGATTTTCATCATCAGAATATAACCTAAAATCCAATAATCCATTTCACAAATCATTCATTTTCCTTTTATATTTTCATAATACGAACGTTAGAAGTCCATTGATTTCTTCAATAATATGCCTAAGTTTATAATAAGCGTCTTGTGGCGGTAATTTTAATTCGAGAATCAAACGATCGATTTTATTAATGCAAACGGTAATCTGCATCCGTTCTTGAACGGCGTGCTTTAATAAACGTTCCGTATTTAACATAACGCCTTCGGCTGCATCTACGAAGAGAACTACACCGTCGCATAATCGCATTGCGGCTGTAACCTCGTCCGAAAAGTTTACATGTCCTAAAAAGATATTTCAAAATAAATATATATATATCCTTGGAGATGGTAACCAAGGGTAACCGCGATCGTAGTGAATGGTTATCGATTGTGTTTGTGTGTGTTGCAGGCAATGGCCGGTCAGTATCAGTACTAGGCAAGGAGCATCGTACTAGCGGCGCCCTCGCCAACAACAAGAAACTCTGGTGTTATCACTGCAATACGATGGATGGCGGCGAACGGTGTGAGCGATTGACTGATAACCGAACTGATTATCACTTGCAGTGCAAGGAGGAGAAAATGTGTATGGTATGTTTTGTTGGCAAAAATGTACAGATTGTAATGGCGCTTATTTCGATTAAATCGAGTAATTATTACAGAAGTTATGCCACTTTGAACTTTACCTATTGAAACCCTGAGAACTTTTGTACCAACCTAATAGCATACGAAACTGTCTGTTTTCAACCATTTTGACAGCAAGGAAAAGTGGTATAGCGTTTGGTACGGTGTCTGTAACATTAGCAAAAAAAAAATTGTATAGAAATCCTTTATATAGCCTCTAGATGACGAATCTGAACCTAGTTTATGTGGGTGTATGGATGTGCGTCGTCAGCTCGCTCGGTCGTAAGTCAAAATTTTGTGGCCGCAACTCCTCCTAGACGGTTCAACCGATTTTAATGAAATTTTCAGGATAAATTTGTCTGGTACCCAAGATAGTCATGTGGTTTTATTTTTTTCCAGTGATGCCAACTTTCCGAGAAAAAAATTACTAAAATTTTTAAAAATTCATATTGGTTACGTTATTAATCCGATTTTGATCAAATTTTCACAAAAGATTCTCCTAGTATTCATATAATTTATGTAATTTTAACAAAATACAGTGTTGCCAACTTTCCGAGAAAAAAATTACTAAAATTTTTAAAAATTTATTATGACCATTTTATTTAAGCGATTTTAATCAAATTTTTATAAAAGTTTCTCCTAGTGCCTAAATAAGTTACGCAATTTTAACAAAATACAGTGTTATCAACTTATCGAGAAAAAAATTACAAAATTTTTTAAAAATTCATTGTGGCTACATTATTTATTCGATTTGGATCAAATTTTCAGAAAAGTTTCTCCTAGTGCCCACATAAATTATAATATTATTAAAATACAGTGTTGCCAACTTTCCGAGAAGTGTCAAAGTGGTCTATATATAGGTTTACCCATATACTTCTAATCTTGTTTAACTAAACTCGCTTTCTCTCCTCCTATCTTTTAATTTGGCTTTCTTTAATAAAATATTTATAATCTATAGTTACTTATTTTGTATAAATCTGCTATTCCACAACATGCGTTAGAAAATCTTTAGGTATATTGTAAAATTTAAAGATACAGTAATAATTCAATTCAGCATTTTGATAAGAGAGAAGCAATAGAAATTTATAAAGAAAAAGATAACATCAATCACTATGAAATCATAGTTTTTTTCTATAGGTTGATGAAAAAAGTTAATATTTGCAGGCAATTTATTTCCTAAAATCGCTTTAAATTACCTGAAAAGATTTGAATAAATAATTCGTTCCAAAGACATAATTATAAAATGTTAAAAATCAGCTATTTTTAAGAAAAATCGTACCTTCAAAATAACGTTTTTCTGGGTTGATAAAAAAGCTTATTTTTGCGGAAAAAACCATCATTTAATTAGCTTTAAATATTCTGAAAATATTAGACTTGGAAATATAGATATATATATATATACAGTAGCGCAGCCAGGATTTTGTCTTGGGGGGGGGCCCAATGATTTTATCTTGGAGAAGCAAAAAAAAAGCAAATACTAACCAGATTTTCACTTTATTTTACATGAATCGAATAATTAATAATTAAAAATAATGAATTTTGGCTCAATATTTTGAGGTAAATAATTGTAGCGTTAGAAGTGACTGCTGAATATATGACTAAACGAATAAACATTGTGCTAATTCTGCTAGCCTTGGGGGGGGCCGAGGCCCGTCGGCCCCCCCCTTGGTTGCGCCACTGTATATATATATATATATATATATATATATATATATATATATATATATAGTATAATTTTCGTTATTACACGCACATAGGTAGGCAGAGGTATTTCGGTCAAACTAATGGATTTTGGTGAACTGTTGAATACTGGATATAGGTTGTCAAATAGTGTTAGAATGTTACCCTTGTCAAAATTTCCGATCTCGATCGCAAACGAGAAACTGTCCGATATGTAGGACATAAGAACATGACTCCACACGCTTCACATCTTTTATTTATATAGCCGCGCCGTCCCGACCCACTTTATCATAAAAATTGAAAAAAAAATCAGATTGAAAAATTTACAGTGCGGAAAATTTGATAAATCTGTTCGAATATTTTTTTTTATTGAATCAATACAAAATGCAGCTTTATCATCAGACTACATTGTAAAAAATATTTGTGAATTTACATATTTTTTCATAGTAAAATCATATAAATTTCTCTATAATGCAAATTTACTACAGTAAAATCTCGCATAACGAGCATAATTCGTTCCGGAGTTTTACTCGTAATGCGAAACACTCGTTAATCGAAACAATTTTTACCATATACACTTATATAAAATACGATTATGCGTTCCATGTTGAAAAAAAATACTCAAAAAATAATTTTTTTAAAAAAATACTTAAAAAAAACGTTAAGTGTTTAATGTTTATTCAAAGAAAATAATGTACATATAAATTGTTAAGGAGCGTGATTCATCTTTATCTTTTCTTCTATGGCAGAATGAACCATTTCATTTTCTTCGGGGGCATTTCTAAAAGGGTCATTAAACTTTGCACAACACAAAAATTACAAATAATGTCTGAACACAAGTTATATATATATATATATATATATATATATATATATATATATTAATTAGGATGTTATTGGGTTTGGAAGTCAAATACAGAATTAGAAATTTACAAACTCAATTCATTGTATACGTGCAAGCTTTCGGAGGTTTCTTGTCTCCTTCATCAGGCTACCTGTTTATTGTAAAATTAATTATTTAATTAGGGGTTAAACGTCGTATTATTTTGTATTCGTTGTGAAAAAATAAAACAATTTTTTTATATTACTGACAAAACATATTAAACTATTTTAAAATCAATTTTATTTATAGACGTACAATTGTATACATTTTAATCTTAATTTTAATCTTAATTTAAACTGTATTGTATTTATTATTTATCATTGTGGATAAAATTTCTAAAATACTTGTATGATTAATATTACACAGAATTCTCTGCCATTGTGAGTATATAATAATATTTTTACATTGTAATTACAAATATAATTTACTGTAATGACTACAAAAAATATAATTTTACAATAAACAGGTAGCCTGATGAAGGAGACAAGAAACCTCCGAAAGCTTGCACGTATACAATGAATTGAGTTTGTAAATTTCTAATTCTGTATTTGACTTCCAAACCCAATAACATCCTAATTAACATATATATAAAGTCAACATTAAATATTATATATATATATATATATATATATATATATATAGATATATATATATATATATATATATATATATAGATATATATATAAAAATTAGTAAAGTGATTTCAGTGACACGTACTTATTAAAACAACAATATGAAATCTAATATCAAAATGCATTGTCACATACATGTATTATAAATTCTCTGTGTGTGTGTGTGTGTGTGTGTGTTCCAAAGACAAAAGCACAAAGTGTATAATAGTATACTAACCACATACCGAACCACATTACTCAATGGCATAGAGAATGGTTTTGGTCGAACGAACTTGCTACCCTATAACGTCAGCTTTGTACGATATATAAGGTGGTTTTATCATTCTATATTCTATATTGTATTATTAAATTCTCTTTACTGATTTGATAATGCGTTCAATATTAGATCAACTATAATATAGATCAGAGAACACACACAGCAGCATAATGTTTTGTTATATTAATTGAGAGTTAACAGTACCTATAGTGTTTCAGCACCTTAAGCACCGTCATGTATTCTTATTTTCATAATTAAAGTATTTTTATGATATTTTTTTAACAGTGTATTGATATATGAATATATTATTTCAGATGTTTTTTTGGGTTTGGTCACTTAGAAGTAAATATACAGTGTTATAGTATTTTTTATTTTTGTTTAAATCACAATTAATTTATATTATTAAACTAATTAAATCATTAGTTAATTTTGAAATAAAGAAAAATGCATTGATTTTGCGGGGTTTGAACCAGCGACCTTCAGCTTAATACGCATAACAAAATAAGCCATGTATTTGGTATAAATATTACGTATCTATGTGTATATTTCTGGTTTGATCTAATGTTCAATTAGACAAGAATGCTTTGATGAAAAACACCTATATTGTCTTTTTCCTTATTCATATATTTCTATAAAAAGAAATTAAAATTACGGTAAGAAAATAATTGTGTCAAGGATTTTAAGGATGCTCTTATATTTATATATTTGAAATTGAATTTTTAACTTGTTATTTCTTTAGAAAATTTAACTTTTTTATTAGCCAGAAACATAGAGGCCTGTGTTATTACTTCAATATTTTTTTTAATGTGTTTTTATTATTTATTTCAAAATATATTCTTGCTTTTATTTATATACCGGGTGTTCGTCAAGTTCGTATGGGCGTTTAACATGTAATTTTGATAAATTGCGATATACTACTTTCTCGAGTTAAATTCGAAGAAATACTTAGAACACTTTTCGATAGGGCATAAAAAGTTCTATAATTTGGTTTTAATTTTAATTTGCTAGCATGAGCCGTTTGGACGCTAGAATTTTTTTTGGTTTTTGATTTTAATTTTTTTCTCAAAATCTATGAGGTGTAGGAAAATAAGTATGATATGGAAAAATGCGGAATAATGAGTACTATAATTTAGTGAATAAACCATTATTTTAGGATGCATCGTTTAGTAGAAAAAAAATTAAAAACTTAATTTGTGAAAAAAAAAAACATTAAAAATATTAAAAAACATTTTAGAATTTTCAATAATTTTTCCTGCCAAACCAGAATAAGGTAGAAAAAAAAATTACTTAGTTATTATGTAGCTAATTTTTTTCTCTATATTACTGAATTTTTTCAGATTTTTTTCAGCAAATTTTGAAAAAAGTCTTATTTTGAAAAAATCCCAATATATATAATTTTATATTTAAACGTTTCAAATTAAATTAAACTAATACATGCTAAGTAACTTTAAATAATTATCATAGTAAAATTTTTTTAGAATTCATTACATTAACATAAAAAGACTTTAGGATTTAGTTCTGAATTAATTTAATTAAAAATCGATGTGTAATAATTATATGTTAATTATAAGAAAAACTTTTAAATATGGCCAATTTTATATATATATATATATAGGGGAGAGTTGCCGAATTTGGACCATTTACATATTTTCGAATATATGAGCTTGTAGGAGCATTTTTAATAAAAACGTTTAGGTGGAAAAAAATTGTATTATTGTTACCTTCAAATTAACATAATTGTTTATTTTGTTTTACATATTATAATAATACAATATTAATTTATAAAAAATGAGTGTTTGGTCCAATCAAGGAAACCGGTTTCTTAGAATGGACCACTGGTTTCTTAGAATAGAAAATTAAACACAATTACAACAAAAATACTTCTTGATTTTTGGACTCACTCCAGCACATTTTGTATGAACCCAAGTGTGGCATGTAATACATTGTATCATCTCTTCTTCCCTTATTTCATCACATATCATACAAAACCATGTAGTTTTCGTTTGTACTCGCTGTCCTTTCTTTTTAATTTTTTCATTTTCGTCATATCTTTTCTTCCCAATATTTTCTAGTTTTGTCTTTTTAAGCTTTTCTTCGGTGCATCGTTTTAATTCCAGAACGTTATCAGTACCGTTATTGGACCGGTCCATTTTGGGAAACTGCGATATGGTCCAATCTAAGCAACTTTACTCATAATGCAAAAATATACTACAAAACCCAACTTTTAACTTGTAGCTAATAAAATTATATAGTAATTTCTACCTGAATAAATTTGCTTTATAAATATGTAATACAATTTGCTGTTACTTACTTTAACAATGACCAAGATGGTTTCGTTGTTTGTTGAATTATTTAGTTCACAAACGTCAAAACAATAATTCTTTTCTACAAACACTGTCATGCGACTTACTGAGCTACTACTTTTTGCAGGAGCGTAGTTTAAACTAAAGTATATTATGTTACCTACATTAGGACATATATGTGTTATGCGAGCTATATACAGTAGTGGTCCAATCTAGGCGGCGGTCCAAATTCGGCAACTCTCCCCTATATATATATATATATATATATATATATATATCTTTATATAAAAAAACAATTAGTATAGATTAATAATAAAAACTAAGCAATATATTTATTATTCTCTCATAACTAGCTTTTATTTCGAGGCTTTAAATATTTTAAAATGTATATTATGTTATATTTAAATTTTGTAATTTTTCAATTGAAATTCGTTGAAAAAAATAAATTCATTATTTCTGCGTGTCAAGCCAGTTGAAATGGGTTAATGTTACCTGGAAGAATAATTAATAAGAAAAAAAATACAGAAACAAAACAAAAGCATAACGCCCGTGTGTTTGACAAAATAATTTAACAGAAAGATTCGTTTTTCAAATATTTTATATCAAAAAAAGAAGAGAACTTTTGAGTAGATCAGGTAACTCCAAAAGCATTCCGCTATTTTATTGTTTTGTTAAGTTAATTTTACCTTCACTGTGTAACGTTTGGATATTAAATATCAACAGTGCATAAATTTTAATTAAAACTTAACTATACGAAGTGAATAACTCAAAAGGTTGTTTTAGGTTTTTAGTTTCAGACAATAATAAAAGTTAACAAAACACTATTAGTTAATATAAATGTTAGGTTTTTGTTATTAGACTAGACTCTGTTAAATTTCATCTGATTTTAATTTTTAAGTACAATTTTATTAATTTCATTAATTATGAATTGCAAAAAAGCAAATTGAAAAACAACAGAAAACTAAAAATTTATTTTACAATCCCATTAATATACCAGATCAAGAGGAGTTTTTGTTTACACCCTTTTGGGTACATGGCGTGATTGTGTATGTATGTATGTATGTATAATTAACTTTTATTACATTATTTATTGTAAATTTCAATAAAAATTTACAGAAACATTATGTAATTTTATGTAGCATCTAAAAATAAATAATATTATTATCTGTAACAACTACAAAATCCATATTTTTTTACGAAATATGACATATTATGGTATTATATCACATATGTATTTTTTGTATTTTTTTAAATTTTTCTTTGCTAAATTTTCATAATTAATGAAGTAAAATTATTTCACATATAATTATATACTAATTTCTATTATAAAAATTTATATAAATTTACAAAACTTTTTACACTGTTATAAGATAAATAAACTTTTTTCTCTCTGTGTACATTTTTTCCCCAATATTTATATGATACTATCGAAATGGTTTAGATATGGGTTTACCCATATATAATTTTAATCTTTTCTGTTCTGTTTTCTTCAAGGTGAAAAGTATCTCGCTAACCAGTAACATAGCGGGCAATTCGACATCATCGCAAAAACTCTGGCTGTTGGAACGCAACTGTTCCAAGCACTGTGAACCAGGCTGCATAGTTATCGGCGAAAGAACAAAACTCTACGCGTGCACAAAGTGCTGCGAAGCGAATTATTGCAAATCGGGCAAAAGTTCAGCATCGCACAACAAATTATCACCGACTTATTACCATCGAAACCCCATTACCAAATGTGTTCAGCATTTTATGCTAGCGGCTATTGCTGCTACAATATTCACAATCATTTAGAATTCATAATAACATTGAACAAAAACAATGTTTGTAAGTGTATATCTGTGAAATTAATATAAGTAATAATAAATTAGGGTTGAGATTTTAAGGACATTTCAAGGCAAACAAACGGCTATATTCTGACAGCTAATTTTTCCAATAATTAGTTACCATAAATATGTAGCATTAAACGAATAAATCTAATGTAAAATTATCCTTTTTTGTATTTCCACCACCTGTCTGAATATAGCCTTTTGTTTGCCTTGAAATGGCCTTAAATCTCAATTTTTTTTTTAAATTAACTGTAAATTTTGGCTTTTTTTGTTTAAACCAGAGCATGTAACCGATAAAAATACACTCAAAAAAAAATTATATAATTTTATCTACAAACCAGAGCTGGGTAGTACTTAAAGTAAAAGTACTCTAAGTACGTACTTTAAGTATTTAGTACTTAGAGTACTTTACTTTAAGTACTTTTCAAATGTGATACTCAGTACTTGTACTTAAAGCTTTTTTACAAGTACTTAATACTTAAGTACTTTTGTGGTACTTAAAGTACATGCAAATACTTAAAGTACATAAAAGTACTTAAAGTACATAAAAGTACTTAAAGTACATAAAAATACTTAAAGTACATGTGAGTAATATTTGAAGTATATTAACGGTTTTGCAAATATACGTGCAAGTCGCTGGTGGCGTTAGGCTAGAGCTAACTTTCTAACTCAATGTTTAACAAACCTTTCTACTGTACAGTTTGTGTAATATTTCTCATATATTTATTGATAGTCAAGTTCAACATTATTATTTTCCAAAAATCTCGGATAAAACAAGTAAGTATTTCTATTTATTGTTTTGATTCACACACTTTCGTATACTTTATATTGTCGCTTCAATGTTTGTTGTATTATTCACTTTGTAGTTATATATTATGTAAATTACAAAAACGCTGCGTTATTTACGGGGACGACTTTTGCTGAGAAACACAAGAATATAAGAGAATAAAACTAATACTTTAAGGAAAAAATTAATTGCATGTTTAAATAAACAATTATTAGATCAAATTAATTGTGTATTTTGTTATAATTTCATTTGTAAAATATGGGAAGTAATTTATTACAGACCACTCTTCATTTAAATATTAAAACCAACAATTTTTTTGTTTCAAATTTTTTAAGACTCTTACAAACGTAAAAGGTATAATTTTTGTTCAATAATATTGTTAATTTTTAATAATTATTAGGCTTGGTGAATTTAATTTTAAATTAATTATGAAAAACCAAAATTTGCTATTTAGCTTGCTATTTATAATTTTGTTATATGTATTATGGCAATATTGATCAATATAATTGTACAATTATATTAAGAATTTATGTGTTGATTTATCATTTATCCCATACCACAGATATGAAATATTTATGATTCGTTGTAAAAATTTGTCATTTTGACATTATTTATTTGTTTTGAATAAAATTTTGTTGCTATATATAAATTTTTGTCACTAAAATTAAACTTTTTTTTATTCGCAGAAAGTACTTTAAGTACTTTTTATAAAGTACTTAGAGTACTTGAAGTAGTACTGGTACTTAATACTTTAAGTACATTTTATAAAAGTACTGGTACTTAATACTTAAGTACTTTTTAGAAGTACTTAACCCAGCTCTGCTACAAACCATGAAATATTATGATATCTAGTATTTCTATGTATAGCAACTGCTGTATATTAGATACATAATTGTTTAAAAATACATAATATCAAAACTATTACAAAACATTATGTAATATGATATATTACCAACGGAATGGAAAAGTACAATATGTATGTAATATTACAATTTTTTTAGTAAATTTACAGAATTTCAGTAAATTTGCTGTAAGGAATTTTCCATAAATAAGTAAAGTTTGTTTACTTTTATAATATTATTGTTGGTATAATTACATACATTTCTAAATTTACATAATGGATGTATTTTAGAAATGAATGAATTACATTTAAAATATTTTATTAGTATTATTACACCAAATATATACTAAGTCTTATTATTTTGATGAATTATTACAGTTTGTTATATTAATATGCAAGCTGTAATTTTAACATAATTTAATAAGTTATACCAACAATACGTAATTCTACATTAAGTATGTGATGCGATTTGTAAAAAGTAAACAATTTTACATACTTATTAGGTCATTTTTACTTACTTTATATACAGAGCCGTATTTACCTCTTTCGAGGCCCCAGGCGCAATTAAAATATGAGGCCCCAGGCGCAATTGAAATATGAGGCCCCCTTGCAGATATTCTTCAACTGAAAATGAATTGTCAGTGGAAAAAAAATAGTTTTAGTCCTATTATTATTATATAAAAATGTTTTTAATTTATTTAAATTATTTATACATTGGTATTTTGTTACAATAGCCAGATAGGCACCCTACTTAATATGCAGGTTTTTATTATCTTATTGACAATGACAACACCAGTTCTTCAACATTAGAAATGTATTGAAATATAATTTACTAGAAACTAAAAATTAAAATATAATTTTCAAATTGATCTTAGTGACTGATATCTGATTTGAAATCTGAGGCCCCTTAGCTACGAGGCCCCAGCTTGCGCCTCATGCGCCTGTGCATAAATACGGCTCTGTTTATATAATTATATTGAATTATGTACAAAATTACAGTAGTTTGAGATAGAAATATAGAATTTTTATGATAAAATGAAATTACAGATTTTTTATAGTAAAATTTTACCTCTAATTTTTTTGTAATTTCACTATTTTTTCGTACATTGTATTGGTTAACACTTAACCAGTATTTTAAAATCGGTTTTGTTCTTTAACTAATTTGAATCGATTATTTTATTATTAAATAAAACTGTGTAAATAATGTATATATTGCTTGTCAAATTCTATTTTTTTTTTGTAGTTTTAAAATATATTTATTATGTAACAAAATTGTAAAATTATTTTCAATGGGGGTCGTTGCACAATTTTTTTTTTTTAATCCGAAATATATATTAAAACAACTACGTAAATATAAGTTTCAAAGTAAAATTATTATTTATAATACATAAGAAAATAAATTTTTGAAGTTACATGCTAAATTTGAATTTGTTCGTTTTGACGTAATAAAAATTCTTATTTTTTTTAAAAATACTGTAATATATTTTAAATAAATAAAATAAATATGTTCTGACATTGTTTTTATATAATCTATCAATATTTCGCTTTGAAATAGTGAATTTTACTGAGTGCAATGATGCCCAATGACATTATTTATATTCAGAAAATGAAAATTTAATTATAAGTTACAAAATTCTCCTATTTTTTCTTTAATTTAGAAATACATTGTTTTCAAATTGTTTAATACCGAACGAAATGCTTAATAAATAATTTTAATTACCAGATTACTATAATTAATAATAATAACTATTTTGTAATATTATTAGATTAAATTTATTTCTTCTTTTTAATACATTTACTTTTAAAGTAAATTTAATCAGTGTTTATAAAACTCAACCGAAAACGAAAGAAAGAAAAAATAGGTATACTGTAAGAGACTTATGATTAGTTTACTTGAGAAGTGGTTTAGAAAAAGGTTTCTGCTAGAAAGTTTTTCAACTTTTATTTGCGTTTTATTAAGCTAAGTTTTGCAGCTGAAAAGTTTACAAAAAAAAAAACTTTAAACGAAAAAGTGACAACATTTTTGTGCTATTGTGTTGGTAGGCACTGCCAATAAAATACTTCCATTTTCACTTACAATGTTATATAGGTACAAAAGTTTTTCTAGTTTTTTTTTTGGTCAAATTTTAATTACATACCTAATATTTTTACCACTTTGACTGCAAGGAAAAGTGGTATAGCGTTTGGTACGGTGTCTGTAACATTTTCAAAAAAAAAAATTGTGTATAGAAATCCTTCATATAGTCCCTAGATGACGAATCTGAACTTAGTTTATGTGGGTGTATGTGTGTGCGTCGTCAGCTCGCTCGGTCGTAAGTCAAAATTTTGTGGCCGTAACTCGTCCTAGATGGTTCAACCGATTTTAATGAAATTTTCAGGATAAATTTGTCTAGTACACAAGATGATCATGTAGTTTAATTTTTTTCCGGTGATGACAACTTTCCGAGAAAAAAATTACTAAAGTTTTTAAAAATTTATATTGGCTACATTATTTATACGATTTTGATCAAATTTTCAAAAAAAAATTCTCTAATGTTTCCATTAATTATATAATTTTATTAATATCCAGTGTTGCCAACTTTCCAAGAAAAAAATTACTAAATTTTTAGAAAATTTATTATGACCACTATTTAACCGATTTTAATCAAAATTTCATAAAAATTCTCCTAGTGCCAAAATAAATTATGCAATTTTAACAAAATACAGTGTTGCCAACTTAGCGGAAAAAAATCGCAATTTTTTTAAAAAATTCATTGTGGCTACATTATTTATTCGATTTTGATCAAATTTTCAGGAAAGTTTCTCCTAGTGCCCACATAAACTATAATTTTATTAAAGATATTGTGTTGCCAACTTTCCGAGAAATGTCAAAGTGGTCTATATATGGGTTTACCCATATACTTTTATTCTTGTTTTTGTTTGTTCTATATCACAAAAATCTTACTTTCGAGAAAATGATGTTTTAAAGTTTCTAAACTGAATTGTTTATAGTAAGGATATGGAACCACTTAAAATTTATATATTTTCGAAACTATTAAAATAAATAGAAATATTTGCCAAAATCAGCAAAAACTTAATTAACACATCTTAACACCACTAGTCGATATTTTGTGGTTCAATACATATTTTAATATAATTTTATGTTTGTTGTGTATATGTAATACATATACATTACATTATATTTATACATTAGTAAAAGTATTTCTTATCAAGCCGGTCGTGAATGAATTGTAATTAAAATAGAAATATTTCATTAACATAAATTATAACTTTGATACTTTTATGATTTTTTATATGAATGCATTAAAAAGTAGTTATCATATTGCACTATGATGTAATATTACATTATATTAGAGAGAGAAAGAGAAAGAAATATATTATTATTTCATATAATTACCACATTTTTTTCTGCAAATTTTAAGTACACTGTAAAATAAAATTCGGTAATTTTACATAAAAACACTGGGGCAACTTATTTACACCAGTTTAATATATAAATTTACAGACATCACAATACATACTTACTTTTTCGGTAAAAAAAACATATATAACAAGCTAAATTAATTGCTTTACTTAAAATATATTATTTTTGCAGAAAATTTATCGTTTTACTGAAATAGTATATAATTTTTTACTATAGTTTTTATGTAAAATGGCAGCTATTTTTTACAGTGTACTTTATCATTATATAAACGAATATTATTAAAAATCTAAGCTTAATATATAAAAAAAAATAATAAATTTTTATAATAAAAAATAACTATTACTAATAAAAGTATTTTTAATATGAACGAACAATTTAAAATAACTTAAAAACTTATATTTGTTTTATTTAGTTAATTTGTTTTTACTAAAATTTATTAAGACGTATTTAGAGTTTCTTTTACATTACTTTTAGTTAAAAGCAGTCATGTTTTCAATATTAATTTTTGATTTTATTATGTATTAAATATAAATTAATTTTATAAATTAAATACTTTTTAATATAGTAAAAGATATTTCCGAACTCATTATATTAAAATAAAACGGCTTAAGGTTTAAGTTCTGTATTAACATTTTAATTTGAACGTCCGTCTTCATCATTTTTCCTGATAAATGAAATAAAATATTAATACGAAACTTAAACCTAAAGTATTTTTATTCTAATATAATGAGTTTCGTAAGATTTTTTTACTATGTTACAAATTTATTGATTAATTATAATTTATTTCAATATTGTTTTTTTTTTATTATTATAATAAAACTTTACAGTTATGATTAATATATTTTTATATATACAGGGTGATTTATATATATATATATATATATATATATATATATATATATTATAATTTAAATATTTATAATAATTTATTTTAATGTGGCCTTATGTAAGTTTTGTTTAAAATATGTCTTTATTCTGTTACAAATTGTAAATAAATATGAAATAATTCCTTGTATATGAAACAAGCATATGTATTTAATTTTATAGTTTTTTTTTCAAATACAGTCAACAAATAAGTATAATTCATTGTCTAATTTAAGTTAATAGCGTTTCAAGTAACACATACTTAAGAAAAAATGATGATGCAGTTCGCATAGAGATCTTATGATTGAGTTTAAAGTTTTAATAAATAATTATTCTGTGATTACTTAATTTTTTAAGTATAGCATTAAAACATTTAATAGCAAAATATATACATACATACACAATCATGCCATGTACTTAAAAGGGTGTGGCACAAACTCTATTTCCACTATCACGAAATTAATAGTAGTTGTAGCTTGTGGCTTCAGGATTTTCACAAGTAGCTTATAAATAGTAGATAAAATATAATACTACTATTTCTAGCTACTTTTAGTAGCTTATAGCTAATTTTACTAGCTTGTAGCTACTTTTAGTGGATTATTACTATTTTTAGTAGCTTATAATTATTTTTAGTAGCTTATAGTTACTTTTAGTAGTTTATAGCTACTTGTAGTAGCTTACAGTTATTTTTAGTAGTTTATAGCTACTTTTAGTTACTTTACAACCACTTTTCTATACTTAATCATTACTTTTCTTAACGTAGATTGTTTTTATTATTATTTTGACTAAAAGGAAAAAATGTATAGTTCTCATTACGGTGTTTGCATCATTTACAAAGTAGCTTAAAAAGTAGCTTAATATTTGCCTTTAAATGTTGCCGTTGGAAGTTTATTACATGTAATATCAATCGCGTTAGCCTTATTTATTATATCAGAAAAAAAAAAGTCATAAACTTCTGAATAATTGTAAAATTACTGATTGATTTTCTAACATTTTGTTTAAACATTAGTAACCAATTTACTAGTTATGAGTGACTGCGTCCCGACAAAATTTGTCTTCAATTTTTAATTATTGTAAATTGTTTATTATATATTTATTTATGTGTGTTCAAAAATTTATAAACTAGTAAATTGGTTTACTAGTGTTTAAACAAAATGTTGGAAAATTAATCAGTAATTTTACAATTATTCAGAAGTTTATGACTTGTTTTTTTCTTTCTTGATATAATAAATAAGGCTAACGCAATTGATGTTACATGTAATAAACTTCTGACGGCTACAGTTCCGTTAGAAAGCATTTTTGGACATATGTTTATTTGTAGTTTTTTATTTAGATTACTCATAGGAATCATCCGGTGTAGTTTTTACCCGACGTCATAAAACACCTGGTATATATAAAAATATATTAATCATATCTGTAAAGTTTTATTATAATACTTTTGGGAAAAAGTAGCGGTAGCAGTAGCTTTATAAATTTTAGCTTGTAGCTGTAGTTTTTCATTAATTGAATAGCTTGCTCAGTTCTTTGTACTTGGAAGTGTTATAATGACTCTATCATTCGCATCTCTATAAAAGCCATGTGTTTCTTAATAAAGCATTTTAATTGAGGTCTACTGAATTGCTCGCCTTGTGCTTATAAACATGACATTAGTTTCAACGCGTACTCTATTTATACAATGTTTTTGAAAAGTGTAATTTTTGTGTTTTATCTTATAAATTATCCAGTTTTTTCTACAATTGTAAATAGTGACGAATACGAAATTGTTTTCCCGAAATTCTATACAAAATCGCAACGGCATAAACGTGACTTAACATCAAATATTTATCACGAATTTGATATTAATATTACTATTGTTGAATTGAACGATTGGTTATTGGAATTTGATAATAAAAATGTGCTTCTTTTGTCCGAAAATTTCACAGTTACATCGGATCGGGAAAGTTTCGAAATCGATAATTGTGAATTTCTAAATGGAAGAATATATAATATTGAATCGAAATCTGCAATAACATTACAATAACATCAAATTACCGGCTTTATAAATATCGGTGTAGTTTATTATTTTATACAACCGTTGAATAATAGCGAAGCCCATGTTTTGTATAAAAGTCGTGTTAAAACTAGAGAAAATAATTTGAGAAGAGAGAAAAGAAATTCGAAATTAAATAGTGTGTGTTATACAACAGAGTTCTATAATTTAACAGAAGATATAGAGATAGATAAAGATGTGATAGAATTAAATGATTTTCATGATAATGAAGGAATTGATGATAAAATTGAATGGGAAAAAGAACAAATTGATCCTGAAGAAATGGGATATTTTTACGATTCCGCTTGGGAGACGCATATTTTTAAAAGTATGTAGATAACTTAAATATTTATGAGCTACACTGTAAAAAAATTTGGTAAAATGTACGTGCATTTTATGTAAGTACTTAAATTTTCGGTAAAAAAACATATATCTAATATTGTAAATTAATTATTTTATTTAAAATTATATTATTTTATTTAAAATTATATTATTTTACAGAAAATTTATGTAAACCATTGATTTTGCTGAAATAATATATAATTTTTTTAATATTGTTTTTATATAAAATAGCAACTTTTTTTACAATGTAGATAAGGAAATAATTTCAAACTCAATTTCTTTTCAAATAATTAAGTAAATTTACATAAAATACGTGTATTTCATGTAAGTTACTTAATTTTTTCGTGAAAAACATATATCTAATATTGTAGATTAATTATTTTGCTTAAAATTATATTACTTTTACAGAAAATTTGTGTAAACCATCGACTTTGCTGATATAATATATATTTTTTACTATGATTTTTATATAAAATGGCAACTATTTTTATAGTGTCGATTAGAAAATAAATTTTAAAGTCAATTTCTTTTCAAATAAAACAGAAAAGAATATAGAATAGTACAAAGTGTATTTTATTAGCTAAGTGAATACTTTATATACTTTATATACTTTATATACTTTCCTCTGATGATCTACACGTAGTATATGGAAACATCCAATTTCAATATAAAGTAAAATAAAACGTCAATTTAAAGCTTTTTTATTTTAATATAATTGTATAAAATATATTTTAGAAACTTTTCAGATTAATGGGATCGTTGCACATTTCTTTAAAATTTTCTTAATACAAAATGTACATTAAAATAACTACATAAATATATGTTTTAAAAAAAAATTATTTATAATAAATAAGAAAATAAATTTTTAAGTTAAATATTAAATTTTAATTTACTTGTCGAAAAATATTAGTGTATCAGCAAATATAGATATATATATATATATATATATATATATATATATATATATATATATATACAGGGTGTAACAGAATAACTATTCCTAATTTTCAGAAATGATAGAGGGCACATAAAGAAACATTTTTTATTAATAAACTAGTGTCCGGAAATTTTTATTTTTTTTTTGGCAGTCGATTGTAAAAAAACACAACTTTATGTTATAACCCGAGAATTAACGGAGATTTATAATGTCCGTTAAGACCATTTCATTCTACTCAAAAAAGTGCCTTAAGAATGTGAAAATTATTTTCATCTAATTTAAAAAACCATCGAGATATCGCCATTTATCAAAATACGGAAAATGCGAACTTTTCGCAATAACTCGAAAACAAAAGACGATAGCTAATTTTTGTTTTCATAATTGAGTTTCTCTCAAAAAAAGGGATCGAGGATGCGCGGTCCATTTTTCCATATCTTTTATAGTTTCCGAGTTTCCCTATGAAAACGTCCAAATTTGCACACCCTGTACATCGTTACAACTTGTGTATCGAAAATGGTGGTCGTAACTTCGAACAATTTTTATAAAGTTTAATGCACTATTATTTCTAATAAAATGTTCCTTAACTTAAGTACTCTTTGACGTTGTAATAATTAAAATTGTTTTTAACGATATCTAGTGTATATTGACACCGAGAAATTTTCGGACACTAGTTTATTAATAAAAAATGTTTCTCTAAATGCACTCTATCATTTCTGAAAATTAGGAATAGTTATTCTGTTACATCCTGTATATATATATATATATATATATATATATATATATATATATATATATATATATATACGTATATCATCGTCAATAAAAATATATTATACAAATTACATAAATAAATAAAAAACAAACAAAGCATAGAAACAAGCTAGTAGGTAACAAAATACAAGTTATTGGATTACAAAATTTAACTTAATTTATACATGATTAAATTTTGTAAGTTTAATCATGCATAAAATCAAATTAATATATTTTCCTGAATTATCATATTTTTTCCAAAAATAATTTTTAATATATTATGCAATTAATATAAAATATTGTTGAGAAATTTCTAAAAAACTTTCGAATGAAAACAAACCAATAAAGTTGTAATAAAAAAAAAAAAAAAATAATCGTGTAACTTTTGATTTATTAGAGCGAAAAAGCAGTAAAATTTTTGCACCGAAACGTTGGCTAGAAATTGCTATTGGAGTCGATTATTCTGTTATTAATTTTCACGGAAAAACTAAAGTTCAACGATATATTCTAGCTCTTATGAACATTGTAAGTTTATTTATATTATTTCATACACATAATTACGCCATATACCCAAAAGGGTGTGGCACAAACTCCTTTTCTACTATACCAAAATCAGTTACATCCAAACATTCCTATGCAAACATGCAACTTTAGTTTTATCTATATTCATAATTCCTCTCTCATACATGCTCTTTTTACTTGGAAATTTAAATTCACACTTAATCATACCAGTCTAACTACTCACGTCCATACAAACGTATAGTTTCAAAATTATTACATACATACATACACAATCACGCCATGTACCCAAATGAATGTGGCACAAACTATTTTCATCATTCGGAAATCAGTCGCCTCCAAACATTCCTATCCAACAAGCAACTTTTGCTTCATTTATATTCATAATTCCTCTCATACATGCTCTTTTATTCCTACTACTTGGAAACTTTCGCTCACGCAAGCCACTCTCTCAATCATACCACTCCAACTACTCATCGGACGTCCACTGGCAAACGTATACCATCAAAATCATTCAAATAAATCTTTTTAACCAAACGTTCATTAGACAATCGCTCAACATGACCGAACCATCTTAACTGACTAACACCAACTTTTGCTACAACATATACATTTTTTAACCAAATGTTTATTAGACATTCGCTCACCTTAGCTGGTTAACACCAACTTTTGCTACTAATATTTTTTCAAATTTCACTAATCGTATTTCGTACCCGATTCCTCCTAGTTACACCACATACCCCACGTATTATTTCCTTGTGATATGCTCGAGAAATAACGTATATTGTATATAGGTAAGTGCAATCTATCAGGATCCTTCGCTCGAATGATATTGTACGAACATAAAAAGTACAGTCCGATAAAGCAGGGAAATGCTAGGAAATCGCTGGAAAATGTTAATGCTTGGAATAGGAAATTGCATATAACGCTAAGTAAGTCACAGAAAAATCATTTTCTATTTATTTTTAAATATTATATATATATATATATATATATATATATATATATATATATGTATATATAAATATATATATATATATATATATATATATATATATATATATATATATATATAAATTAAGGAGAGGTTCTTTTGATTTTTCTTTAAAAATCTGATTTTTTTTATTCCATATTTTGAAAGTTTTTCATGTCTAGAATATGTGTGCGATAGAATTTTTTTTTTAAATAAAGAGCCTAAAATTCGGGAATAGGGCACTTAATTAGCCTTTAATTAGCCTTTAATTATTGACTACTTGGATTCCAATTTGAACGTGTCGTTTTTTTAAGGTTCCGCTAGCTTAAGCTTAAGCTAGCGGAACTTCGATTTTTTTTAAAAAATGAAGAACCTAAAATTCGGGAATAGGGTACTTAATTAGCCTTTAATTAGCCTTTAATTCTCCAATAATTTTTATCTCGATTGGGCAAACCGGCCCAATGTAGCAAGTTCATGTAGCAAGTTAAAATTTAACAAATATTTAAACGCGTTTATTTCAGAACCGTATTTTGTTTCCTTACGCAGAGAGTAGCGTTTGAACAGTTCATTTGATTTACTTTCAGTAAAGTCCAATTTGAAGAACTTGTTTTTTTTTGTATGTCTTATACCTAAAATAAAGACAAAAAATTGATGTTTACTATTTTTAAGAAAAGATCAAAGTTTATAAAAATTAGGTCAAAAAACTAACTTTTTTACAAAAGTTTATAATTGGGTCAATTTTTGTCCAATTTTATTCTAGTTAAATATAAGTTATAGGAAATATTATCTACTTTAATTGTACAAAATTGTGCCGCCATTTTGTTTTTTTTACATGACAAAAACAGAAATTATTCTCGAAATTCTAAAAAATAAAAGTGCCAAAACCGCATGTTCGTAAGACTTTTCATTGTCCTAAAAAAAATTCCATACATTGCCTATATTTCAGCGAGAAGCAAAAGAACCTTCCCTTAATACGTCTTTTTCCTGATAAAAACGAATGTTAAGTTCGTTGAAACATAAATTGTTAATAAACATTAATACAGAAATACAACTTTAAGCGCTTTTTATTCTATTATAATAAATTTTATGTTAATATAATGAAATCTGAAAGATTTTTAACTATATTATATTAAAAAAAAAATCTTTGAGAATACATTCTATTAAAATAAAACGACTTTAGATTGTAGTTCTGTATTAATATTTATTGATAATCGTCAAGAAAAATACGAATTAAATTATAATCGATAATAATAACAAGTGAAACTTTAGATGCCGGCGAGCCACGTCACGACGTCGCAATATGGCTGACGCGTACTGATATTGGTGGGCCATCCGGTTATGCACCCGTTTCCGGTGCCTGCGATCCGAACCGAAGTTGCACCCTTAACCGGGACGAGGGATTGACGAGTGCTTTTATTATCGCTCACGAGATGGCACACGTGTAAGATAAAATGACTAATTAAGTATATAGTTTTGATGTCGTAATAAATTTATTATTAAAATTATAAATTTACAATTACAGTCAATAAGATTTTATGTTTTAACAAATATTTTAATTTCCATTTAATCGCAGTGAAATAATACATAATTAGAAAATTTATTAAATTTTGAGAAAAAATATTGTCCTTGCCAGGATTCGAGTCTGACACCTCTTGCTTTTGCGGCAATTGTACTAACTACTAGACTAAGAGCCTCCGATAAAACAAATACATTTTTCTGATTATATTGTGTTTGACTAGTCTAGAGTAGACTAGTTTATATATACAAAGAATTTTTTTTAGAAATTGTAATCAATTTGGAAGATGCTTAAATAAAAATTTCAATTTTGGATTTTTAGCCAAGCTTTCGGTGAGATAAGAATCCACAATTGAGATTTGTATTTAAACATCTTCTAAGTTGACTACAATTTCCAAAAAAAATTATTTATTAACTTTTCTAGTAGTAAGTAATTATTATTTAATTTTATATATATATATATATATATATATATATATATATATATATATATATATATATATACCGGGTGTTCGTTTGTTAAGTTCGTATGGGCGTTTAACATGCAAATTCGATAATTTGCGATATACTTTTTTCTCGAGTTAAATTCGGTGAAATATTTAGAATACTTTTTAATAGACAATAAAAAGTTCTATAATTTTAATTTGCTAGAATGTGCCGTTTGGGCGCTAAAATTTTTTTTTGATTTTTTGGTTTTTATTTTTTTTCTCAAAAACTATGAGGTCTAGGAAAATAAGCATGATATGGAAAAATGCGGAATAATGAGTACGATAATTGAGTGAAAAAACCATTATTCTACGATGCATTGTTTGATAGAAAAAATTAAAAACTGAATTTTTGAAAATTTGACAAGGGGGTACCCCCGGGATTTTTTCAAAATAAGAGTTTTTTCAAAATTTGCTCAAAAAAATTTGAAAAAATTCAGTAAAATAAAGAAAAAAAAATTGACAAAAAAGTAGCTGTAATTATAGCTTTATAAATTTTTAAAGAAATAGCTTGTAGCTGTAGCTTAGCTACATTAATTGACTAGCTTGTCTTGAATAAGTGGAAATTAAAATATTTGTAAAATACAAATTCAGCGTGCAAAGTGTGTCGTGTAGCGTGTATTCGTGCCGTCGAATGGAATACGATCATAAGTATATAATAAATAACATCATAAACATTATACTTGTATATTCTAGCCTTGGTTTAACACATGATGGCGACCAAAAAGCGAATAATACGTGCGAGGATGAAGCACTCGAAGGTAGTATAATGGCCCCTATGGTTGCTGCCACATTTCATAAATTCGCTTGGTCTACCTGCTCGAAAAGGGAGTTTCATAGAAGAGTCACGTAAGAATCCTTGATTCATACATACATACACAATCACGCCATGTACCCAAAAGGGTGTGACACAAACTCTTTTCATCATTCCGAAATCAGTCGCCTCCGAACATTCCTATTCAAACAAGAAACTTTCGCTTCATCCACATTCATAATTCCTCTCATACATGCTCTTTCATTCCTACTACTTGGAAACTTTTGCTCACGCAAAACACTCTCAATCATACCACTCCAACTACTCATCGGACGTCCACGCAAACGTATACCATCAAAATCATTCAAATAAATTTTTTTAACCAGACGTTCATTAGACATTCGCTCAACGTGTCCGAACCATCTTAACTGACTAACACGGCAACTTTTGCTACAACATTTTTTTTCAATTTCACACTTATCATACACTAATCTATTTCGTACCCGATCTCTCCTATTTACACCACATACCCCACGTAAAAATCTCATTTCTACAACAGTAATTTTCCGTTTATGCTTTTGCAACCAAACTCAACATTCAGTAATATATATCAACGTAGGCACTAAAACTGCATTGTATATACTCAAACGGGCTTCTTTGGAAACATTTACATTCTTAGCAAAAGTTCCCAAAGCACCCAAAACCTTACAACCAGCATTTACTCTCCTTTCAATTTCACGATCCTTGATTCTATCCGGTATATATTTTAAGAGTGGTATAGTGCTTCTAAGCGAACAAAACTCCTTTGGAAAATATGTAAACTAAATTCAAAATTTCAAGCGAGTCGAGTTAAACCAATCAAAAACGATCGTACAGTTTGCAAACCGATAGTGTGATTTGACAGAGCATTATTTGTTTAATTTTATTGATTTTATTGTTATTTAATTTTCAATTATTTGTTGAAATATTCTTGAAATATTTTGTTAATCTCTAAACTATAACCTCAGTAAAAAGAAAATTATGGTTATTCAAATGTATCTCATATATAATTGAGTTAAAAGTTGTTTTTGTATGCTATACATGTTCTCAAAGTTCGACAAATTTTAAAGTCAAAACATGTTTTGTTTTTCGGGGTGTGGTAAGGAGTGAAATGGTCCAAATGGGACATGTCTTACATGACCTTAAGGACAAAACTCCAGACTTTGTTGTACAAATTTTTTTATTTAATTTCGTTCAAAATTGGCCGAGTTACACCTATTTGAAAATCGGTAATTTTTCTAATTTGTCAAGTGACGCGTTTTTTTTTGCCGAGTGTGTATATATATATATATGGTACCCCGACATAAGCGCTCGCGACATAGGCGCCCCGACATAAGCGCCCCGACATAAGCGCTACAGACAATTGCGCTACCGACAATTGCGCCTCCCGACAAAAGCGCCCCAGATAATAAAAATTTAGTATTTTTGTGTTATGGTTAAAAATATAATTATAAATATTATTTTGAATTACTATTTATTTTTTATCAGCAGAGTGGATGATATGTAAATAATATTGTATGTATTATTATTATTATTAAAATTATGTGTTTTATATATACCTATGTTAAAGTGACCAGATGTTTTACATTGGGATGTGGGACAGATAAAAAGACACGTTCTATTTTTAATTATTATTTTATTATTATTATTTTATTATTATTATTATTATTATTTATTTATTTGAAAATTCCAAAATCGTAGAAAATATTCAAGGAAAACACAGGAAAAAAAATTTTTACGTTAATTTTTTTTTGGCGGCATCAATTATGTATGCATACAGTGCTAACTTGGAATAAATTCAGTAAATCACAGATCTATTCTATTTTAAAAACTGCTTGGACACGTCGATTAGTATTTTAAGTAGAGGCATTTTTTATAAAAAAAAATCAGTGTACAATTTGTCTTAAATTTATTGCGTATTTTTAAAGTACATATCAAGTTATTCGTAACTGCCATATTTCAAATTTTTATTTCTTGTCATTTACAAAATATTAAACAGAAATTTATTTTTAGCTGGAAAATAGAAAGAAACATAATATTACCTTACTAGTTTACATATTTCAATAAATGCTCAAGATGTTGTTCATTCACTATCTGACAGAAATGAAAAAAGAAAGAAATTTTTACTTTACTATAAAAATTTTATGAATTTTTTTCTTCGAAATTATAAAATATATCAAAACACGGTTTTCTAGGAGTGAAAGAATATACTTTCAACTTTATTCAGTAATTTTTATTTCTACTTTTGTTGAAAATCGAGCGAGTTCTAACTCTTTCTTTGCAACTCTGCCGAAACACATAACAATTCTACCGAACAAGACAAGAAACCGGACCAAATTTTCAATTTTTTTACTGCGAAACTATAAATGTTAATTATCCGCGGTTTTCACTGGTTGAAAGAATAGTTTTTGAACTTTATTCAGCAATTTTTATTTCTATTTTCGTTGAAAATCAAGCGAGTTCTAATCCCTTTCTTTACATACTACGCAGGACTCTCACTTAAAATAAGACATATAACAATCCTTTAGGTCACGGTGTGACTTCGGATGTTATATAATACACACCAGTTAACACTGCGAAAGAAAACCACAATAATAATAATAATAATCATAATAATAATATAATAATTTTGTAATATAATTATATCATATCACTGTTGTACATACTTGCCTCTACGGAGGCCGTTGTACAATGTTGTGTACCTCTAGAGGTGAAGTAAAGAATAATAATAATAATAATAATAATAATAATAATAATAATAATATATATATATATATATATATATATATATATATATATATAAAACCATATATAAGCACACATTTTTTTATTTTTATTATCTGAGGCGCTTTTGTCGGGAGGCGCTTTTGTCGTGTAGCGCAAATGTCGGTAGCGCTTATGTCGGGGCGCTTATGTCGGGGCGCTTATGTCGGGGCGCTTTTGACGGGACACGATATATATATATATATATATATATATATATATATATATATATATATATGAGCATTTCCATTACTTTACAACAAATTTTTTAAGCCAAAAAATTCTCAAGTATAATATTTTTAGGATATTTAAAACTAATTAAATTCTTTCTTTTTTCGCAAAAATCAGCTTACTTCATCAATCTAGAAGAAAGTTATGAATTTTTGAAAATAACCATTTTCCATAAAAGTAATGAATTTTTAATATTTCATAATTATCTATATAATTAAGTGAATTTATTAAAGTTTTCACCACTATGTTTTTTTTTTCAAAAAAGTTAAATATTTATTTAAAATCTAGCGTTAAAATGATCAAATCAAAATTCAGTTTTGCCAAATACATTTCTGAAACAAAAACAAATTACTTGTTCACATTAACTTTGGGACCTATAAAATGTATAATTTTTACATTTATTTTCGAAATGGAAGCATTTTTTAAAAAAGTTTTGGTTTGGAAGTTAAATTTAAATTTATTCTTATTTATCTTTTTTGTACCTGATTTTATGATATTTTCAAATAAATACGATTCAAACATAAATATCCTTTTTTACATATTATACATTATTTACATAAAAAATTTTTTTTACGTAAATAAAAATATCAAATAAATTTGGCTTCTAATCTAGAATATAATTTTTGTAGAAAATGGTTTTGCTTACAAAACGCGCCACCCGGTAAGGGTGAAGTGGTTTTAAAACCAACTTTACAAACCACATTCAGTATGGACGAACAATGCCGTATGGAATTTGGAAATGGGTTGGTATAATCGTAAAATATCTATCGAGGTGACTTAATACCAAGACAGGTTACGCCATACGCCTTCCTCTAACAGGTTAGACACAAACTATAAACTGCATTATGGCGTAAACTGTATTGATGCTAACTCACCTTTGCTATTTATAAATTTTTAATTATGTTACTGGAATTTATAGCTATCAGATGTGTCAAGCGTTTGATATAATTGAACCGTGTTCACATCTATGGTGTGGACATAAAAATACGTCGCTAGTTTGTAAAACGAAGAAGGGCCCGCCTTTAGAAGGCACTGAATGTGGACCAAATAAGGTAAATTTATTTTTTCGTAGATTTATAAATTAAATAAATTTGCAAAACAAGTAATAGTATATTTTTAAAAATTTATATACTGTGTCAATTTTTATCACATTAAATGAAAATCAAAAATGATAAATATCATTTATTTTTATTGTACGTTATTATGCTGTACGTTATTATGTTGATGACAAAGCTAATAATACAAAAATATCTATACTTAATATATTTGCATATAATTTTATATAATGTAATATTTAAATAGTTTAAAATCAAAATTTAATGTAGTCAATTTGTTTATTAATATTATTTTGTTATATTTACAAACAAATCAGTACTAATTATATATATATATATATATATATATATATATATATATATATATATATATATATATATAATAATAATAATATTTTGAAATTTGTATTTATTTTTTGTATACTTAGCAACACTGATTATTTTTGCTATATTGTTCGTATACATTAAAAAACAAACAAAAAAAAACAGTTATTTGTATTCGTGTTTTAAATTTTGTTTCACGCTTGCAAATTAATAGATTTTCAAGATTAATTTGGTAATTATTTAATAATTCAATTTATATTTTATTTAACATGCATTATACATTAGTTTATGCAACTTGAATAAAATTTTAAAAAGATATTTATTATAAGCTCATATAAACATACTTAATGATAATGTCATAGATTTAGTTAGAATTTATTATTATTTTCAATTTATTAATTTCGAATATTGGTTTTTTTTGTTTGTGTTTAGTTTTGCATAAACGGATATTGTGAAGCAAATACGTATGGCTATCAATTAGATCCCGTGTCCCATAATCCTCAGGATGGGGGCTGGACTAATTGGTCCAAATGGGGTACATGCTCTAAATCTTGTGGCTTTGGGGTGAGATTTCGTACTAGATTTTGCAACAATCCATCGTAAGTTACCTTATTCTATTTTAATACTTTATTTATTACTAGAATTTCGAATAAATAATTATTAAACGGCATAATGATTACACTGTAAATTTTTTTTATAAAAACAGTTGCTTTGTCATATTGTGTAATTGTGTAATTTTAAATGTAATTCTACAGAAGTTGTAATAATACTGAATATTATCTCTAATATTACTTAAATTATTTTGTAAAAATGCTATTGTAATATAATTATAATTTTAGTGCTATACAAGTGTTATGGAAAAATGCAAAATATTATCTATTTGCAGCACAAATTTACATAAATTTTTGTGAAAATATGTAAATCTGCTATTTTACTATATGTAATATTTTACTTCCATAATAGTTTTATGAAAACAAAATAAATGTAGTAAATTTACATTATACAGATAAAATTATATAATTTTTATTTAATTTCACAGACGGTTTTTATAGTGTAGGTTTGATAATCATAGGATATGAAAATAAATAAAAAATAATAATAACTAAATTTAATATGGCAAATAAATTAGCTATACAGGGTGTTTACGGTCTTTCTCTATATTCTTTTAGGACGCGATAAACCTTAAAACGCCCTTAGTAAAAGTCGTCTCATAAGCGCGAGATAATAATTCGTTTAGTTTTTACTGGGAAGCGATTAATTTGTTTTAAACTCTAGTCAATTTTACTACTTAATCAGCATATTCTTCAATTATTATTGCGTTTGTTATTTGACAAGTATAGTTGTTATCTCAGTATTTAACTTTTCTATCACCTTTGTTTGACTAAAAATTTTATTATTTTTACTTTGTTCATTCTGTAAATAAATTTTTAAAACAAAGTATTAATATAGAACACTGATTTTTTTAATACATTTACCAAAATTATTGCATTTTACAAATGCTTCAGTTTTTTTTATCACTGATTTAAATAGAATGGCTTCCTTTAATTTTAATAAATCATAAAAATTTATGATATAGTTACTTGTATTTTCTTAGGTAGTAACTTGTTTTCATATATAAAATTTGGATAAAATTCTGTTTAATTATTTTATAAAAACGACGTTTCGATGAAACAACGCTCGTCTACATCAAGTCAAAATTTATTAATGATATTAAAGTAAATAACAGTACATAGTAACAAGTTACTAGGTAACAAATAAGTAACTAGATCATAAGAATTATAGTTTTTTAATTAATAGAAGTCTAATTATTTTATTTAACTTAGTACCTTCACAGTGATGTGTTATTTTTTCTTTATAAATATCTATTGCTTAATTATTTATGTAAAAACAACGTTTACTTTGTTTATTTGTTTGTTTATTATTTATATCGTTTGTATATATTATTGTTATACGTTTGTTATATCGAAACGTTGAATTTTAATACAAAAAAATTAAGAAAACTTCAGCGTAAAGTTTTTCTATTTGAAAATTTAGACCAGCATATGGTGGCAGCTATTGTGACGGAGATCCAGAAGAATTTGAAATCTGTGGTAAGGATAAATGTCCTGAGCCTTTACGGGATATGAGGGCTGAACAATGTGCTCGTTTACCGAAAATGTTACAAATCAAAGATTTCGACAAACAGAATTTGACATGGTTACCCTACGAATCTGAAAAAAGTACGTATTGTTTTGCAAATAATTAAGTTTGATTTTTTAAATTTAGTTTTTTATCATAAATGATTAATGATTTTATTTAGACATACATACACACTCACGCCGTATACCCACAAAGATATGACACAAACTTTGTCCATTATATCGAAATTATTTTCTACCAAATATTTCTATTCAGATATACACTGTTAAAAAAAATTATGTTAATTTTACCTACAAACCATGAGACAACACTATGATGCCCAGTATTTACGTACATACATACATACACAATCACGATATGTAACCAAAAAGATGTGGCACAAACTCTTTTCATCATTCCGAAACCAGTCGCCTCCAAACACTCCTATCCAAACAAGCAACTTTTGCTTTATCCACATTCATAATTCCTCTCATGAATGCTCTTTTATTTCTACTACTTGGAAACTTTCGCTCACGCAAAACACTCTCAATCATACCACTCCAACTACTCATCGGACGTCCACGCAAACTACGCATAGGAAATCATTCAAATAAATCTTTTTAACCAAACTTTCTATATTAAGTATATGTGATGTAAGTTGCAGAAAGTAAGCAATTTTACCTACTTTATGTGATTATTATGAATTATGTAAAAGTTACAGAATTTTGAATATAGTAAAATAAAATTACAAATATTTTATAGTAAAATTTTACTGTTGTTTTCCTGCAATTTCGCTATTATTATTTTTTTTATAGTATAAGTAAATTTTCTTCATCCACATTCATACTGACTTGCATTTTAAAACCGGACAAACATACATACATACACATATTTACATTATGCTTTATATGTATAGATTTTAAACAAAATTAAATTTAAATGAAATGATAAAATAATTCATATTTAATACCAGAGAAACTTTGAATATTTTACTGTAAAGGAACAAACTTTAATTTATTTTTAACAACATATCGGAATAGAAGTTTTTTAATTAAAACGAACCGGTACTTGTGAATATAATTTTGCAGGAACATTGAAATGCAAGCTAACTTGTTTATCAAAACAAACCCTTGAAATATTTTCGAGTGATGAAAATTTATTGGACGGCACACCCTGTTCGTATGATGTTGAAAGCGATATTTGCATTCAGGTAAGTTTTACGTAGAATACGGATTTGAAAACTGAATAAATATAAAAGATTTATCGTTGAGCGTATTGCATCTACAAGAAGTAATATATTTTTTTACAAATGTCATATTTACATAATGGTATTTTCAATCTAAGTTTAACTATAAAAATATCTTTTCGCTATACTAGTTTCATTATTTATATTGTTTTTATTTCTTTGCCTAGGCTGATAATAATTTTATTTCCTTTTTAGTAAATATAATAAACAAATAATATCTTTGTTAATTTTTGAATTTCACACATCTGACTGCACTAAACCATTTTTATTACTGGCTCGTTGCACTCAGTAAAATTTAATATTTGAAATAGTGCCACTTGCGTACGTGCCACTTGAGTACAAATAAGGGTCGGGTCAAACCCAGGTAGTAAAGCTAGTTGGGCCGAGTGCCAGATGCGTACAGCGGTTTGAGAAGAGTCGAGTTTTGCTCACATAATTTTTACAAATAATCAAGTCAGTATTTAATTTTAAAATTGACCAAGTTTATATTTTTCTCCCTACCCTTTTGTTAATTTTACTTGTTGTATTTAGATATATAAGAACAAATTTTGTTAAACTTTTTGTAGTATTACTTTCTGATAATGGTTTAACAGCCGAAATTGGCCAATAAAAGATTTTTTATTGTTATTGTAAAAATTTAACCGAGTGTTTTAATTTACATATTTCTAAAATGATTACAGGATGAAGTCCTTTTGGGAAAAGTGTCAGGAAAAGTTTATGTAATTATTATTACAAGTGTAACATCACAAATTTAAGCATAATTTATCATATTATAGTAAAAAGTAACGAAGTTGGTAAACGATATGAATTTATTAAATATTAATCTACACAAATCAAATTTACTTGGTCAATTTTAAAATTAAATACTGACTTGATTATTTTGTAAAAATTATGTGCTATGACATTATAGCGTATTATAAATATTATATTTTGACCATAAGCACAACTCGACCCTTCCCAAACCGCTGTACGCATTTGTACAGCCCTTATTTGTACGCAAGTGGCACTAAATAATTTTAGAGCAAAATATTGAAAGATTATATAATTATAAAAACAATATCAAAACATTTTATTTATTTAAAATATATATTACAGTATTTTTTTACAAAAAATTGGAAAAATACGGACAGTTTATTTGTTTACATTTTGAAATTTAAATTAAAGCAAATATTATGGTTTGTGAAATATTGTTTTATACCAATTATTATTAGTATTATTATTATTATTATTATTATTATATTATAATTACGAGTTGTGCTGATGAACATAAATTTTCAAATTTTAATTTTGACATAGCAGATATAGGCAACACTTTTGTTTTAACCGTAAGAGGCGTTAAATACTTGCTCATACAGTAATACGTCACGACAAGTAAATTCAAATTGGACATTGAACTTGAAAATTTATTTTCTTATTTATTATAAATAATTTTACTTTGAAACATATATTTACGTAGTTGCGTAATTGTGTAAATATAATTGTAAAGTATAGTGATTTTTGATAATAAATTACTGAAATATATATAGTAATTAATTTCAAAAACTGATTTTAATTGTCTTAGGAGTAACTTTTTATTTTTCTAAAAATAACAAATTTGTCAAAATATCTTAAAAATTGTGAACATAGTTTTGTTATGTATCTGTAATCTAAAAATGTTTAAAATTAAGAAATTGTTATTATTATTATTATTTATTAATAAAAATAATTATTTGCCAGGGTATTTGCCAATCATTATCATGTGATGGTTCTTTAAAACAAGAACTTACCGAAGATTCTTGCGGAGTTTGCGGAGAAAATAATTCTCAATGCTTGAGTTTAACTTCCGATTTTCAACGGAATATTCGACGGGGTATTTATCTATTTTTGATAATTTATCTAAAGACATTGTACATACATACATAATCACGCCATGTACCCAAAACGGTATGGCACAAACTCTTTCCACTATACCGAAATGATTGTAATACACTGTCCGCCAAAATTATTTTCTGAAAATTATTTTCTTATATGATGTCAGCTTTTGGCGGACACTATATACACCCTGGATATTTGTTTACGGTTTTTTCTGTATCATTTTAGGGAGCGATAGTACACTTCAAAAGGAGTCAATAAACCTTAAACTGGCCTTAGTAAATGTCGTTTCATAAGCGCGAGATAATAATTTTTTAGTTTTTCACTGAATACGATTAATTTGTTTTAAACTCTAGTGAACTCTACTACTTAATCAGTATTATTACGTTTGTTTTTTAACAGGTAAAGTTATTATTTTATTTATTACTATCACCTTTAAATTTTTTAGCGCATTTTTATTTTCAAAAAGGAAGCTCAATAATACGCTTTGAAAAACTTTTAAACTAGACATCGTAGAGAGTTCTAGTTTTTGCATTAGTTCAGTGCTGTCGAGTTATTGGCGCATCGAATAGTTTAAAAGCGCCCGGCCGAATTTAAATATTTTTATAAACGTTACAGTTGTTTTTATTTTTCACAATTTTGTGATTTGCTCATAAAAATACTGATCCGCTCGCCAAAAATGCGCTTAAGTTCCTCGATCAAAAGCACAAGGACTTTTATAATTTTTTTTATTATTTTTACCTTGTTCTTTAAAAATCGCGATGTTTTTGAACAGTATGTAGTCATATAATAATTTAGAACATCTTTTGTAGTGGACAATACTAATTAAGTAGTAGAATTGACTAAAATTTAAAACAAATTAATTGTTTCCAGTACAAAGCATTATTATCTCGCATTATTATCTCGCTTATGAGACACTTTTACTTTTGAGATGTACTATCGGCTCCTAAAAGGATACAGAGAAGACCGTAAACACTTTATACATATATAATATATATATATATATATATATATATGTATATATATATATATATATATGTATATATATATATATATATATATATATAATAAATTTAGAGGTTAGTAAAGTCGGTGCAGTACCACGTTTGGCAAGAAACATAAAAATCGAATGTCGAATTTCATCAGTTCGAAATCAAATCGAAAAAGATGTATTCTTCATGATGCGTGATCGAAGAAAAGGCGTGAGATATAATTTAACTCTAAGTGATGGCAAATTTTCCAACACCTTTGTTATTCGTGGGGCGAAGTTTCATTGTTCGAAACGTGGTAATCATCTAAAGCTGTGGGCTAGGGGTCCATTATTGGAAGAAATTGCCATTTCCGTAAGTATTTTTAAATTTTTATTTTTAATAGACTCTTTGTATTAAGAGAGATTCGTTAATGATTATTTCGTACATACATACATACATACACAATCACGCCATATACCCAAAAAGGTGTGGCACAAACTCTTTTCATCATTCCGAAATCAGTCGCCTCCAAACATTCTTATCCAAACAAGCAACTTTCTTTTGATCCACATTCATAATTCTTCTCATACATGCTTTTTTATTCTTACTACTTGGAAACTTTCGCTCACGCAAGCCACTCTCTCAATCATACCACTCCAACTATTCATCGGACGTCCACGCAAACGTATACCATCAAAATCATTCAAATATATTTTTTTAACCAAACATTCATTAGACATTCGCTCAACATGTCCGAACCATCTTAACTGACTCTAACACGGGGCAACTTTTGCTACAACATTATTTTCAATTTCACACTCATCATACACTAATCTATTTCGTACCCGATCTCTCCTATAGTTACACCACATACCCCACGTAAAAATCTCATTTCGCACAGCAGTCATTTTCCGTTTATGCTTTTGCAACCAAACCCAACATTCACTACCATACATCACCGTAGGCACCAAAACTGCGTTGTATATAAAAATAATATTATAAAAATAATTTTATAAAAAATCCCAAAACCACACTGCGTTGTATATACTTAAACGGGCTTCTTTGGATAGTGATTTTTTTTAAAAAGCCGGATAACGGATATTCGGCCAAATTTTAAAGCCGGATAACGAATTATCCGGCCGAATAATAAATATTAATAAAAAAAATCATAAATATCAAGTTTTAACATCAAATTTTCGTATTTACAAAATTGACATGTGGGTTATAGTATGCAACATTTTCAATTATTACATTTGTATATACATGTATAATCAAAACAAATCCCATTTACTCATCGAAAGCCTACACTGACAGGTACCTTCAATAAGTATCACTTACATATATTCTTCAAATTTTTATAAAAAATATATGTTTTTATAATATGAAAAATACGGTTAATAATATTAATTACTTAATAAGATACTAATAAAGTAACTTTGTTTCACAGAAAGCTTTTCAAAACTATGCCTAAAAAGTTTTAGCTTCATTAATAACTATTCCACTGGCATCGTATTGAAATTAATAAACAAAAATATTAGATATTTACTGAAAGAAACATTGTAGATAATTTGGCTGGCTTCAATTTCGTAAATAAATCTATATCAGTGTGAATATATTTCTATTCGTTTTGAATGAAAGTGTACAACATCATTATCCGGGCAAAACGGATATTCAACCAAATTGGCCGGATAGGCCCAATTAGCAAATTTTATAACTGCTTCAGTTGATATGATGAAGTTACAACTTCTCAGTGCTTAGTGACTGAATTCAGTGACCAAACACTGAGGATGCGCCACTTACGATAGTATCCTGCAAGAGGATAAATCGATCACGGCATACTAGCTCAGAAAGCCTGAAGATTATTATAACTTTTTCTAATATTTTTCCATATTTTTTACTACTTTGACTGCAAGGAAAAAGTAGTATAGCGTTTGGTACGGTGTCTGTAACATTTTCAAAAAAAAATAAAAATGTATGGAAATCCTTCATATAGCCTGTAGATGACGAATCTGAACTTAGTTTCTGTAGGTGTATGGATGTGCGTCGTCAGCTCGCTCGCTCGGTCGTAAGTCAAAATTTTGTGGGCGCAACTCCTCCTAGACGGTTCAACCGATTTTAATGAAATTTTCAGGATAAATTTGTCTAGTGCCCAAGATGGTCATGTGATTTTGTTTTTTTCCAGTGATGCCAACTTTCCGAGAAAAAAATTACTAAAATATTTAAAAATTCATATTGGCTACGTTATTTATCCGATTTTGATCAAATTTTCAGAAAAGATTTCCCTAATGCTCCCATTAATTACATAATTTTATTAATATTCAGTGTTGCCAACTTTTCGAGAAAAAAATTACTAAAGTTTTAAAATTTTTATTATGGCCATGTTATTCAACCGATTTTACTCAAATTTTCACAAAAGATTCTCCTAGTATTCATATAATTTATGTAATTTTAACAAAATACAGTGTTGCCAACTTTCCGAGAAAAAAATTAGTAAAATTTTTAAAAATTTATTTTGACCATTTTATTTAACCGATTTTAATCAAATTTTCATAAAAGTTTTTCCTAGTGCCTAAATAAATTATGCAATTTTAACAAAATACAGTGTTGCCAACTTATCGAGAAAAAAATCACAAAATTTTTAAAAAACTCATTGTGGCTACATTATTTATTCGATTTTGATCAAATTTTCAGAAAAGTATGTCCTAGTGCCCACATAAATTATAATATTATTAAAATACAGTGTTGCCAACTTTACGAGAAATGTCAAAGTAGTCTATATATGGGTTTACCCATATACTTCTAATCTTGTTTTACATTAATATTTACCTGGAAGTCACGTAACAGCATTAATCTATTATCAATTTAATTTATTTACAAGTACAAACGACTGGCCTAATTAGATTTTTCAAAAAATAATTAATAAAGAGATTTTCCATCTGATGCGGACTTTACTGGTCACATTACCTAGTGAATAATATATAGCAATTTTCTTTCAGCAGCTAGCGTTTTCGCTTGCGAAGAAAAAGATGAAGAGGATCCGCTCTCAGTTAGTTCTTTTCTTCAGTTCTAGACTCTCTACAGCTGAAAACTTCTCGTTCAAGCCAAGCGCAAATTTGCATTGTACAAAAAATGCTTTCAAACTTATATCAATAATTTAACATATTTCGTTCTCGAGACTACAAAGTGAATAGAGAAACAGGTAGGGACACACATAGTACCACTACAATCATATAGGAGTACTACACACCGCCACCGCTCTCGTACAACAAAACAAAAATGAAATTGTTTTGAAAAATCTGGCCGGGAACAGTAGGAAATATGGTAGTCAGTTGAGCTTCTATTGTTTTTTATTTTGCTCTTTCGTTTGTTCACTGTTTATATATATATATATATATATATATATATATATATATATATATATATATATATATATATATATATTAGGGTGATATTAAATGAGGTCGAAATTTTAATTTTCTTTCGACGCTCCTAGAACGTTTCCAAATTCGACAAAAAACAATAAAAATAGGAAAAATATTTATAGCTCTTAATTTTGACAACAAACCTTGCTTATAGCCGCTCTATCACACACCTCATAACATGTTTGGAGATGATGTGTATTAAAATAACTTTAATTTAATTTTTGCGGTTAAATTAGGAGCTAAAAATATTTTTTTTTGTCGAATTTGGAAACGTTCTAGGGGGCGTCTGAATAAAATTTCGACCTCATTGAGGATCACCTTAATATATATATATATATATATATATATATATATATATATATATATATATATACGAGATATCATTACGATAACTTGAGATTATCTTTGATTGATCAGTTGGCAAGTTAACAAAATGATTAAATTACAAACGATGCTTTGTGCAACGGAGCATAGTGTGCACCGACATAAAATTTTGCAAAACTGTTTCTAAACGAAAATTCTAATTACAATATTAATTTTAAGCAAAAAAAAAAAAAAAAAATTTGAAATTGTTTTGAAAAATGTGGTTGGGTCTTGTGTGTATTCTATCCGCTATTGGGAACAATAGGAAATATGGCGGTAGTCAGTTGAGCGTATATTGTTTTTATTATTTTGCTCTTTCGTTTGTTTGTTGTTTTTGTCTATATATATATATATATATATATATATATATATATATATATCGGGGTACAGGGCCGGATTATGGCCTAGACAAAAAAGACAAATGTCTAGGGCCCGCATACAAAGGGCCCGGCCTGCAGTCGGTCAAATTTCATTTTTATGTATTTTTACGCAATAAAGTCCTATTATTTTTTCTCGGAGAAAAAAATGTCTAGGGCCCCACAAAAGGTTAATCCGGCCCTGTCGGGGTATGTTATGATGTATTTTCGAAACAATTGCCACGCGTAACATTGGTATGTTGATCGTGTTTTGTTCTCTCGTCATTCGTACTAATTAACTTTTCGGATAATAAAGTTATAGTCTGTGTTTTCTGTTTATTATACTGGGCTGGGAATTATTATATACTATACTTTCTGACTGTGTATTTATTGGTTTATATATATATAGAAGGAAAATAAATGATGGGTTTGGCAGCCAAAAGTGTTAATAAAAATCAACAACTCATTCACCGAGCTTCAATATATATATATATATATATATATATATATATATATATATATATATTCAATGTCAAGGGTGTGGCACAAACTCTTTCCACTATCTCGAAATCAGTTTCTTCCAAACATCTCTATCCAAACAAGCAACTATAGCTTCATCCATTATTATGAATCCTTTTATATATGTTCTTCTATTCGTACAACTTGGAAACTTTTGCTCACGCCAAACATTCTTAATCATACCACACCAATTAGTCATCAGACATCTACGCAAACGTATAGCTTCAAAATAAAATTTCTATTGGAGATTTATTTTATTCGTAGTTGGGCATTAGCTTGATTTAACTCAATTTTTATGTAAATGCATTAAATTGCTGAGGGGGCATAAATTACATACATACATACACAATCACGCCATGTACCCCCAGAAGGGTGTGGCACAAACTCTTTTCATCATCCCGAAATCAGTCGCCTCCAAACACTCCTATCCAAACAAGCAACTTTCGCACTTTCATCCACATTCATAATTCCTCTCATACATGCTCTTTTATTCCTACTACTTGGAAACTTTCGCTCACGCAAGCCACTCTCTCAATCATACATCACTCCAACTACTCAACGGACGTCCACTCAAACGTATACCATCAAAATCATTCAAATAAATTTTTTTAACCAAACGTTCATTAGACATTCGCTCAACATATATTAACATCAGGCAAAAATATACAAAAATGAGATAAATATTAAATACAAGTAACTAGGTTACAAATTTTTATAATTTATTAAATTTTAAAGGTTAAAAAAAAACAGAAATTCCTATCATACATGCTCTTTTATTCCTACTATTTGGAAACTTAAAAAAAAAAAATAAATTACGACTGAAAATAAATAGTTTTTAATACACATAGCTATTTAGATAGTTTGCGAAAATATAATTCCGTCATCACATGCCTTTCTGACATATGTAACTGTCACAGTAGGTGGTGAATATACCTACTCCTCGTATATACAGGGCTATGCATATTTAATATATATCAAGAGGGGTAAAGTGTCACTATTTTCACTATATGTCAGGCTGAGATTAGAAGTGCACTAGTCTCATATATTTCCTGTCTTATTTACATCACTTATGTCGTGTCCTCCAGTCACTTGTCCTTTTCTTCTTGTATATGTTTATGTCTCGGTCATGCACGCTGCGAGATAAATTGAAAACTAAATAAATTAGGTTCGAGTTTTATATATATATATATATATATATATATATATATATATATATATATATATATATATATATATATATTTGATGTTGACATGGAGATATTTGTATTGTGTTGCGTTATTCTTGGAGTTTTCAAAATAAACTATTTTTTCTTCTACCGCATCAAAATGTTGATGTATTACTATAATATATTGCCTCTGTAAGAGGTCATTGTGTTACTAGCTCTGTACAAAAATCAAAAATTAAAATTACAGAAAAATATTAATAAAATTTTACTATAAAAAAATCTGTAATTTTATTTTACTATAAATATTCTGTATTTCTACTTTAAAATTCTGTAACTTGTACATAATTTATAGTAATCACATAAAGAAAGTAAAAATGACCTAATAAGTATATGTAAATTCGCTTTCTTTCTGCAAATTGCATCACATATACTATATACTTAATGTAGAATTACATATTGATGCTATAACTTCTTAAATAATGTAAAATTTCAGCTTGCATATTAATATATGTAATAATTCATCAAAATAATGAGACTTAGTACATATTTTGTGTAATAATACTAATCAAATGTTTTAAGTGTAATTCATTCATTTCAAAATTCATCCTTTACTTATGTAAATTTAGAAATGTATGTTATTAAACAAACAATAACATTACAGAACTAAACAAATTTTACCTATTTATGGAAAATTCCTGATACAAATTTACTGAAGTTCTGTAAATTTACTAAAGGAGACTTTACTAAAAAAAATAAATTGTAATATTACATATGTACCTACTTTTCCATCCCGTTGGTAATATCGTATTGTAATAGTTCTGATATTATGTATTTTTAAACAATTATGAATAAAATTTATAAAATAAATAAATTAAAAAAAAAAAAAATTTACTTAGATGGACTTTATTATGTAATTATGATATTTAATTCTAAAATCTTTATTTTAACAATAATTGATTAATGTTTTATTCTTAATTGGGAGATAATGGCTAGTTAGTTAAATGCCTGTTTTTTTATTATTTTGTGTTTTATGTTATACATTATACATTATACAATATTCTCAAAAGAATGTGGCACAAACTCCTGCCACTATATCGAGCAGATTTATATAATCAAAAAAAATTCAATTTAACTTCACCATCATCTCACATTCGCCGCCACTGTGTTTTCCCAGTCAGGCCCGGCTTAGCCCTCAGGCCTGTAAACCCATCTCTCGTCTCACACCGCTTCACACTCGCGCGCCGGATATAGAAGGGTCCGAGTTCGATATCCGGCTTAGTAGCGAGCGAGTTGTTTACGTTTCGGGCGCCTCTCGTCGTGCTAGATTTGCGTGTGTTTTCATCACACGTGGGGCACACGGACGTGCTGGGTCTGCCTGGCTGCCCTTAGAAAGGGCCTCCGGGGGAGGGGGGCCAGGTAAAGTAGAAAGGTAGAATGACGACCTCATCTTTGATTTAAGTTAGAATGCAAATCCTGATTAGGGCCGCATTAAGTGGACCATAAATAAAACATTTGAATAGTGTTATAAGAGAGAGGGAGAGAGAGAGAGAGAGAGAAAGAGAGAGAGAAAGAGAGAGAGAGAAAAGATAGATAGGAAATGAAATTGCATATTGATAGTTTATATTGGTTTATGAAGACTAATGTATATTTGAAAATTATTTTATAAAGTAGCAGTTTTATTTCAACTTGTACATACATACATATACATACACAATCACTCCATGTACACATATGCGTGTGGCACAAACTCTTTTCATCATCCCGAAATCAGTCGCCTCTAAACATTACTATCCAGCACAAGCAACTTTCGCTTCATCCACATTCATAATTCCTCCTCTCATACACGCTCTTTTATTTCTACTACTTGGAAACTTTCGCTCACGCAAGCCACCCTATCAAGCATCTACAACTCCAACTACTCATCGGACGTCCACCTGCAAACGTATACCATCAAAATCATTCAAATAAATCTTTTTAACCAAGCGTTCATTAGACGCATTCGCTCAACATGTCTCCTCACCTCATCTTAACTTGTGATTTGTAATTTCCGATTGTATATAAAATGATTTGATAATATCGCGCAATGTAGACATTTGTTTAAACATCGTTTATGTAGAATAAAAAAATTTCAGGAAAAAATTTGATTTACACGAACGATCTACACTGTAAAAAAAAAACTACAAACTAAACAAAACTGCACTAGTTTAGTGCGTCACAGGAATATTTTTATATTATTCACATATAATATACGTATATTATTACCACGCTTATATTAACTCACTCTGTTGTCGCGGTCAAATTTTGTAACCTATTTTTAGACCACTTCCTATGATTTGATTTCACTGAAATTTTGCATGTAGTTTCATTCCGGGAGACAACACAATATTATATAAAACAAGATTAGAAGTATATGGGTAAACCCATATATAGACTACTTTGGCATTTCTCGGAAAGTGGGCACTAGGAGATACTTTTCTGAAAATTTGATCAAAATCGAATAAATAATGTAGCCATAATAAATTTTAAAAAAATTTGTGATTTTTTTTCTCGATAAGTTGGCAACACTGTATTTTGTTAAAATTGCATAATTTATTTAGGCACTAGGAAAAACTTTTATGAAAATTTGATTAAAATCGGTTAAATAAAATGGTCAAAATAAATTTTAAAAAATTTTACAAATTTTTTTCTCTGAAAGTTGGCAACACGTATTTTGTTAAAATTACATAAATTATATAAATACTAGGAGAATCTTTTGTGAAAATTTGAGTAAAATCGGTTGAATAACATGGCCATAATAAAAATTTTAAAATTTTAGTAATTTTTTTCTCGGAAAGTTGGCAACACTAAATATTAATAAAATTATGTAATTAATGGGAGCATTAGGGAAATCTTTTCTGAAAATTTGATTAAAATCGGATAAATAACGTAGCCAATATGAATTTTTTAAAACTTTAGTAATTTTTTTCTCGGAAAGTTGACATCACTGGAAAAAAATCAAACCACATGACCATCTTGGGTACTAGACAAATGTATCCTGAAAATTTCATTAAAATCGGTTGAACCGTCTAGGAGGAGTTGCGGCCACAAAATTTTGACTTACGACCGAGCGAGCGAGCTGACGACGCACACACATACACCCACATAAACTAAGTTCAGATTCGTCATCTACAGGCTATATGAAGGATTTCTATACAATTTTTTTTTTTTTAAATGTTACAGACACCGTACCAAACGCTATACTACTTTTCCTTGCAGTCAAAGTAGTAAAAAACCGATTACAAGATATGACACGCTTATATTTATTTTTTTAATACAACTAATGACATCTGTCACATGAACTATTTTTTTGTTCAATTAACAATTGAATAATGTAAATGACACATAAGCGTGGTTTTTAAAAAAGTTTTTTTAAAATTGAATCTTATAATTCTTCAAAATACACCACATTTTTCTTTATATGAAATAATAAAATATTTCTACGCCCAATTTGAAAGAATGTCGGTTTGTTCGTTCGAATTTATTGTATTTAATAGGTAATAATAATAAGTTCCCTGACAAAATTAAAAATGCAAATTTACATATAGTTTTACGTTGAAAATTAAGCAATATTATTTAGAAAATGTATTTTAATTAAATTTTACTTATTTTACATGTACTAAACGCATTGGTTTAAAGTTTGTGTAGTTCTTAAGAAATAATAGTCTACAATAAGTTACTAGTTTATAATAAGTGATCTGTTGAAATTAAAAGTTCAAAATTACGTAGTGTAAATTTAGGAATTAATAATAAATTTTTTTAGAAAATGTAGTTTACTATGTATACAGTTTATGTATTTCGAATATATTAACTCATTAAATACTTTTGTTTATATAGCATTTTTTTTTGTTAAATAAAGTTTTCTATTATTATTATATTTCAGTCTACTAAGATAGAAAAGTTTTTAATTTGTCTTTCACAATAATTTAATTATTTACTACTCCTATTATTTATTATAATTTCTATTCAGAACTAAATATAAATTTTAAAATTTTAAATTTTAATGTCATATAACCGAGCTTCGCTGTCATTACTCTTGCATATCTTAATTTTTTTAATTTAAAAATAATAACAATAATCTTCTACAATAAGTATGAAAACTACAAATAAACTAAATATTAGATAGTAAATATAGTAAATAATTAATGAAATTGGAAAAATAATTGAACAAATATTACTTCTCGTGTGTGGCTTAAAAGACAAGTTGTGGTATATATACGAATTTTAAGTTAGGGTCTGTCGGGTAGTCTGATCGCTTCTCGGGACGCGGTATGGCCAGAACCGTTTCAAACTCGGCTAAATGTTGGCTAAGCACGATGCTAAGCATAATGTCAGACATAATGATGTTGAATGGTGATTTAGTGGTTTAGTGGTTTAGGCGGGTTTAGGCACAGATGAAACATGTCAATTGTACCGTGGAAGCAAATGGCGACTACCTTTTTTAAATTATTTAGATTTATATCTGCATCAGTTTATCAGCTATAAATAAATTTAAAATTTTCAAGTTTTATTTAAAATATTATAGAATAATCTTTTATGTATCTAGCACAGAATAATGCAAATTTTATATGAGATAATAATTTATTTTCAATCATAGTAAAAGTTAGAACAAATCTTTGAAATACAAATTATGTATATTATACCATTGATTATATAGTACAATTACATATATTGATAATATTATATTATCAATGGTGATAAACTTTATTAAATCTGTTATACATCGCACGAAATTCTAGAATTTAATATTTTAGTTGAAATTTATTTGATATTTTATGCTCAGGGTTTTATGCCCTGTTAGAGAGTGTTTTAGTTTAGATCCACTATACTTTGCGTTAAAACATAACACTAATTTTGTGATAAGCAGAGTGTTCTAAATAATTAATAAGCCTCTAATACTAAAAATATTTAGAAAATGTAGTTTACTGTACACTTTATGTATTTTGAATGTATTAAATGCTTTTATTTATATTTTGTTTATATAGCACTTTTTTTGCTAAATAAAGTTTTCTATTATTATTATTTTATTACACAATTATAAAATTGTTCCACAGTACATAAAATGTTTAAATATATTATACTATTAACAAACCAAAAGTCTAGTTCACATTGACAATGAATTGCCAATTTTATTAAGACAATTATTTTTTTCGCAATTTTTTTACATATACAGTGTGTAAAGTGATGAGGTTTTCTATAGGGAAAAAAATTTTAATATTAGTTTTAGGCAAAAAAAATATTTTTTATAAAAAAATTTGCCCCCTTATAGTCAAAGAAAAATCCAGTAATCACTTAAGATAAGATCAAAAACTTGATATTATGTCGAGTTGTTGATTTTAAATATGTCTAAGTCCGAAAGTTACATCTTACATCAGTATTTAACTCGAGAAAGTAGTATATCGCAATTTATCAAAATTGCATGTTCAACACTCCCATACGAACTTAACGAACGAACACCCGGTATATACAGACAGATAGATAAAGAACTTGTAAAGACCCATAAAGTGTACAAATGAAGTATAATATAGTAAATATAATATAGTGGCGACAAGATAAAAAGATATGTTACGTTATAATCACGGTGATAAAACTTAACAACATGAAACTCACTAATGAACAAAATTAATTTTATTCTATTCTACATATATAATGAACTAAATCTTCTTGAAACTATTTACGTATGTTATTTTAATCAAATTAAAATGTAATATATACAAAAATATATCGATTTTTTAATCGAAATCAATTTATTTATTTTTGCTATATTTGGCAGCATTGATTTTCAATTTCAAAAGTCATAGTACGTTTATATTACTTTATTTGAATGTGTATTTTTGTAATGTTATTATGGTCCTGTTTGTATTGGTAGGTAGCTGTTTTAGACCTTTTGCGACTTGCTTGCTTGTCTCTTGTATGGGAAGTGCAAAAACAGAATCAGTTGTAGGGTAGATTGCTTAACGGTCATACGTCTCTTACAACCAGTACAAGTTAAACGAAAATTCAAATATCATAAAATATAAATTAGTGTAGAAATTGTATAAAAGTAGAATTAAACAATGGAGATCTCCTTGGAACAAGTTTTATATTTTAATTTAGTCTGGCCTGATATAAAACTCAATTCAGATGACTCTGAATTTGAAATATTTCGCAAATATTTCCGAAGTTTAAAATCTAAAGTAAAGTAAGTGTTATTAAATATCTGTAGGTTTTATAAAATAAAATTTAACATAAATTGTGTTATATTTCTGATATTTGCAGACATATGACAGTAGAATATATGAAGCGGAAACAAATTACAGATTGTAAATCTGTGCATTTGGCTAAATCATTACGGTCTCAAGGAAACGACAACTGGAAAATATTCGACTACACAGAAGCTTTTAATTGTTATAAAAAAAGTTTAGTTGTATCACCTTTTAATAGTAAAGAATATGGACTAGCATTGGGCAATAGATCAGCAGTACTATTTGAAATGAAGCAATATAAGGTAAGTCAACGTTTTTTTTGTATTCTCATCTTTCTTTTCGTGACTGACGACTTCAGTGTGAACAAACTCATTTATTTATTTTGAAAATATATTTAAGTAAAACTCGAAATCACATTATTTTTATTTAAATTAATTTTTTTTTTTTGAAATGTAATTATTGTTTTTATATATTAGTATGTACATGTTATTTTTGGTAGAATATAAAATCAAAAGTCTATATTTTGTCATCATATATTTAGTTTTAACTGGTCACAATAACCAAGTTTACAGAGCTAAATTTAGAAAAGTAACAACCAATATTTTAAAAATAAATAAACAAAAAATTACTGTAAATTTAAAAGCTTTGAAAATTGAGGTATATTTTTGAAGTGTTATTTGTTTATAATTTGTAATAAAATAAAATTATATAAATAATAAAAATGTTTGTTGTTCGCTTATAGCTAGAGTTAGAGTTATTGTTCAAAATATTTTTTTCGTATTTTACTAATTTAGATATAAAGGTATAGAATTTAGATATACGTGAATTTTTATTAAATATTATTATAATTTACACAATATATAGTTTATAACCTTAACGTAGTAAAGAATCTTCGAGAATTCATTATATTAAAATAAGAAAGCTTTAGGTTTAAGTTCTGTATAATTTTTAATTAAAGTATTTTATTTTTTAAGGAATGTTTACTCGACATAAATAGATTGTTCAAATCACAGTATCCAGAAAATTTGAAATATAAAGTTTATCTACGAGAAACTAAATGTTATTTGGAATTATTCGATTATACGAAAGCGAAAGAATGTCTGGATAAAACAGAACAATTTTTTGAAAATGCAAAGAAAAAGATGCGACAATTTCAAATTGGTATTATTTTTTTTATTGCTGTTAATGTTATATATTAAAATTGACGATTTTTGTAATATTTTAGATGATTTTACTGAAAAAATTGACGAGATTCGAAATCAGTTAGAAAAACCAATAATTGAGGAAAGTACCAATGATAGTTCGCGTGAAGTTTTATTTCATAACTCAATGATTAAAAATCCAAATTTTTTGAATGCTTCTATTGCCGTAGAAATCAGGTAATAGTTTAGAGAATAATCAAATTATTTATGCATTATATTTATAGTTATTTTTTAAAAAAAAAATTTAAATATTTAATTTTTTAAATTAATTAAATTTTACTGCTAATACTATAAAATCACATTTCAATAATTGTTATATTATAGACGTAATGAAGAAAAGGGTAGATATGTTGTAGCTGCAAGTGATATTAAAAAAGGCGATATTTTATTTGTTGAAGAACCTTATGCATTCGCATACAAATCTGACGCCGACAGTGATCATTGTGCTCATTGCCTTTACGAAACAAAAACGTTAATTCCGTAAGTTAAATATTCTTTAGTATTTTACCTACACTTAAAAAAAAAACAGCAAAAATAGTTGTAAAATTTTACTATAAAAAATTTGTAATTTCATTTTACTACAAATATTCTGTATTTTTATCTCAAAATTCTATAATTTTTACATAATTCATAATAATCACATAAAATAAGTAATAATGACCTAATAAGTATGTAAAATTGCTTACTTTCTGCAAATTGCATTACATTCTTAATGTAGAATTACATTTAGTTGGTATAACTTCTTAAATTATGTAAAATTACTGCTTATATATTAATATCTGTAATAATTCATCAAAATAATGTTCAAATTACAGCAGTTGAGTAATTATACCTAGAAATACTGAGCATCATAATGTCTCATGGTTTGTAGGTAAAATTACATAATTTTTTTTAGAGTACATAATGTAGCAATAAGTTCTTTTCCAAAGTTTTTTAGATATTGAAAAATAACTACTGAATTGATAATTTATTTTAAAATTTAAGATTGCTGTAGTAAATTTATTTAAAAAAATAAAGTCGTTCGATTTGATATAATGTTATTTCTAGATTAAAGAACTTTTTTAGAGTTAATATTGTTATTTAATTTTAGCTGCAAAATATGCATTGAGTTTTTATATTGTTCGGAAGAATGTCAATCTGTTTCGTGGAATGAAAGTCATAAGTGGATTTGTAATGGTATCAGAAGAGAAATAATCAATACGGATCACATGCATTTGAGTTTAAATATGCTGTTTAAAGCAGCACGCAATGGCTTTAAAACGGAAATTAAAGATGATTCTATTTACGGCGACGAACAGGACAATCATCCTTTTCTTTCTAATCTTGTAACCCACAAGGATCAGAGTCAAAATGATCTTCTGCAAAGTGTTCGGGTAATTATAAACAGAATATAGTGAATTATTTTTTGATAATATTATAAATTTGTATCAACAATTTTAAATAATAAAATATTTAAATTGTTACTTTAAAAATATCATTTGGTTTATAACAAATATTCTTAAAAAAAATTTTACATATTTGATAAAACGATCTTAAATTTGATAAAACTTAAAAAAGCCAATCTCATTTTACGATTAATAGGGGATAAGTGGTGCCGCAAGTGCGATAAAGGTCGCAAAATAGCGTTTTTTGAAACTTAAAATAACACTTTTCTGATGCAAGAATCGAAAAATTCAGAGAGTGATTAAAAAGAAAACATATCTCTGTTTATAAGCTTTCGATTGCGCAAAACTGTTTGAAATTATTTTGAACGTTTGCGCAATGCTATAGTCAATAAATAAGAAAAACTGTAAAACTTATTTTTTTCAAACAGCCATAACATTGGCTAAACTCATCATATTAATGTGAAATTTTGTGTAAAACAAATCTAAAAACATTGAATTTTTCGATTCTTGCATCAAAAAATTGAAAAACACAATTTTTTGACATTTATCGATCTTCGGCACCACTTAACCCATGTTAAACGTCAAATGAATTATTTTTATTTATCTATCGATATATATATACATATTCTGCACACGATTTTTTGCAACAAATAATAAATTAATGTAAACTGAAAATAAATTGCTATACCTATGTACGTATTTTATTATTTTAGAACTTTTATAATCAATTTAGAAGTGAATTTGTAATACACTATATTACATATGCTTTTAACTATAAAAATGCTTTGTTTTTATATATATTTTATTTTAAAACTTAATCAATTTTTTCTACTAACCAAATATTTAATAAAAAGTTGTGCAACTGACTCTATTAAGTTTAAAACTTAAACAACTTTGTGTACTAACTAGATATTTAATATAAAGTATAACTGACCCAATAAGTTTAAAACAAACAAAAAAATGTTATTTGAACGTAATATTTTTGGTGAAATAAATTTTTGTTTGCAGCTATCATGTTGGTTAGTACTGTATTTAAAACATTTTACCGATTACTTTAACTGGTTACGCAAACAAGAAAATTGTCCACAAGGATCACGCGAAGAATTATACGATATTGTCGGTGGAAATTTATTAAAATATTTGCTACAAATTCCTTGCAATTCTGAATTAATTATGGATGGCGTCGTTGAAATGTTTTATGTGTCTTTATCTTACAAAATGATTGCACGCGCCATTTATATTTCCACTGCTTTAATTAATCACACTTGCCTTCCGAATGCTGCACAAAGGTAAATATTTTTATATGTTTTATTGTGCAAAGTCAAAAAATACAGTTAAATTCACATATATGTGACAGAATTTATTATCAGTATAAAATTAATACAATCATTGTTTTACTAGAACATAAATAGTAAGAAATTTAGAAATTTGTGATATTTTTAATAATTGTTTATTTTTTCTTTATTTAGTTACGATAATAATTTGAAAATCGTCAGAGCATTAACGGACATTGCAAAAGGATCGGAAATAAATGTTTCTTACACTGCCGAAAGTCCAAATTTTTCGACAGAAGAACGTAGGGAAGCTTTAAAAAGATACAATTTTATTTGTAAGTGTCAAGCTTGTACTGATCCAAATTTGCAAGAAATAGGTGATTCATGGTTATGTCCCAAATGTAAAGGACCAGCGACACGTATGGGACGTGGCGCCAAATGTCGTAATTGTTTTCACAAATTTAATTTGTCTAAATATGAATTAGCTGAATTGAAATATATGTGTAAATTGTTAACTTGTTCTGATATTATCGAATTGAATCGTATCTATAATGTCATGAAACAAATGTATTACAAGCATAATCCGAAATTCTCAATGTATTATATTAAGCGCTACAAAATATACGAAGAAAAGGGTGAGTATAGATCATTTGATTATTACTTTTTTATTATTATTACAGCCCGATTTCATAAACGCTGATTAAATATATTTTAAATATAAATTACTCTATAGATTTTTGTATTACTAGATAAGTACTAGATTTTGGTACTTATTATTAATAACTTATTATTAATAAGAGAAAATAATCTACTTGTTAAATTTATTTATCGTATATGGAACCGGGCCTAAAAGTTACAAAACTTAGCTTAAGATTTTAACAATACAGTAATTTATATTGCCGTAATTGTTACGAGCACAGAAAGTGTTTTGTTTTTGTCTACATTATATTTTTTCTACGACTACTTTTTTATAAATAAAGTTGCGATTCTGAACAGATCTGTAACATTACATTAATATCATTTACTAAAAATACATTCGCTAAGGTTACAAATCTATTTAGAATCGCAGCATTATTAAGCTTTTACCAAAACATTATAGAGTTTGAAACATGGGAACAAAATTTTACAACTTTAGTATCAATAATCTCAATTTTTTTGTAAAATCACGCTTTCGGTAATCGATTTTAAGCTAATAAAATTTCTTATTACGGTTATTGAGATTAAATTATTTAAAAATTCGATTAAAGTTACAAAATAGGTATATAAATCGGTTGATATTATTTCTCTATGAAAGCTACAGTTTGAATGAGATTATATTTTGTTTTATTTTCTGTTTTTAGAGGATTACAAAACCTGTTCGGAATGTTTCGAACAAGTAGCCGAAATTAACAAAGCCGTGTACGGAGAAACTAGTATGGCATACTGCGTCAATCTTTCGAAATATTGTATTACTTTGTGCCAGTATTGTATAACTTTAAGACAAGAAGATGGAGTAAATTATAAGTAGGTTCAAATACTGATATCATATATTTTGTAGTTTAATAACGTTTATTTATTTTCTTTATTTTACAGTGAAGTCTTGGAAAAAACCAAAAATACTCTTAAAACTTTATGCGATTTACTTAAGTTCTATATTTCACAAAAGCATATTGATTTATTCGAAGCGGAAGTGATGGAATATATGTATTCTGAAGATGTTCTTTGTACAGAACATCTTCTTATGTTGGAAGAAGAAATGTAAACCATTTTTTTTTCTATTTGAATATTATGTTTGATATATTTATAAAAAAAAAAACATGTGTTTTGATATTTTTTGCAGTATTAATGTATCACTGAATGTGAATTTATTTTTGTTTAATTGTATTTTTTCGTATCTTATGTTTATTTTTACTAAAGTAAGTTTTTTTTTTTTTTGTTTATTATATTTTTGTTAGATTACATTTTCTTCACTTTCTGTATTTGTATTGTATTAAAAAAGTTTATCGATAAAAATAAAAGTTTATTTCTTGCTTTTTAATTTTATAGTATTGCTGATAAAAAAGTACAGTTTATTTTCAAACATATTTATGTTTATTTTAAATTAAGAATTATCTAATTTAATTATTATAATTGCCTTGGCTATTTAATTTAATAAATATTTATTTCATAACAACCATAAATTATCTATTTATGCGTTTTTATATTTTTTAACAGTGTAATAATAATATTTTTTTATAATTCACTTGTTATTTACAAAAATATTTGTTAAATTTTAGTAATATTTTGTCTTACTATTAAATTTTGAAATTTATTCAGGATACCCCTAGAATAAATGAATAAAATTTGCTAATTTGGGGACATAGCTTTCCCAAATTTTATATTTTTACCACAGATCTGTGATTTTTACATTTGACGTACTCATGCCAGGATCAAACACAAATACAACATAAAACAAGATTAGAAGTATATGGGTAAACCCATATATAGACTACTTTGACATTTCTCGGAAAGTTGGCAACACTGTATTTTAATAATATTATAATTTATGTGGGCAATAGGAGATACTTTTCTGAAAATTTGATCAAAATCGAATAAATAATGTAGCCACAATGAATTTTTTAAAAATTTTGTGATTTTTTTTTCTCGATAAGTTGGCAACACTGTATTTTGTTAAAATTGCATAATTTATTTAGGCACTAGGAAAAACTTTTATAAATATTTGATTAAAATCGGTTAAATAAAATGGTCAAAATAAATTTTTTAAAATTTTACTAATTTTTTTTTCGGAAAGTTGGCAACACTGTATTTTGTTAAAATTACATAAATTACATGAATACTAGGAGAATCTTTTGTGAAAATTTGAGTAAAATCGGTTGAATAACATGGCCTTAATAAAATTTTTAAAACTTTAGTAATTTTTTTCTCGGAAAGTTGGCAACACTGAAAATTAATAAAATTATGTAATTAATGGGAGCATTAGGGAAATCTTTTCTGAAAATTTGATCAAAATCGGATAAATAACGTAGCCAATATGAATTTTTTAAAACTTTAGTAATTTTTTTCTCGGAAAGTTGGCATCACTGGAAAAAAACAAAACCACATGACCATCTTGGGTACTAGACAAATTTATCCTGAAAATTTCATTAAAATCGGTTGAACCGTCTAGGAGGAGTTGCGGCCACAAAATTTTGACTTACGACCGAGCGAGCGAGCGAGCGAGCGAGCTGACGACGCACACACATACACCCACATAAACTAAGTTCAGATTCGTCATCTACAAGCTATATGAAGGATTTCTATACAATTTTTTTTTTTTTTTGAAAATGTTACAGACACCGTACCAAACGCTTTACTACTTTTCCTTGCAGTCAAAGTAGTAAAAATAAGTAATGAAAAGTCTCATAATGTACTATCCAGTATGGTGTAAGCTGTAAGGTATTATATCATTTGAAAAGTATAATTTTTAAACGCTTGATTTGTCAATTAATATATAATTTTTGAACACGATATTTGGAATATATTATTACTTTGAGTAAAATAATAATGATATAATTAAAATTTAAAAAATTTATTATAATAGCAGCTTATTATTCGTAAAACAGAAATTATACAGCTATTGTATAGTAAAAAGAAGTAGAATATATTTTTTGTATGGTAAATTAAATCAGATTTATAACTCCCACTTGACGAGGACTATTAATTAAATTTTATAAATTTAAATAAATTTGCATATTGCTAAATTGATTATGTTAAAAATAATGCTGTAATTCTGTGTACATCTTGTAAAGTCACAAGTTATTATTTTGTATTTTTCTACCGAAAAAAAATCCATTTTCTAGAAAAAGACAAAATATCTTATAACACCATTACCAAGAGTCTTACGAGATGTGCACAAAAATGCAGCATAAATCTATTTGTATTACAATTATCTAATATAATCTTTTAAAAACATAAATTTTATATTATTGTCTCTCAATACTATAAATCATAGATTTATTAACACGAAAAAATATTACTCAACAATAATTTTACAATCAGCAACTAAATAAAATCGAAATCAATACCAATAAATAGTTCACGAAAGAAAAAACCAAGAAAAAAAAATTGTTATCATATCTCTAGTCAGTCGACCGGAAACATTCCTACGCACACACATAAAATAAAAAACAATTTTTTTTTATTACAATCTGATCACGCAAAAATATTTCTGGTAGTAGTATTATTGTATTGAATTGGACAAAGATACCGGTGACCTCCCCTCTTTAATAATAGACTTTCATACGCAATTGTTGACGAAATTTGTTTACTTATTTGTTGTTAAGTAATCAGGAATAATATAATGGTAATTGTAACGTATGGGTGTATGTCGCTTTTTCTTTTCGAAGAATTTAGTATAAAAATAAATGTGAGTTTGAATTGAAGTCAGTTCTGGATTTGCAAGCATTCTGGAATATTTAGTGAACATGTATAAAGTAAGAATTTAATCAAATTGTATAGTATAATAACTAAGAAAATATTCGTTTTGTAAAATGATAAAATTGGCCTGTTACTTGTTTTACATATAAAATGTTTCATTTAAATATTGTAGAATACACGGACAAAGCAGTGCAATATTTTAACTAATATATGAAATTAATTTTTACAGGTTATTTTAATTTCTGCATTGGCTACCCTTGCCTCAGCTCAACACTACGGATATGGAGGCCACAATCAACATCATGTTGATTACCATGTAAGTTTTGCGTTACTTTGAAATCAAGTAAAAAATGTAAAGTATTTTTCAAATTTGTTCTATATTTGTCATTTAAATATACTTACATACCTATCGAAATTTAAATAAATATGCATAATATAAATATGTATGCGGTATACTTAAAATTTTTGCAACTAATTATAATACTATTTTGCACTAAGTACAAACTAATATATATTTTGCTAATTTAAATAATCAAAAATAAAAAAACTTGTAATATATTAATTATACTTATTTGGTTTATTGGAGAAACGCTCAAGCAACATTATAGTTTTTATCGATTGTTAACTATAGTACGTGTCTGTAGACACGTGATGAGAAAATTAAGTTAAATGAATTTTTGACGTGAATATTTTAATTTGATAAACTTTTGGTAAAAATCCGTCCACCAAAATTGGTCACTTTTATGTCTTTTACACAAATATTTGCAAAACAACTACTGAGGTTTCATCTAACCAATTAAGAAATTAACTATTTTAAAATATATAAGGTCTTTGTTAAACTATGATTTTTATTTTGTTATCCGGAAATATATCAACTGATAAAATAGCTTTCATTGTATATGAAATTATGAATGTAAATGAAAATATTTATTTAAAATTTGTAAATATTCGAACTCCATAATAGTAAAATAATTTAAAAAAATATTCCAATCAAAAATAAAATAAATTAAAAAACAATATTATTCAAACATTTTATTTGCAAAAATATAATATACATACAACAATATTACTTCAAACAGACATAATAGAAAATAGAATATAAATAAAATAGAGCAATATCAAGAATGAAACATAATAAAAATAAAACGCAATTATCAATCTAATATCCATGGTGTCCATAACCGCCGTACGAATGCAAGTTTCCATTGCTATACGAGGAAGCACCATGTCCACCTAATGCACCATGAGAATAACCTCCATGGTGGCCATAGTGAGTTGGATGGACAGCGTGACCAGAACGGATGACCACCGCGTTGAATCCATTGTGTTTGTCAGCTGTGTACTTGACAGTACGTATGGTGCCGTCGGGTTCGTGGAGAGAGTATTCACCATGCACTACGTCTCCATCACGCGTCTCATGTTGCGATTTATGATCACCGGTATGTGGATCGTGAACGCCGTATTTGAATTGATAGTGAGCTGGTGCCTAAAAAAGAAAAGAATTAAATATTTTATTATATTATTTAAATTCTAATATAATTTGATGCCTAGAGTCTAGTTTAACTGATAATGAATTAGTTTTATTTATTTATTTTCATTAATTTATCTATATAATCTATTATGCATCATTATCTAAATGTATAGACAATAATAATTGTCTACGTCATTAAAAATTGAATTAGTAAAAATCTTTTGAAATAAATTATTATAGAATAAAACGGCTTTAAGTTCTAGTTCTGTAATAATTTATTAATAAATCAACGTTTCAACAAACTGAACGTGCGTTTGCATCAGAAAAAAAGATAGATGAAGACGTACATTCAGTTCGTCAAAACGTTAATTTATTAATAAATTATTACAGAACTAATACTTATTCGTAAAGTCGATTTATTCTAAGTGTTTTTACTACTTTGACTGCAAGGAAAAGTAGTATAGCGTTTGGTACGGTGTCTGTAACATTAAAAAAAAAAAAAATTGTATAGAAATCCTTCATATAGCCTCTAGATGACGAATCTGAACTTAGTTTATGTGGGTGTATGTGTGTGCGTCGTCAGCTCGCTCGGTCGTAAGTCAAAATTTTGTGGCCGCAACTCCTCCTAGACGGTTCAACCGATTTTAATGAAATTTTCAGGATAAATTTGTCTAGTACCCAAGATGGTCATGTGATTTTATTTTTTTCCAGTAATGCCAACTTTCCGAGAAAAAAATTACTAAAGTTTTTAAAAATTTATATTGGCTACGTTATTTATCCGATTTTGTTCAAATTTTCAGAAAACATTTTCCTAGTGCTCCCATTAATTATATAATTTTATTAATATCCAGTGTTGCCAACTTTACGAGAAAAAAATTACTAAAGTTTAAAAAAAATTATTATGGCTATGTTATTTAACCGATTTTACTCAAATTTACACAAAAGATTTTCCTAGTATTCATATAATTTATGTAATTTTAACAAAATACAGTGTTGCCAACTTTCCGAGAAAAAAATTACTAAAATTTATTGTAGCTACATCATTTATTCGATTTTGATCAAATTTTCAGAAAAGTTTTTCTTAGTGCCCACATAAATTATAATATTATTAAAATACAGTGTTGCCAACTTTCCTAGAAATGTCAAAGTAGTCTCTATATGGGTTTACCCATATACTTCTAATCTTGTTTAATTTAAAAATACATTTTAAAATTACGTTTAAGCTTGAATTGTGTTTTACCTTTGTTGGTGTTAATAAGTTAAGATGGTTCGGTCATCTTTAGCAAATGTCTAGTGAACATTTGGTTAAAAGAATATATGGAAATAATTTTGCAGAAATTCGTTTGAGTAAACATCCGATAAATAGTTAGAGTGGTGTGATTGAATGTTTTCGTGAGCGAATGTTTCCAAGTAGTAGAAATAAAAGAGCATGTATGAGATAGGTTAGATGAATGTAGATAAAGCTAAAGTTACTTGTCTGGATGTGAATGTTTAGAGGAAACTAATTTCGGGATAGTGGAAAAAGTTTGTGCTACATCCTTTTGTGTACATAGCGTAATTGTGTATGAATGTATATTTCTAGTTTGTTTGATCTCTGTTTAATTATTAATATTATAATGAAAATTTAAAACAATCTATAATTGCAAAATAAAATGGATTCCCTATTTTTCAATAACTCATGATATCAAAACTAGAAGATTCTGAAAATTTTGTGAGACCTTCTACTTCTATTGCAGGTGGACGAAGACCGGAAACACGAAATCGAAGCGGCCATTGTTCGTATAATGAAAGCCCGGAAACGGATACCACATAATGTCCTTGTAGCGGAAGTCACCGAACAGTTGAAAAGTAGATTTCTTCCATCACCTGTTATCATCAAAAAGCGCATTGAGGGCTTAATTGAGCGCGAATATCTTGCTCGAACACCGGAAGATCGGAAAGTCTACACCTATGTTGCTTGAACAATTTTTCTACAACTATATATATATATATATATATATATATATATATATTTATATATAAATATATATATATATATATATATATATATATATATATATTTATATATATATATATATATATATATATATATATATATATATATATATATATTTATATATAAATATATATATATATATATATATATATATATATATATTTATATATAAATATATATATATATATATATATATATAAATATATAATTTACAATTTTCATTTTTCCCGCCCTTCAATTTTGGGGTGTGTGTGTGGAGGGGTTCGGATTCCACTAGAAACCCTTTTCCCGCCCTTCAATTTTGCCTGATGTACCAACAACAAAAAACATGGGGTGTGGTGGGGGGGTTTGGATTCCACTAGAAACCCTACTCGTGTGCGCTCACTCCCTTAAAAGAACATTTAATTTTATTATTAATTAATTTTTAGTTGTCTCCGCCTCTTCTACAGTTATTTGATGCATTATTGGATGCATTATTGGATGCATTAAACAAAAATCTGCAGAAAAAAGTGGGGAATGGGGGGGAGGTTGTATTCAATTAGAATATTTTATCCAAGCTCTGCTGGAACTGTAATAGTTTGTGCGTTTCCTTCCCTGATCTGAAAATTGCGTTTATTATTTAAATTATTTTTTAGCCCTCTAGTGTTAATAAAAGAATAATAAAAAAAAAACTAAACTAAACTTTAACTACTTTATCTTTAGAAATACCAATATACAAGAAAAAATATATATATATATATATATTTAAATTATTATTAATTATTCCAATAAATCAATTCAATTTTACGAATTAATTACATAATTCGTTGTTTTTTATTTTTGTTTTTTTGTTCGGTAGCCAAACTTGCTAAACATTTTTTTCTGTGTTCACATTTTTTGTACATTTGTGTACATTTGTACATTTTACATTTGTACATTTGTACATTTTGTGTACAAATTATTATTTATTATTTTTTTCTAGCCTCCATTCCGACTTCTTTACTTACAATTAGTCTGGGAAATTAGTTTTATGTACCAATTCAAATTTGAACCGATAACCAGTGGTTACTGAACTAGTTTGAGCTAAAAACATTAAAAGAAATTGTAGTTAACCTCAAAAATAATGCATATGTTTAAGTTCACACTAATTTTACGGTTAAAATAGGTCGGAATGGAAAAGCGCTTTTAACGTATTTCGGAAAGTGATTAAATATACTATGATTTGTTTCTCTATTGGCGCTGTCTATTTTGCACCTTAAAACAGGAAACCAGAAACACGAGAAACAGGAAACACGAGAAACAGGAAACACGAAAACACGAGAAACAGAAAACACGACGTACAGTGTTGCCGATTTTACCTACAAACCAGAAACATGAAAATTGGGCTGAACTTCAGAATAGCCTCCCGTTTCACAAATTTTAAAAAAGTCAGATTTGCGCATGCGTGAGCATCGGAACGCCCATATTTGGTGTATAAAAACCAGTGAACCTCAAAGGGTTTCATTAGTAATTTTCCTTTTGTTATGTTATGTTAAGAAGTCCGGTAGGTTAGGGTAGGTTTGGTAGGTAGGTTTCAGGTAGGAGTTTGTTTTTTAAAGACCGTTAAGAAGTCCGGTAGGTTAGGGTAGGTTTGGTAGGTAGGTTTCAGGTAGGAGTTTGTTTTTTAAAGACCGTTAAGATACATTTAAAATCATATTTTGTCATGTCGAATAGTTTGACAGTCACTGGTTTTTCAACTCGCGTGCCTACCGCAAAAACGGGAGGCTGTTCTATAACTATACCGAAAATTGAAATTAAAACCAGAAAATAATATGCGAAACGCGCGAAACTTGAAATTAAAACACGAAAATTGAAATTAAAACCAGAGAAAATAATATGCGAAACGCGAAACTTGAAATTAAAACACGAAAATTGAAATTAGAACGAGAAAAAATAATCTAACCTAACTTATATCCTGATTATTCTTATGTGAATATCGTGATATTCGCGTTTCCATATCTATTTTCTCTGGTTTTAATTTCGAATTTTCGAGTTTTAATTTCAAGTTTCGCGCGTTTCCATATTATTTTCTGGTTTTAATTTCAATTTTCATGTTTCTGATTTGCAGGTAAAATCGGCAACATTGTACCAGTCGTGTTTCCTGTTTCCTGTTTCTCGTGTTTCCTGTTTCTCGTGTTTTCGTGTTTCTGGTTTCCTGTTTTAAGGTGCAAAATAGACACTTCCTTCTCTGTTAGTGAGTTTGGCTTCACCTAGAATTTTCATTTTTTAGTTACATTTTTGTGATAAATATAAATCTGCAGGTGAAAAAAAAATCTACGAAATAATTTTTTTTGAATATCCAGTTGTGAAGATTTGGTGTTGTACATAAAAATGGCTCTTTTAATCGAAAATATAATTGTTTTTTTTTTTTTGACTTAATGATATTCTTTTGTTTAATTAATTTTCTTTTGTTTTTGTCTGAAAATATTGATGAAGTGAACAAGTTTTTCAGCGAGAAATGTGACTGTAGTATGTATTTGAAAGATTTTTGAACAGGAAATAAAATATGTTTTTGATAACAGGCTTATTATTATCTTATTTTCAACCATTTCTAACGAAGTTGCTAAATTTTAGCAACGTTGCTAACAAGATTAGCCAATATCGGCTTGATTCTCTAACGAAGTTGCTAAATTTTAACAACGTTGCTAACAAGACTAGCCAATAATATTAGCTGACACTAAATAGAAAAATTACAAATTAGAACTGTTATATTTGTGTTTCTATTGGTTATAACTGTTAGCAACGTTGCTAAAACTTAGCAACTTTGTTACAGAATCAATTACTAAGTCTGTTTACTAAATAATAACCCTAATTCTGTAACGAAAGTGCTAAATTTTAGCTAACAACATTAGCCAATAATATCAGTTGACACTAAATCAAAAAATTAAAATGAAAACTGTTACATTTGTTTCTATTGGTTATAGTTGTTAGCAACGTTGCTAAAACTTAGCAACTTCGTTAGAGAATCAGGCCGTGTGTCTAATATATTCCTTTATCCAAAACAGAAAAATAAATTTATAATAATAATAATCTTTATTAAATATCTAACATTTTCTTATATAATGTTTAGAGCTTTAACTGTACGTACTATAACATAACCAAAAATCAACCCCCTACGACACTCCCTTATTAATTAAGTCAAGCCCCCAAAACTGTGATAAACAGTTAACAAATTTTTGTATACAAATGGAGTTGTCCATTTTTTATATACTTCTTTAATCAATAGTTGTATTTATTTTTATCCCAATTTCATCCCTTAAAATTAGTTAAAAATCTTTAATCGCAAATATCTCGAAAACGGCTGGGAATATCGCAAAAACCAACACCCCTGTGAACCAGGTACGTACTACAACATATCCGAAAATCAACCCCCTTATTAATTAAGCTGCAAATGGGCAGCATTGAGGTATTTTATAAGTTTGTCGTTCCATAAATGCATTTTTGTTTAATTGACGATACATAGATTCTTCTTTAGTCAGCATTTTATTAGTAGAAATCTTTAGCAAAAAGGGTTTCTTTTCTTGAATAATTCAATATTTAAATTAAATTGTATTAACTGTTATTATTGCTATACATTATACATATTTATTTATATCAAGGATAAAAAATCGTAAGACTCTTATAGGTTACATTTGAAATTGTGTTAGCTGTCAAAATAAGTCTGAAGTTATTCATTCATGTACATATGTTTTATTTTGTCTGTTTTATTATTCATTTTATTATATTTATTGTAGTTCATATTTTTTATTTATTTAATATTTATAACAATTATTTATTAATATATTTTAGTTTAATATTAAATTATAATTCAGATAAACTTCACTAGATGGAAGCACTAATTACACATAATTATTTAAAATATTTTGAGTTTTAAATAAATATAATAATAATATAATTGAAATAATATACTAAGTACATTTAATTTCGGTAAACTGCAACTTTCAGCACATATCATTCGTAAGATTAGATTAGTGTCAAAAAATTTTATTTTAATTTTGTTTTTAAATTCGACGGATTTGCCGCGATATGTATTCTTTATACTTGTGGTATTGTATTACTTCCTCTATTCAAGTTACCATTTACCAGTGACCTCAAGATATTTATATCTTGAGGTCACTGCCATTTACCATGTGATGGCAGAATATGCATCATATGCACTACTTATCATTTCATAGATTAGATAAATACATATTTTCTTATTATATTTATCTTTATATCAACAAGAGTTTTATATGAATCAGTCAGGTCAGAGTTTTTGAACTTAAGCTTTTATTTATAAAGGAACTTTTACATTTACGCAGATAGATAAGCGTGGTTTTTATATTGACAACGTATTTATTTGACATACGATAATACAAGAGAAGTTAGTAACACTTTTACAGTATAATTACATGTGGTATGTTGGCTATATTTTAGCGCTTAATTTGAATACATTTAACACCCGCCCTCAAGTTAAATTTCCTTTAAAGTATAGACAATAATTATATAAATTACATTACATTCATATTATATCTAAATGTTATAAATTTGACTTGACATAAGGCCTTTGTGAAAATGTCGGCAATATTTTCATTTGAACTTACATATTGTATATTCATTAATTGTTTCGATACAATGTCTTTGATGAAGTGTATTTTTATGTCGATATGGCGCGAACGCTTGCTGTTTTCGTAACTTTCTACCATATTTATAGTACTCTGATTGTCTACGTACATAATTGGAATTTCTTGACAATTGTTGTTTAAATCTGTTAGAACTCGTTGTAAATAAATGAGATCGGTTGTTGTTTTAATACTTTGCCTGTATCATTTGTAACGCCTTCTGGTGTTTTGATGTACACATTCGTGTCTAGGTTTCCATTGAGAAAAGCAGTTGGAATGTCTAGTTGCTTTATTTTCCAGTTCTGATGCAGTGCATATGATATCATCATGCGGATTGTTGGCATTCTTGCAACTGGCGCGTAAACATTGTATGGTGTGTCTTCTTGATATCCTTTCGCTACTAGTCGAGCTTTCTTGGTGCCATCTTGTTTTATCTTGAATACCCATCTTGTATCAATGGCTTTTTCTCCTTTTGGTAGTTCGGCTGGTGTCCATGTTTCATGGACTTCGTGTGCTTTTATCTCGTTTTGTATGGCTTTTTCCCAATCGTTTTTCATTTCCATGGCTTCTTCGTATGATTGCGGTTCGCCTGTACAAAAGCAGTATGCTGAGTATAATTCGTAGTCATTTAGTCTCTCTGGTACTTTTATTTCTCGTCTTGGCCTTTCTTCCGTTTCTTCGTTTTCCTCATTGTTGTTATCTTCTTCTTCTATTTCATTCATTTCTGGATTCACACTCTCTTCTTTTTCTGTGTCTTCTGTATGATAATATTTTATTAAATTTGACTCATCAAATCTTACGTCTCGTGCGTTTATTATCTTTCCGCTTTTTGGTTCCCATAGTCTATATCCGTTCCGGCAGTAACCTACCATTCTTGTTTCTGTGGCCCTTTCCTCTAACTTATTTCTTTTTGGTATTGTGTTTGCCCATGATCTACAACCAAAAACTCTTAATTTTGTCAAATCATTTTTACCATACCATCTTCTTGAAGGAATATCTCCGAATAAAGCTTCTGTAGGAGATCTATTCACTTGATAAGCCGCTGTACGAATAGCTTCTCCCCATAATTCTTTTGGTAGATTCGTTTCTGAAAACATTGTTCTAGCTTTGTCTAAGAGGGTCCTATTCATCCTCTCAGCGACACCGTTTTGTTGTGGTGTATTGGTCATGGTATATTCTAACTCTATTCCATTTCTCGCGCAATGATTTTTGAATTTATTTGAGGTAAATTCTCCTCCTCCATCACATCTTATTCGACTGACATATACGTTGAACTCTACTTTCATTCTCTTGACGTATTCTATTAGATTATTTTCAGCTTCATCTTTTGTATTTAATAGGTAAACTTTTGTAAAATGTGTGTAATCGTCTATTATGGTTTGAAAATATTTCTTGCCATCATTAGTTGCTGGCTGCAAAGGTCCACATAAATCAGTATGTATCATTTCTCCTATTCTTCTTGTTCGAGGTAATTGCATTTTTTTTAAAAGGTAATCTCGTTGCTTTGCCTTTTACGCATGCCTCACAGATATCTTTGTTTACTGGTAAGTTTAGTTTCTTAAGACTAAATCTATTCAAGTGTCCTAATCTTCTGTGCCACAACATGTCAGAGTTTTCAGTTATCATGCATTTTTTTTCGTTTCTTACATTGAAGTCAATTGTGTAAAGCTTATCTTTCTTTTCACACTTCATATTTATCCCTTTGCCGATTATGCTCACGCTGTTGTCGGAAAATATGACTTTCTTCCCTTTAGATATTATTTTATTTACCGACAATAAATTATATTTTAGTGTTGATACAATGAGTGCTTCTAATGTGATATTTATTCCTCCATGTTCCAGCTTTAACGTACCCATTTTCTTTGCAGTAATTGTTTTTCCATTTGCTATTTGAATGAGTACTTCTTTCTGTAATGTTTGTATATTGAGCATAGATGATTCCAAAGATTCTTGTACTAAATGTTCAGTGGCACCGGAATCTACAATAAATGTTGTTAATATTTCATTTGTTTCTATACTTGCGTTTAATGCTATGAATGTGATTTCATTTCCTGAATTCGCTTGTTCTCTCTGACTTTGATTTCTTCCTCTGAAGTTGGTAGAATATCCTCTTCCTCGATAATTGTTGCCTCTTGCTCTTCCACGATACGTATTATTTCCTCGATTCATACTGTTTGGTTTTTTTGGACATTCATACCTTTTGTGCCCCTTTTGCCCACAATTATAACATTCGAATTGAGAATTAGCGGTAAATGTACTTTCGTTTACTGTTGTATTCGCTTTTAAATTTTCAAATTTCATCTCTGAGTCCAACAAACGACTTTTAACGAACTCTAACATTACACCAACTGTCATCGTTTCTATGGCTGTTATCACCGTTTCATATTTGTCTGGTAATGTTAAAAGTAGATGGCATACCTTGTCACTTTCTTCAAGTTTCGTCTCAGTAGCTTCTATGTCCCTGATTAGTGTATCGAATTTAACGAAATGCTCTTCCATACTTTCATTAGGCAATAGTTTCATAGTTAATAACTTTCTTTTTAGATACAACTTCGTAAATATACTTTTTCTTTCGAACATTTTCTCTAAATTTTCCATCATTTCTTTTGCTTTCTTGGCATCTTTAATATATTCTAGATATTTATCACCGATACCCTGAATTATCAATGATCTAGCTCTTGCATCTTGTTTTCTTAGTTCATCACTGTTCAAATCAATTTCACTATCTACGAATTTCTTAACTCCTTTTTCTTCAAGAATAGCAGATATTCTGAATTTCCAGTTTGAAAAATTTTCACCGTTAAATTGTGGAATTTGTACTGTCGCCATTTTCCCTTTATTTCTGTATTTTTATACCTTTTTCACTATTGCGTATATCCCTGGGCTCATAACCTTTTGAACTTAAGCTTTTATTTATAAAGGAACTTTTACATTTACGCAGAAAGATAAGCGTGGTTTTTATATTGACAACGTATTTATTTGACATACGATAATACAAGAGAAGTTAGTAACACTTTTACAGTATAATTACATGTGGTATGTTGGCTATATTTTAGCGCTTAATTTGAATACATTTAACAAGAGTTTGTTCTGATACAAATTAGTTTTCCTCAAGAAAAACTAACCAAAAAACTCGAAATTGTTTTTCGACAAACACCAGTATTATTGCAAGGTAAGAAAAACTGATTATTCAATATTGTGAATGTTAATTAATTTTTCAATTTTATATATATCAGTTTTTGTTAATTATTAAACAATAAATAAAAGTATTGGAAAAAGTTATTTTATGTTATCTGTAATATAAGAGTGCACGTGCTTTATATTATTTCTAATTATTATTTGAAAATGCAATTTTCATATAATAATCAATTAATTTTAATATCTGAATGATAAATGTTTGCTAAAAAATATATAATATATGATACAGAACGTGGATTACCCATTAGATCTTTTTTTTTTTTTTTTTACTAAAAACGCCTTTCCAAACTTGATTTTGCAATAAAATTATTACAAAAATGTTAAATATAGGTACATAGAAAATGCATTATCATACTGCTTATTAAATAAACTAAATAAATAATATATCTAGGGCCAAAATAAAAATTGGGGCCAGTAGACCCACTCAAAGTTTGTAATAAATTAAATTAAAATTAACGTACATAATATAACTAATACAAACATCATAATACTTTTTTTAAGTAATTTAATATTTTAACGAATTAATTTGATTTATAGAAATGACTATTATTAATTTACTATTATAATAAATATTTAACCTTATCACTCAAAATTTTGTTTTTGTAAAAAATAAGTATTAAAATTCAATTGAAATTTGGGTCCAATACAGTTTCGGATTAAGTGAGGGAGTGCTGATTTATATTTTTAATTTTTATCTTTAATTAAAATGCAGTATAATTAATAACTGTGTATAATTTTCTATTTGTTTAGGCCAAAATGGAAGTACCAGCCGAAATTCTCGAGCAATTAAAATGCAATAAATGTAATGGATTTTTGTCGTCCGCTCCGATAAATCTCACCGCAGAAATGAAGGTAATTTGTGGTCAATGTTCCAGTCTTGAAGAAACCATTTTCCGTCTGAATCAGTATGAAGCAGTGGCTGGCCTTTTAAAGTTTCCTTGCAAAAATCAAGAAAATGGTTGTACGAATATAATTCATTTTAATGATCCATCCAAACATGAAATTCATTGTAAATTTAATTCTATTACATGTCCGGTAATGCCATCAGGTTCATGCGAATGGACCGGAATGAAAATTGATTTATTCCAACATGTTGAAGATAAACATCCAGATAAAATATTACAGGTTGAAGATAAACAGACTTCTGCAGAAGTCTGTAATGGTAATTTATCTCTTGACATTACCACATCAAGCGAAAAATCATTTCTGCTGTTGGCGTTTAATGTGCTATTTTTATTGCACACTAAAGTATGCATTGTGAGTAGAAATATCTATCATTCGTTACGACATTTTGGTGATCCAAATATGGCATCTAACTATAGCTTCACCTTGAATATTAAACGAGATGCGTTTTCTTATTCAGCAAATAAAGACGTTATTCCAGAAGAATTGCGAGTTATACAGATAAATACTGCTATTGAAACTAAAATAGATGCTTTAATTGCAATGATGCGTGGATATGATGGGACAACCTTCAATATTACTGTAAGAAAGTTAGTTGAAAATGAAGAAGACAGAAATAGCGAAATTATGATATTAAAATGCGGAAAATGTTTACATAAAAATGTATATAAGAAAACATATTATGTAAATAATAGCTGGTGGTGTAAAAGTTGCTCTCCAGCACATGAAATTTGCGAAAATCATGAATTAGATTGTACATATAAAGATATCCCAAACAAATGTATAATTCATGAAGTGCTCTATTGTAAATATAGCAAAGATTGTTATTTGTGTGAAAAAACAAATTTCGAATCTTTGTTGCAGCATTATGCATTAGAACATAGTATTGTATCTTGTAGATCAAATGGTGAATGGTGTATTACATTTGATAATATTAGTTCGAAATCTTTTTATATTTCTCATGAAATAGATGATATTATATTAGAATATCGCAAAAACGATAAATGTTATGAAATTTGGTTGTGTACTGCAACGTCACCCAGCTATAATCTATATAATTGTGTTTTACATATAACGGATTCTGTAACTTTAAATTCATTTGAGAAAAAAATGAATGTTGGATATGATGTCCATTGGGATTATTTCTTAAAATTAGAAGCAAAAGATTTTAAGTCAAATAAATTGTTTGTAAAATTAGATATTACCAGAGTATAAGATTTAGAATGAACATATGTATTTTCATTTTTTTTTTTCATTTTTAGAATTATTGTATTATTTCTTTGATATGACAAACTTATTTTTAAAATAAAAACATTCATATTTGTATTGCTATAAACTTATATTTTACCTTTAAGTATAAACTGTAATATTTCTTATTTAATAAATTTTCTCATATTATATTGCATTTTGTAAGATTTCATTTGAAACTAGATTAGAAAAGTTTTATAAACATGAAATAAAAAGATTTATTATTGTATATTTATCATTGTTTTTTTTTCATTTTCATTATAAAGAAAATCGGAAATGCAAATTTTTCCCAACTGAGAACACCCCATTGAAACATCTGGAAAAATATGATTAAACATTTCTAAAAACACGTTTTCAACTTGATCCGCCTCTCTAAATGTTGTCCGATTGGCTTCAAATTTTGGAAATCTGAATGATTTTAAACGGTGAATAATACACTAGTAGAATAGCGAGGACAACAAATATATCGATTTTTTTGATCCAGTTTTGACTGCGCAGATAAAAATCAATCTACTATACAGATTTCTCTCATTGCATACTCATTCCGAAACCTTAAACTAGACATTACTCTTAATTTTCAAACATAAACACACGCTATGACTTTTTAACTGCAGGATTTCGATGTGTAGTTAAATCTGTCCAATAAACTTAATCTGTATGGGCTGCATTGAGATATTTTATAAGTTATTTGACGTTCCATAAATGCATTTTTGTTTAATTGGCGATACATAGATTCTTCTTTAGTCAGCATTTTATTAGTAGAAATCTTTAGAAAAAAAGGTTTCTTTTGTTGGATAATTCAATATTTAAATTAAATTGTATTAACTGTTATTATTGCTATACATATTTATTTATATCAAGGAAAAAAAAATCCATAAAAAATCATAATACTCTCATAGGTTACATTTGAATTTGTGTTAGCTGTCAAAATAAGTCTGAAGCATATATGTAATACTCCTATATTCCGCACTGTATATGAAACGCATTGATAAAAATTCTGCCGATGAAAGGAGACAAAACATATATCGGACGCACCGTTGATCCGACGAGACACTATGCGCAAGCGCTGAGATTACCAATCAATTATGTACTAAAAATTTAGCGGTAAAAGATTTTTAATTCAAATAATATTTTAAAATTTTTTTTTGTAATAACAATTTTAATATTCTCGGATATTGTAAAATAATATGCATTAACATTACACTTAATATTTTATTAAAAGGTACGGGAATTACAATAAAATTAATAGTAATAAAGTTTTTATTTCCAACATTACACTCATGAAGAATATATGAAAATTACAAATTACAAAACAGCAAATTATAAAAAATAACTGATAAAAATATAATACAGTCGATTCATTGGGACTAGGGCATTTTACATAAAATTAAGCAATCCATATTTTCCTTTCAATAATTTTATTTTATAAATTCTTGGAAAAACCTATAAACTACATATAATCAAAAAAATATAAACTGTTAAGAAAAAATAATAATAAATTCCAAAATAAAATAATAAATAAATACATACATTTTTAATTCAATTCAAAAATGTGTCAAGTGTAGTCTGTCTTTTGTTTTTGAAACATTTCACTTCTACAAAATCAGCACAAGTATTCAGTGCGGCTCCCTTCATTTACTTCCTGCATAAAATAACGCTGTAAGAAGGCCATATATTTTTTGCCTCCTGGTTAGTCACAGGCACAGGTGGATCATCATCATCGTCATACTTCATACGTGAATGAATGTGTTGGGAAAAAAGTTCACAGCGCGCGATACTAATGTAATTAGTTGATACATATTTGCTAGTTTTTTAAATATAATTTTCCATGTTGTGAATCAAAAAGATATGAAGCGTATCATATTAAATTTTTTGTAAATATTTTTTCTTGTAAATATTTGTAACATAATATATACTTTGATCTTAAAGTTACTGTCCCAATTAAGCGGAATGTTGTCCCAATTAAACATGTAAATTTACTGTTGGTTCCTTGGTTTGGTTTCTGTTCTTTGAGATTTGTCCCAAATAAGCGGCTGTCCCAATTAAGCGGAATCAACTGTATATAACATCAAAATCAAATACTGAACACATATTTTTACAATTATTTAAAATAAATCTTATTGGTTTTTAAATAAAATTAATTTGGTGTATTTTTGTCTTATATAATCTTCTTTGGTGGACAGTTTTTTTGCTTCGTGATGAAATCTTATATTTATATATGTCTCTGTTATTAATTTGCATAATTGGGTCCGATGGTTGTCCAACCAGTGTTGACTTGATATATGATTATTCATTTCAAAATTATTAAAAATTAAACCACTAATATTAGAAAATACTTTATTTACAATTAATTGCTTTAAATTTTTTTTAAATAGACCTGAATTACATTCTCTGATAATGGCTTCAGATTTGCAACATATTTTTATTACATCTGCTGCTGGTGCCACATATGGACCAAAATTTTTTAATTGAGACAACAATGGCATTTGGTCATCGGGAGCAATTAAATTGTTTCTACACACTCCACAATTAATTTTTTTTAAAACCTGTTTCACAACATAGCCTGCTATATATTTGGTAACATTTTCTACAAATGGACTTAACTGTAAAAACTTTGACACAATATCGTTACAAAATGATAATTTTTCTTGATTTAACTGAAACCCTATATCTTGAATAGGCGAAAGCATCTTTTCTTTACTAGATGATACATGCAGTATATCTATATTATCAAAAAGACAATTCCCACCTTCAAATTCTTTCAGTTCATGTCTAATTAGTAATCGCTTGTAGGCGCTTTTGAACTGGAGTGCATCGGGGTTATTATTAAACCCTCCACGACTCCTAATTGCACAAAAAAAAGTTTCCAAAAAGTCTTGCGACAATTTGTATGTCAGTAAATATTTAATTTCATTTTTTTTTAAAATGTTATATAATTCAAACATATTTCTTAAGCCTATAATGAAACCGATAAAACCAGTTTTCCGACTACTCTCCAGAATGCATTTTCCGGTTTCGTCCCGCAAGCTGCATATATAGTGCTCAAAATCTATAGCATATTGCTCAAGTTCTGCGTAATTTTTTTCATGCAACGGAGCGTCATACGTTTTTTTAGAAAAACGATTTTTACAATTTAACATGTCAGTCATGTTATTAAATTGTAAACAAAACTGAGCTGTTGCGTCGCAATTGCTGAAATCACGTTGTATTTCCGCATCAGAAAGTGTTTGCAGAAATAAGAAAGATTTGTAAACACTTTCACTGAGTGTTTGGACAGCTAGTTTAACGTTCATGCGGTTATTATAATAACAAATATGTTTTTTCGTTAATTTATTGGCTGTCCTTAGTCCTTCACGTTCTTGTAATTTATGCAATTTTACAATGTAATCCCATCGGATGATTTTTTCATTATTTGTTTTCAATAATTTTTTATCCCCGAGAGTATTGCGTACTAATTTAATCATGTGACATATGTCAAAAAATATGAGACATTTTTCTGAGGTCACAGGATTTATGATATATGGTTTGAAATTAGAACCATATTCAAAATTTGCACCCAGATATGTGCACATACTTAAATTTGTGGGCGCACCATCAAATGTAATGGACAGCACTTTAACTCCACTGTTGTGAAGCAATTCTAGAGCCCTTGTCAGAAGACTGGCTCGTTCGGATCCAGTTAAACTTTTTATTAAAAAATAACCAATTGGTATTTTCCAACTTTCGTTTATAGCAACTGCCATTAAAACTAGGGCATTTTTTGCTTTCGGGATATTATCATTATTCTGTTCATATGTTGTGCTTGTGCCCAAATCTACGCCTCCGTGAAATTCGTTGCATTGATATATGACACGTTCTCTAATAGACATTTCATCCAATATTAGATTTACAACAATATTACTTGATTTTTTAGTTCTAAGACTAATAGCTTCAAGGGCTTCCTTTGTAAAACCCGGCAATCCATTTGTAACGCTGTACCACTTTGTAAGTGTTGATGGATGAGGCAATAACTTACTCCAAGTCTTCCTGACATAATTGTATGCCTTTGGAGAATAAAAATGAAGCGTTAACGCAAAACTTCTAATTTGCGGCGAATACACCCTTTTGTTCTTAATTTTGCGGGATATCATTTGTTTTCCATGTACAGGTAAAATTTCCTAAAAATAAAAGAAGATGTCATGATACTGGGACAACAGATAAAATCGGGACAAATTTGGGACGAATGGACACCCTAGACATAAGTAAAATTAATAATTTTTTTTTTTTAGGGATGGTTCTGCATTTATAGCACACTCATTTTGTCAATTATAATAATAGTAATAATAATTTTATTTGTCCAAAAGATCTTACAAACAAGACATAGGATAAGTCAATACAAAGCAATACAAGTAAATTAAGACAATAAATATTCATCTAGACCAGTGTTTTCCAAAGTGTGGTACGCGTACCCCGTGGGGGACGGGAAGAGTTTTGTGGGGGTACGCATTGCACCGGACTTTGGCTGCGCCTGGTGCAGCAAACCGCTTACTTATTTTCGATTACAAATATAGAAAAATAAAAAAAATAAGTTTGGGAAACACTGATATAGACTATAATAAGATTTCAAAACTAGATAATTTTTTACATCTTTTTTAAAAAAATTTAAACTATTAATGTGTTTTAGCTTATTTGGTAATTTATTATATATATAACGTGCAATATCAGTAGGATTACATTGACATTTGCTGGTACGGTATTTTGAAATAATTAACATATCATTGGTTGCATTCAGCGGCCGTAAACTTGTTTGTGGTTATAAACTTATGTTTATCGAGTATTACATATATGGTCTGAAGTTATGTTCATTAATGTAATATGTTTTATTTTGTCTGTTTTATTATGCCTTCACTAGATGGAAGCACTAATCACATAATTATTTAAAATATTTTTAAGTTTTAAATAAATATAATAATAATATAATTGAAATAAATACTAAATACATTTAATTTCGGTAAACTGCGACTTTCAGCACATATCATTCGTAAGATTAGTTTAGTGTCATAAAATTTGATTTTAATTTCTTTTTTAAATTCGACGGATTTGCCGCGATATTTACCATTTTTTTATTATTATTATATTAAAATAGTTTTATTATATATTTTATTTTATAATATTTAATTCTATTTATAAATAAACATATGAAAATTGCTCAATAATTATAATCATGTGACAGTTGTGTAAAAATCCTGTGCAAGATGTTATTTTGAAAAGGGAGGTACGCGCACAGTCAAAATGGACGTTGTGGATCAAGTCATGTTATATGATTCAACATTTTGCAGGCTGTGCGCTGAAGAAAATGAAAACGGAATTTTATTATTGGGTGCCGATGAAAACGAAGAAGATTTATCCCAAATTATTAATCGTTATCTTCCTCTCAAGGTAAAGTTACACTTTTGAACTTATCAAATTCATAATGGTATACAACTTGATTTCCTATTCGACAAATGTCAAACTGTAATTTAGCGGAAATTCAAAATTTCCAAACATAATATTGAAAAATACGTATTGTGAGAGTGTTTTGTGATTATATTTTTAATAAAATTACGAAAATGAATTACTTAACCTAAATACATAAACGTCAAATCTGTATCTGTGTCTATAAATATTAATATAAGATTGTTAAAAGATTAGAAAATGATTTACTGTGGCGAAATTTAAATAAAAATAATATTATAAAATTCCCAAAACCACACTTAAATTAAATCACAGGTAAGATTTTTGTGGATTTTATTTGCTACTGAAGATGGAAGCTTAGCTTCCGAAATACGTATTTAGCTTTATTTTAATTTAAGTGTGGTTTTGGGATTTTTTATAATATTATTTTTATAATATAAGATTGTATTAAGGTGTGTTGTGTGTGTTAGTTTAATATTAATTAAATTTAAGGTGAAAAACGATGGCAAATTTCCACGAAGCATATGCCCGGGCTGTAATATACAATTGGACGCAATGGTGCAATTTCTCCAGCTGATTATTTCGGGGCAGGAGAAAATCCGGGAATTATGGAAAATGCAGCAGGATCAGTTGCGACGCAATGAGAAAAATAAACAGCTGCTGGAACAAAATGGCTTCGATTCGGAGCATGAACCATTTACGATACAAGCGATTGAGGAAAATGGAAAAGAGATTTTCATACAAAGTAAGTCTACTGCTATATTTCTAGCTTTATGATATTTAAATATGATATTATATATGATATTATGATATTATATATGATATTCAGCCTAATTCTGTAACAAAGTTGCTAAGTTTTAGCAACGTTGCTAACAGCTATAACCAATAGAAATAAATATAACAGTTCTTATTTTCATTTTTTATTTAGTGTCAGCTAATATTATTGGCTAATGCTGTTAGCAACGTTGCTAAAACGTAGCAACTTTGTTAGAGAATCAGGCCGATTATATTATTATATTATATTATATTATATATGATATTTATATATGGTATTTAAATATGATGTAATCACATACTTAACAAGGGTTGCATTGATTTAAATCAAACATATTTTGCTAAAAAAAATCATTGATTTATAAATATATCAAAAATTAAGTCATAATTAAATATTACACGATTTTTGATATTAAATAAATCTTTGGAAATGAACAAATGTTTCTCAGCATAGATCTATACATTTCTTTTTTATCAAAATATCAAACTTAAGGCCATTTCAAGGCAAACAAAAGGCTATATACAAAAATGAATAATTTTACATTCGATTTATTTGTTTAATACTACATAATTATGGTAATTAAATTAATTAATTAATTAATTAATTATGGTATTAAATTAAATTCATCATGCACCAGAATTTCTTTTAAATCATAAATTTGTAAATTAAATTCGTAACTAAGTTACTAAGAAACAAAACAAAAATATTATAAATTATTAATCAGAGAAAATTAAATTTTATTTGTGTATGATTTTGAAAGAAACATACATTTATAAAAAAATACACTATATAAAAATCTTTAGATTCATTGCATATATACATCACTTTAAAAAAACACATTGTACATAATTTTCTTAGACACATCGAATAAAATTACCTCGTACACTGCAAAAAGACGTTACTTGTATACTATAATGGCATAAAAGTATAAAGTATAAAAGTAGTAGATAGCTTTGAAAAAAATTAATAATCTATTTTTACCGAAATATTGATTTTCTTCTTCCGAAAAATGTCAAAATGATTCGAAAATAATGAAAACATATAACAGTCACTGAATTAAATAAAATCTGCCTTTCTTTGATTAATAAGTTTGATTAATAATTTTTTGTTCGAAGTTACTTATATCTAAGTTAGGTTTGTTTATTTGTTTTTTTATTTATTTTCCTGACGATGATTCATGTTCAGTAAATCGAAACTTCAAATTTTAATATAAATAATAAAGGACTCTAATCTAAAGCTTGTTAATTTAGAGTATATTCAGAAATTAAACCAAATGAATCGGTTGGTGTTCTGGTTTTTACTGATAAAATTGAAATGTGGTTGGTTTTTGAAACACGTTGACTTTGATGGTTAAACTATAAATATAAATTTATTTATTTATAAATCTATAATTTATATAATAACATATAAAACTATCTAACTTAATATACGACTTTCTATTAAATTCTTAAATAACTTTTAAAAAAATTAGTGAACACTTTTTTTACAGTATTTGAACTAATATTGATAATATTACCTATTTTTTCTTCAAGCGTATCATAATATTAATATTAAGTTACTATATTGTCTATGCAGAAACTGGTCATTATGTTACCATAGTACAACAATAGCATTAGTATATAGCAGTTAGCTACTGTAGACACCTATATGGTGCAAGCACCAAATATAACTACAAGTCAAGTATATTTAATTTTTAATCTTCGGCGGCCACATTAACAATCTATTACAAATTAACTTAAGTTAATTGACAATAACATTGTTTATTTTTGCAAAAAATACAATGTGCACCTGTCCAGGGTGATCAGAAACTGTATATTTGACCAAGGAAACACGGTCAAGTGTATTTAGTTTGATATCTACTAGAGCTATATTAAAAATTATTAAGTCAAGCTAAATTAATTGACAATTGCATTGTTTATTTTCGCTTAAATTTAAATTTAACTATTGAAATTGTGTGAAGAAGTACAAGAAATGCAATTTACACCGCCCCGGTGGTTAGAAATTGTACATTAGATTTAGGAAAAATTAATTCTCACAAATCACCTAACAAATATAAATAATATATACATACGATATACATACTATTCTACAATTGTTAGTCAAGTTAGGATTATTTGTGCGTGCATTTTTATTTATTTTTAGTATATTTTTGTTTAGAGCGCTTGAAGAAGAAGTCGTAAAAATATCACTTAGAATAAAAAGTTTATTTTTGTGTTTTGTCCAGATTACTTGGCTGGTCGGGTTTGGCTCGGCCATAAATATCTGGGCTCAACACAATAATCATCGCTTTCTACTCCTCGTAACAAAATATACTAATAGCAAAAAAATTTTCATAACTTATTATATTAAAATAAAACTACTTTAGATTAAAGTTCTGTATTGATGTTTATGTAAAATTGACATTTCAACAAAACTCAACATCCGTCTTCATCAGAATGAAACATACAAAAGGCATTCATAATACTGTCATTTTTATCGTTTATCCTGATGAAGACGGACGTTGAGTTTCGTAGAAAAGTCCATTTTGAACAAATATTAATACAGAACTTTCACCTAAAGCAAGTTTATTTTTATAAATTTAAAGTGACGATATGATATATTTTAACAATAATATTTGTGCATATTCGTCTAAATTTTATTACGAAGAATAACTAATTAACATTAGTACAATTTAAATAAAGAAAAAATGTATTGACTCTGCCGGGTTCGAACCCCGGCAGAGTCAATACATTTTTCTTTATTTAAATTGTACTAATGTTAATTAGTTATTCTTCGTAATAAAATTTAGACGAATATGCAGAAATATTACTGTTAAAGCAATTTTATTTTAATATACTAACTTTATTAATATTATTTCATTTTGCTAAGAACATTGGGATCTTAAAATATATAATCAGCTGTAATCTTACAAAATTTAATTCTTTTTTTAAAATATCAGTCAAACCGCTGATCCTACACAGTTGAAGTGGTAAACTAAACATTTAAGAACCATGTACCGAAATGCAATTCGTTTTTCTGAAGATATTATACCATTAATATGATTTGTAAAAAATTGTTTTGTTATTACTGATAAGATAATTCGAATGAAAAATAATCGATAGATTAATATTATGAAAATCATTCGAGATATCTCGAAATCAATTAAAATTATTCTGGTGATGAATATATATATATTATATACCTCGTAATATATATATACTATACATATATGTATACATATATTATATATATATATTGTTTGATATTTGCGATGTTTGTTTGTTTGCAGATCTAAGATAAAAATGGCTGTATATGTAAGTTAGAACATATTGGGAACAAAAGAAAAACGGAATTAGTAATGATTTTTATAAAACTATTTTCGGTTGTTCTTTCAAAGTAATTATAAATGTATTATCAATTTAATAAGTTAATTATCATTTCTGTATCATTTTGACATTTTTTCAGCAGATGGAATTCAATATTTTGGCGAAAAAACTATTCATTTTTTCAAAGCTACCTACTATTTATATTTTTTTAAATGCGATATTTTTACGCCATTATAATAATTAATTTAAAACCTGCTTAATTTGAATGCTGGGTTAGTTATTCATACGCTTAACCAGAACACAAAGTACCGACCCTAAGTTTACTGAACAATTTCACAATATCTACAAAATATTTTCAACAAAATAACTTAAGTTACTTTAGAAATAAAAACACAATCACGTTTGAAGTTTGATGTCAAACGATACGTCGTCATATTTATATATAATAATAATAAAAGATTTCACTATACTTGATTTTCCACTTTATTTATTTAATTGTTACATATGTTTCGACTTTTCAGTCATCATCAGACGTGTACAGATTTTTTTAAAATTACAAGTATTTATACATTATTATGTACCGTTATATATTAAGTAGAGGTGAACAGCTTACATCTAATTGGTCATTTACAATATATTTCCCAGAATTTACTGCTTTTCTAATCTCTAAATTTTCCAGAAGGTTCATTCTAAATCCTTTTTCTGCTAAATGTATAATTTCAAATTCTCCATTAAAATTATGATTATTTTTAATACAATGTTCAGAAAAACCCGTCGTGCAATTTTGTTTATCAATAGCATTAATATGTTCCTTAATTCTAGATTTAAAACTGCGGCCGCTTTGTCCAATATAAATAGCATCACAATTACTGCATTTAATTTTATAAACACCATTAAGATCTGATTTTATGGGTTTTTCTTTGTTATTTGAAAGTAACGTTCCTAGTTTATATTTATTTGTAATAGTTGTTTTAATATTATGATTTTTTATTTTTATTTTCTTAGCTATATTATTAGTTATGTTCGGTATAAAATTTAAATAATGCCACTTGGATGTAGTATCAACCGTTCTGGAATTACAATAAATTTTTTCACATATTACAACCTTCTTTTTATTTTTAATAATATTATCAATATGTATTGGATTGTATCCATTATTTGTCGCTATGTCTTTAATTGTGTTAATTTCTGTATTGTAATTTTCTTGATTAAGTGGGATTGTTAGTAATCTATGGACCATGCTGTGAAAGGCTGACATTTTTATTGAATCAGATTGATTAGAATCATATGGTATAATCGAATCAGAAAATGTAGGTTTCCTATATATTTTGTAGTCGAGTTTATTGTTTGTTATGCTTATCGTTAAATCAAGGAAATTTATACTTTTATTTATTTCTTTTTCTAAAGTAAATTTAATGTTTTTATTTATATTATTCAAAAATTCAAGAAACATGTTAAGTTGTCTGTCAGAACCATTCCATAAAGTGAAAAATCAAGTATAGTGAAATCTTTTATTATTATTATTAAAATGAAATTCCATCAAGAACCGACTACACACTCTCTTTTAATTATATTTATATATATTATAATAATATATAATATATAATAATATATATATTATAATGTATATATATATTAATATCATATATACAGGGTGTTCGTTCGCTTGGTTGATATAGGGCAATAACATGGGATTTCGATAATATGCAGAATACTACTTTCTGAAGTAAAATTCGAAGAAATACCTAGAATACTTTTTCATAAGGAATAAAAAGTTATATAATTTGGTTTTACTTTTAATTTGCTAGCATGTACCGTTTAAGCGCTAGAATTTTTTTTAAATGTTTTTTAGAATTTTCAATAATTTTTCCTGCTAAATCAATATGAGTTAGAGAAAAAAGTTACTTAGCTATTATGTAGCTAATTTTTTTCTTAATTTTACTGAATTTTTTCAATTTTTTTTTAACAAATTTTGAAGAAAGTCTTATTTCAAAAAAAATTCAAAATACAACTTTTTTCAAAATTTACTCAAAAAAATCTGAAAAAATTCAGTAAAATTGAGAAAAAAATTAGCTACATAATAGCTAAGTAACTTTTTTCTCTAACACATATTGATTTAGCAGGAAAAATTATTGAAAATTCTAAAAAACATTTAAAAAAAATTCTAGCGCTCAAACGGTACATGGTAGCAAATTAAAAGTAAAACCAAATTATATAACTTTTTATTCCTTATCGAAAAGTATTCTAAGTATTTCTTCGAATTTTACTTCAGAAAGTAGTATTCTGTATATTATCGAAATCCCATGTTATTGCCCTATATCAACCAAGCGAACGAACACCCTGTATATATATATATATATATATATATATAATAATTATATATTACATTTATATATATGTATACAGTAGATTAATAAGAAAAGCTATAGAAATTTAGACAGAAAATAATGATAATATCAATCAATGTGACGGCATCGATTTTTAAAATTTGGTTTGATAAAATTCTACTTATTTTATCGGTAAAATTTTCCATAAAAGGCATTATTTCTTTTTAATATATGTAGAATATATCGAATATATAAATCAAATATAAGTATACGAAACTAAATTCCAAAACTTTCTGAAAATTTTAATATAATATGTTTTGAAAAAAATTTTACTTTAAATTAAGTTATTAGTATAATTATTATTTTGTTGTTCTATTTTATTTAAATAATTTCAAGATATTTATTAAAATCTATATATATATACATATATATATATATATATATATATATATATATATATTAATTATACTACATTATAATATATATTATATTTACGTGATGCCTCACGTAAAATACGAAATTTTACATAACAATCCGGTTAGCCGAATTTGTTCTACACGTGTCCACAGACAGACTGACTGACAGACGGACATCGCGCTAAAATCGTGTTACTATAAGCTAATTCATACTTATCTGTAAAAATTCGATATATCAAATTTGATATGATTACAATATCTCCCTTATCATAAGTGACGGTCAGTAAAAACAAATGTTAGCAAAAGTATTTACCAGTTTGTAATTTACAAACTTGATACTCAAAAATAATCCCTGAAATGTCCATATCTGCAATACAGCAAATCGCACAAATTTATTGAAATTGCAGATTATATTCTGTTACTCTATTGACGATTTGTTGCTTTTTTGCTTCGCTGGTTTAATGAGAAATCGGATTTAGAAATCAGTGTATATTCTATAATAAACATGGAAATGACATTACAGAAAAATAAAGATGAATTGTAAAAATGACACATATAAAATTAAATATAATTTTTTATTTAAATCTAAGTTAAAAGACGATTTAATAAATTACTTTTTGCGAAAATGTTTGTAATGATATCTTCATTACCTAATTTTTCCAAAATATCCTTCTCGTATTACATGAGCATGAAAGCTACTTGAAATTATCCTGATTTAAACAATTTCGCAATCTGTTTAAAAATGTACTTTAATTTCGAAAATGTTCGTTCGCATGATACTTGAATGGAAGATAATGTTGACACAATATATATATATATATATATATATATCTATATATATATATATATATATATATATATATATATATATATATATATGCTTGTAAATTCGCGTTTTTAAGCAGAAATTGACGATTTGTTGCTTTTTTGCTTCGCTGGTTTAATAAGAAATCGGATTTTTTGAAAAACTTCAATAACTCCAGTAGTTTTTAAGTTGGCGAGCCAAAAACGTATATATGCTTGTAAATTCGCGTTTTTAAGCAGAAATTGACGATTTGTTGCTCATCAAAAATGCTAAAATGTATACATATATAAGTATATATATAATATAATATTAATATTAATAGTATATAAATGTATATATATGTCATTTCTAACTATGGAACTGATAAATTTTAGAAAGTTTGTTATGTTTTATTGAATTTTAGAATATTTGTCATTGCTATTCTTAAATATTTCTATTTAATTACATGTTATGGAATAAAATTTTTCCTTTTGCAGAGAAATATTTTTAACTAATACATTTTTAATTATGTTGTAATATTTGTGTTATTAAATTTTTGTTATTTGTTATTGCTATTTTTAAATATTGTTAAGTTTTTCTTTTTGCAGAGAAAATACTTTTAACTAATACATTTTTAATTATGTTGGAATATTTTAAGAATGTTGTAAAAATATTAAGGAAATTTTTTTTTCTAATTATATAAATATTAATATAATTAATATTTTTACATTGTATATATATTTATATATGATATAATATATAATATATATATCTGGCCAGTATATATATATATATATATATATATATATATATATATATATATATAATAAATATCTTATATAAATATAAAAGAATAATATATATATATATTTATATATATATATATATATATATATATATATTCATATATATTATACAATATATATATATATATATATATATATATATATATATATATATATATATATGTTTATATTATTTTTAAGAGCGGTTTTTACGAACGTGCTGTAACAGAAGTCACTTGACTTGGAATAAAAAGTAGCGGTAGACAAACTAGTAGTCAAACGTCAAACACCACCATTGGACGATGTTTCAATTTATGTATTGAAAAAAAAGGAAAACATTTCGAGCATTTTTTGTAAATACCTAATTTTTATTTGATGTAAATTTTTAATTTTGAGTTTCAAAAAGTTGATGTAGATGACAAAATAAAGTTTAATTGTTTCTTTTGCATCTACCGCTACTTGATATTTGGACAAAAATAACATAACATGCGCTACTAGATTAAAATGTTAGTTTGCTTTTAGATAGGGAAAGAAATAAATTTTTAAGAAAAACGAAAAACTATTGTAAAAAGAATGTTTTTAGGATCTCAATAATAATAAAAAAATTATGGCATCCCATTTAAAAAAAAAAAGTTGAACGTCGCCATTTTGAAATGATTCGTCCAATTGAAAATCTGATATCACCATCGTGTAGAGAATGTCCTGAAACATATTACTGCCAAATATTTTGAAAGTAGTACCCATAGTGTGGCTAAAAAAAAATAAGGCGCTTACTCTGAAACAGGCTGTATATTAAAAATAATAAAATAAATACATATTTAAAACAATTAATTTTTTTTTAGAATAATTCAAATATATTAAAAATTAATAATACAGAAACTAATTCAAAGTTATCCTTCGTCAAAAAAATAAAGTAATGAATAAAAAAATATGTGAGTATGAAAAACATTAATTCCTTAACTTTAAAATAAAAAAAAATTCACATACTGTTAAACAAGCATTATCCAATAGTGTAACGCGGCAATTTAATATTATTTGATTTTACAAATTTCTAAACGAAGAATTTACATTTACTATTTTACTTTTGGCTATGATCGTCTAAATAAGGACCCGACGTTATGTAAAAATACTAGTAACCCAAATTCTAAGGAGTCGTGAAATGGCGAGGTTTCGGAACTTAAAGTTATCGGAAATAAAAATCAAAAATAAACCTGAACTGTGAAGTTCATTTATTTGTCAATGTTGTACATTAAATGCTTTAAAGATTTGTCATAACTACCACATGTATTTTATTTATGAGATCTAAACATTTTATTATTGTATGGTATAAAATATATAATTTTGGGCAGAGAGCCACAGTGTCGACGGTTGATCTGGTGGCGAAACATGTAACAGAAAACAACGAAATAAGTAACGTTATCATGTCATAAGTATAGTGTGTCGTGTTCGTGTGTATATGAACCTTTCATCACACAATCGCCGTCGCTCGTCTACATTTGACGTCGCAGGCCGACCGTATGGTGATTAGCCAGTGTCTAAATGTACCTCTCTTCACACAATCGCCGGCGCTCGCCTACATTTGACGTCGCAGGCCGATCGTATGTCAATTAGCCAGTGTCTAAATGTGCTTCTCTTCACACAATCGCCGGCGCTCGCCTACATTTGACGTCGCAGGCCGATCGTATGTCAATTAGCCAGTGTCTAAATGTGCTTCTCTTCACACAATCGCCGGCGCTCGCCTACATTTGACGTCGCAGGCCGATCGTATGTCAATTAGCCAGTGTCTAAATGTGCTTCTCTTCACACAATCGCCGGCGCTCGCCACTACTGGACGTCGCAAGCCGACTGTATGTCGATTAGCCAGTGTGTAAATGTACCTCTCTTCACACAATCGCCGGCGCTCGCCACTCTGGACGTCGCAAGCCGACTGTATGTCGATTAGCCAGTGTCTAAATGTAGGTGTATGTGTACTAGGGATTCCAATCCTAAAATCAGAATCAGAATCCCCGAGCCAGCCCGCGGTTAGCTCTTATAAAGGCAGCAAGCTCCCCACTTCTTCATACATGCGAAGGAACATCGCCAAATATGGTCACAAAACAGAATGCCCCCTTCCTATTGGCTGAGCTGCCTGGCCCAGGAACATGACTGCTAGAGAGGGGATGTTGCCCCGGACGGAACGCTGCGTAGCTCTAAATAGTGACAAAATGACTTATTAAACACTCGTTAACTTAAAGAAACATTACATCTCAATTTAATTATTATAATTGCATTCCTCATCATTTTCTGATTAATTTGATATTAGACAGCATATTTTTATTTAATGTACTAACAGAGTTAACATAATTGCTACATTACATTCATAATTCTAAATTGTTCACAAAAGAATAATATTATAACATAAAGAAATATTCAATAATAAAATGAATAGACAAAACATTTATCTATTGTCATAATTACATAGCGCAAATACGCACATATACATCCAAGCTATAAGATAAGACAAATACAAAAACAATATTAGACTCCACACAGCGAGGAATTTGGATGACAGGTGCAAGTGCGTTATCTATTCTCAGCGCCGGATTAATTGCATTTTTCTAATACGGAAGAAATTCTACAATCTTAACTCATAAACACAAGCAGATATAATACAGGACTAATATCGTAAGCTATGATTTAATAATTATAACATAAGTAAATACTACTTGTTGAAAAGAAGAAAAAACAAAAAAATTCTCCACCAGGGTTGGTCCCGTTTCAATAGAATTCACAATAACATGAAAAACAACATCAGTGATACATATAACGTATATATCGTATATCGGGTTGTAAATTATTTTACGATTTTTCGTTTGTTTATTTATGCCTCTTTCTGTTTTATTATTCACTTGTTTTTATTTGTTTTCTGCTCTCGGGTGTTTTTATTTTTCAAAGCGTTTTTGCTTTCATTTCAGGAGTATTTTTTATTTTCAAATTTATATCGTATACATCCATTTCGGTATATACATTCTAAAAAAAAATTATGTAATTTTACACAAATCATGAGACACTATGATGACCAGTATTTCTAAGTTATAATATCAGAAACTTTTACAATCGTTATGTAATATGATATATTACCAACGGAATGGTAAATCTGTATGCATGTAATATTACAGTTTTTTAGTAAAGTCTTGTTTGGTAAATTTACAGAACTTCGCTAAATTTGGTGTCAGAAATTTTCTATAAATAGGTAACATTTACATACATACACAATCACGCCATGTACCCAACAGGGCGTGGCACAAACTTTTTCCATCATTCCGTAATCAGTCTCTTCCAAACATTCCTATCTAAACAAGCAACTTTTGCTTCATCCACATTCATAATTCCTCTCATACATGCTCTTTTATTCCTACTACTTGAAAATTATCGCTCAAGCAAAACACTCTCAATCATACCACTCCAACTACTCATCGGACGTCCACGCAAATGTATACCATCAATATCATTCAAATAAATCTTTTTAACCAAACGTTCATTAAACATTCGCTCAACATATCCGAACCATCTTAACTGACTAACACCAACTTTTGCTACAACATTTTCTTCAATTTTAATAATATAATTATAATATAATATATATAATATTATAATATTATTATGGGTATAATTTCATAAATTTCTAAATTTCTAAATTAAGTATTATTACACTTAAAATATGTACTAAGTCTCATTATTTTGATGAATTATTACAGATATTAATATGCAAGCTGTAATTTTACATAATTTAAGTAGTTATACCAACAATACGTAATTTTTCATTAATTATGTGTTGCAATTTGCAAGAAAGTGAGCAATTTTACATACATATTATTTCATTTTTACTTACTTTGTGTGATTATTATGAATTATGTACAAAATGACAGAATTTTGAGGTAGAAATACAGAATGTTTTATTCTATTTAAAATTTTACTACTATTTTTCTCTAATTTCCCTATATTTTTACAGTGTATCGTATATTATAAACGCACTGTTGCAACATAAAATTCATATAAATATTAACAATTTTTATTTTATTTTTTTTTGCATTAAACACCATTAATTTTATATTTATTTATCTAATTAAACATTAGACAATTTTTAAATTAAAGAAAAATGCATTGGCCCTGCCGGGGTTTGAACCCGGGACCTTTAGGTTTCGCGCCTAATGCTCTACCAACTGAGCTACATGGCCACTACGACATGTCAATGCATTTTGTTTATTTGACTGGTCATGATAAACTCATGAATTTTATCCAGGCAAATACGATGTTGCAAAAAAATAAAAATTGTTAAACATTTACACCAAAAGAATTTATAAAAATTAAAAATATCATATAAATATTGTTTCCAATTCTGCGTCCCCTCCAATTCGGTTAAAACATTTTATGTTTTGATTGTGTACCAATGATAATATTTTTATTTATTTATAGTAAGCATTGCGAAAGTTCAATTAAAATAAAATAATTTCTAACTTTTAGCTGATTTGAATGATTTGTTTTGTTTTGACCATTTTGTTTGCATTAGAATGTAAACAAAAGAAATTGTTGTTTACGATATATTTATAAATTCTATTTTTTTATTGGCTAGCAGTGGCGTGCCTTGACTTTTAACGAAGCGATTTATATATCACATACAAATTATTTGTTATTAGATATTATTAAATTACTGGGAACTTTTGCTAGGAATATAAATGTTTTCAAAGAAGCCCGCTTGAGTATACACAATGCAGTTTTGGTGCCTACGTTGATGTATAGGGTAGTGAATGTTGGGTTTGGTTGCAAAAGCATAAACGGAAAATGACTGCTGTGGAAATGAGATTTTTAAGTTTGGTATATGGCGTGAATAGGAGAGATCGGGTACGAAATACGATTAGTGTATGATGAGTGTGAAATTCGAAAAACGAATGTTGTAGCAAAAGTTGCAGTGTTAGTCAGTTAAGATGGTTCGGACATGTTGAGCGAATGTCTAATGAACGTTTGGTTAAAAAGATTTATTTGAATGATTTTGATGGTATACGTTTGCAGGTGGACGTCCGATGAGTACTTCAAGTGGTATGATTGAGAGTGGCTTGCGTGAGCGAAAGTTTCCAAGTAGTAGGAATAAAAGAGCATGTATGAGAGGAATTATGAATATGGATGAAGCAAAAGTTGCTTGTTTGGATAGGAATGTTTGGAGGCGACTGATTTCGGAATGATGAATAGAGTTTGTGCCACACTCTTTTGGGTACATGGCGTTATTGTATATGTATGTATGTATGTATGTATTAAAATACGTTACATACACACTGTATAAAAAATAATAGCAAAATTACAGAAAAATAATAAGTAAAATTGGACAATAAAAAATCTGTAATTTCATTTTACTGTAAAAATTCTGTAATTTAATTTAATAAAGTAGGTAAGTAAAAATAACCTAATAAATATGTAAAATTGCTTACTTTCTGCAAATTTCACTATATGTGGGTTATAAATCTGTATGGGACTAGGTAAAATTATTATATATATTTTTTAATAAGTTTATAAAGTTTTAATATGCGTTGGAGCGCGCAGGCCGTTCGAAATTAAAACAAATTTAACTGTTTACGATGCATAAGTTTTGTTGTGGGATGTTAATCCTCTGGTCTCCCACGGGAATAGGAACCAGACGAACAAGAACAACAGTTATTAAATGGGGATGAACATTGAGGAAAAAACAACGAAAAAATTACCTAAGTAAACATAAAGTTGTTTCAAGAATATGCTTTGTCCTGGTTTGCTTAAGTTTTGTTTTCCTTTTTTTATTGTTTCATGTTTTTAAATTAATTTTTACAATTTTTTTTTCTAATTCTGAGTTTTTTTTTATAAGATTTCTCTTGTAATAGCTATCTTTTTATAAAAAGTTTTACCGAGTATTTTTTTCGAATAAACTGGACTACAGCTTTCAAATTTTAAAATGCATTTGTTCTTGGAATAGTTTTTTAAATTAGCCAATGATATAATATTGGTATTATTATATTATAATATATAAAGTAAAGTGGCATTTAAAACCGATTACAAGATAAGACTAAAAAGCAGAAAATAAAATATATAAAAAAAACTTTTTAAAAACCACGCTTATATTTAAATGCACTAAAAAAAGAAAAATACATTTTTTACTAGTTTTCCAAATTTTTTAAAAAGAAATAAGAGCGTGGAGCGCTTAATCATCATTGCGAAATATATAGTTTCCTGGCGCTCCACGTCAGGAGACAGATAATTTTTATATAACTAGATTTCTCGCTCCAATATATTAATGTTTCCTTATAACAATTTTATCTCGAATTATTCCAGGTGGTAAATTAAAATGGGACACGCTGTATAATAGAATAATACCAGCAGACACAAACAGTGGTAGTACGTAATGTACAAACATAAAATTTGTCTCGTTTCATAGAGTTTTAAACTAGTATATAAAGTATATACAAGAAAATTAGTTAACAAGAACTAACTAAGTTTAAGTTATACGTTACTTATACGAAACATAATGTTATTAATAATAATATGATAGGAAGTTTGTTGCAACACAACAGAACTTAATAATACAAGTTATGACAGGGTATAAGTAAATGCTAGTAGAAAACTATATTAGTCAAAGCAAGAGTTCTATACACATATAGCTTATTTTGGTGAGTAAGTAATTTAGTTTTCTACTACTGCCACCAGAATGCGTGCACAGTGCATTTTGTAAAGTCGGTGTAAAATACATTTAAGTTGAGATTTTGTTAGAAATTTATTAAGCGTTGTTTTTACCACTTTGGCTTGCAAGGAAAAAGTGGTATAACGTTTGGTACGGTATCTGTAACATTAAAAAAAAATAAATTGTGAATAGAAATCCTTCATATACCCTCTAGATCAGCGTTTCTCAACCTTTTTTGGCCCGCGGACCAGTAAAATTTGTAAAAAAAATTTGCGGACCAGTGATATTTTTTTAACAACAAAATTTTACTAGATATTAAAGAACTACTACATAAGTTAATTGTAACATTTTTATTATCATTTACTTACAATAATATTTAAATGTAATTGTATATACATATAAAAATTGAGTATATAAAGCTTTAACAAAAATCACAGAAAATTATAAAAAAAATCACAAAACTCATGGACATAGGAACACAACAAAAAATATCACTCTTACGATTATTATTATTATTATTTTTTTGATAAGTAAATTTTTTTTGCGGATATAAAAAATTGTCCGCGGACTAGTAAAATTTCTCCGCGGACCACTGGTGGTCCGCCGGACCAGCGGTTGAGAATAGCTGCTCTAGATGACGAATCTGAACTTAGTTTATGTGGGTGTATGGATGTGCGTCGTCAGCTCGCTCGCTCGCTCGCTCGGTCGTCAGACAAAATTTTGTGATGGCAACTCCTCCTTGACGGTTAAACCGATTTTAATGAAATTTGCAGGATAAATTTGTCTAGTATTTAAGAAGGTAATGTGGTTTTGGTTTTTTCTAGTGATGTCAACTTTCCGAGAAAAAAATTACTAAAGTTTTTAAAAATTCAATACGGTGTTGCCAACTTTCCGATAAAAAAAATTAATAATTTTCAAAAAATTTGTTATGCCCGCATTATTTATCCGATTTTAATGAAATTTTTACAGAAGATACCCTTAGCGCCTATAATATTATATATTAGCAAAATACAATGTTGCCAGCTTTCGGTGAAAACATTTTTTATTTTTATTTCTTATCATTTATGTGATAATGTCAAAGTGGTCTATATATGGGTTTACCCATATACTTCTAATCTTGTTCTTTTTACGTTTAATTGTATTCAAGTATTGAGTAAATAAGTAAAAACAGACGTTATATTGTAGAAATTTACGATTTGAATAGATTGCCGAAATTAAGACGATATACATAATTTTTTTCTAATTGGATATCGTAGACAAGACGACATTGTTTGTATACAGTGATGGGCAAATGTGTGGAACCAAATAAATAGCTCCAGAGTTTCTAGAAATATTAAAATGAAATTTTTTATGTAGATATTACAGTAAATTATATATTTGCGTTGAATATTTTTAACAATTTTAAGCTTCCGGTATATTATTTTTATTTTAAATAGAACATTTTATTACGATTACAAAAATATGGAGTTCGATAGGTTTTTTTCAAGGCCAACCGAGATAATATGAATAAAAACATACCATTTAATAATTTTTAATAATTATCATAACTAATTAAACGAATTAGCAAATTTACAGAACAATTTTTAAATTGTTACATCATTGACTAATCTGGTTTTAGATGTGTATTCTTAATTTTACAACTTTTGATTTGTTTGCTTCTTACGCTGTTCATAAATGTATTGCTTACACTGTAAAAAATTAATTTGAATCCACATGGATAATTATAGTAATTACTATATTTTATTGTAATTTTATAATTTTTTTTGGTAAATTTACAATAATTTATAAAAATTACAATAAAAAATATAGTAAAATTTCTATAATTGTCAATGTAAATTTACATTGATTTTTAACAGTGTAGGCTTCAATAAAATTGTATATTTCTTCAATATTTCGAACTTTTTGAATTAACTTTTAAGGACAATTAGACGAGTATATTATTATTAATAAATACAGATTTGATACAATTTTTTTATTTTGCAGTTTTTTTTTCTAAATTCTAAATATTTGTATTGGAACGCGGGAAATGTATAATTAAAAAATATCTACATTTACTTCTACATCTTTTATAATATTTATATTATTACAAAAATAATGTGTTTGTCTGTCTAATATATGATCAGCTTCTCCAACATATAGACCCTATGTTCCACTTAGGAATTACGGGAATTGAAAATTAAAAAAAAAAAATTAAGCTTACTTTAGCTAATATTAAATAAAATATCTGAAAATATTACAATAGTAAGAAATACTTAATTTGAATTTAAATAAATACCTACAACAGATTTCTAACGTAAAATAATAATAAAAATTGTGATTTTAAACAATTAATAATATATTTAAGTAACTAATTATTGACAGTTTGAACAATTCTTGCTAATCGTTTTCATCTTTGACCCCATAATCATTTGTAATAGATTTTTTGCAAGCTATCAAAAATATCGCTGATATTTAGCCAATCCAATCTGTTTAAAACACATTGTTGTTATTAAGGCGTTAGTTCTTTTTTTTTGCTTTTTGCATATCCGGCATTGTCTATTAATCTATCGTTTTATATCTATGATTTATAGTCTGTATGACGCTTATGGGGTTTTAAATAAAAATTCAGCTGCTATCAGATGGTGATCGTATGCGGAAGATATTTAAACGCGTTTTTATGATATATAATTGATAAAATCAACGTCTGTTATGATACAATTTTTTAACATTTTCAAAGTTTTATTGTATTTAATTAGTGGGATATTTTGCTAAGAACAGGAAGCATTTTATAGATGAATATTTGTTTTACTATTTTATAGATTTGCTGATAATAAACGAGGAATGTAAAACTTAATAAATTCTTTGTTATAATTGCATACAGTTTTCTACAGAATATAATAAATTTTGATTGTTATGATTATTTATTTTTACGATAAGTATAAATTACTGTAATTTTTAAATAAACCAATTGATTTTTTTTTAGTATTCAGTATTGATAAAATTTATTTTCAGTACTATCAATCTAAAACTATGATACCTTCTAAAATTGATTCATATTCAAGTGAATAATCAATTTTATTTATTTATTTTTTGTGGCTTTCTTCGGAATAATGTGAATTGAAAATACAAAAATTAAAACAAATGAATCAAAAAACGATTCTAACTTTTTTCAAAAGTTATGCGAAAATATAAAATTAAAAATCAAAATTAATATTTGATAACCTATTAGTTTATTTTGCGAATGTGATATATAAAAATTATTTGAACAAATTAAACTAATATTTCACTTGTATGAATTGACAACTGTAATTTTCTCAACGAATTGAAATAAGAGAATGTCAATTAACTTTGTAGTAGAACTAGAAAAGAATTTCCGTATTATAGGTACGTATCAGAAATCAGAGCAATCATAAGTGTAATGCATCAGAATTGATCAGAATAAGAGCGTACAGCCCACTCAGTCATGCGCACGCCAACTTGCATCTTTGCGTGAATATGCACATGCATTTTAATCATATATATATATATATATATATATATATATATATATATATATATATATATATATATATATATATATATATTTAGTTGTCATAGTTTACAATATGTAATAAGCTTAGACTCAAAGTTAGTTAAGGTGCATTCCGGAAACAAAACTACTCGGATAGATGTATTTGCTTTTGTTGAACTGATTAGGATCAAATAATTAGTTTGCAATGTCTTGTATTATGTGCTGATAATTGGGAATTAAACATATGTTAACTTACTGATGGACTAAAATATGATAGAATTATTTGGATTATATAAATTGTTAACTTTTTGTAACGAGAATTCGTGAATTATAATAAAACTGCTTTAGGTTAAAGTTCTGTATTAATATTTATTTATAATCGATGTTCTGATGAACTCAACATCCGTCTACATCAGTAAAATGATACACATGATATTTACAACAAATAACAGACCATAGAAACAAGTTACTAGGTAACAAATAAGTAAAACAACTACAGCGCACGAAAAGATTTTTCTTATATATTGATTTTTGTATTTTGAGTTTCAGCACCTTTATTCTTAATTTTATCTTGAAACTGTTGTTGGTTTTTAAACAATAGAACAACTATATCCGTCAAAAAGATGGTTTTTACATATCTTGCTTTCAAATTTTTGATATTATATAGATATAAAATAATTATATATATTTTTTTTCTTTTCAATTTAATTTTTAACTATTTCAAAATGACATTCAACACTAGTAATTTTATTGTAGTTTAAAATTTTCATGAATTTCTCAAAATTTACAAATTTACTTTTATTTTTAATAAATTAATATACAAAAAGCTCTTTATTTTTATATAACGAGTTCTGAAAGATCATTTACTATGTTAAAATTAAAATAGTTCAGTTTTTAAAGATATTTTCAGAAAATATCAATTATTTGTTTTAATTTTGTATCAAAAATTTGGATAATGATCCAAATATTTTAATATTTTAACAAATAATGCTACAAAGTATTTTTATAATATTGGAAGACAAACTTACACGTTTTATATATTTTTAAAGCAATAGGGAATTTAATAACATTATAATTAATCATAACGCAGGTTCAAGACCCAAGAACAAAAGTTTATCTTTTGATATTAATATTTCAAAAATATTTTGGAACAAGCATAGATATTTATTTTTAAAAGTTTTCAGAATTTATTTTTTTATATGGTACATTTTTTTAAACACAATGTATAATATTTAACTATATATATATATATATATATATATATATATATGTATATATATATATATATATTATTGGCATTGGAGGTTAACATACCATTTTTGTTGTATGAAATTAACACCATCTTTTGATTGTATTTTCTTGTATAATGTAAAAAAATCACAAAACATTTTATTACTTCTTTATATTAATTTTTTATTCAAAAGTAAAATTTATGGAAAACTTTAATTGACAGATTGCAAAACGATAAGATCTTAAATCTTTAACCGACAACATGTCAATAAATAATTACAACTTCAATATAGTTTACATAAAAACGTGAACCGTTTACAACTAAAGTAGTGTAGATAAAAAACAAAAACAAAACTACACTAAGTGTAAAAATATTCCCGTGTAGTCCAGCAGAAGGGTTAAAAACATCCGTTATGCGCGCGGAGAACAGAAGAACATCGAGGTACATAAATAATCCTCGATACTCTGGTATTATATGTAGTTTATTATACGTTGTCACTACACTGCATATAATATAGATTAGACAGACGTGGTGCGTACTTTCAGGGCAATAGAAGCAAGTGCAACGAACCGTAAACAGACGGATAGTCGATGGTTCGGGGCCCATTTGGTGCACCCGCTCGTATTTTGAAAAACTTAATTCTGCGATTTGAAATTTCAATTTTAATGTGAATTGACTGATATGAAACATTTTTGTTGCTTGCTTGATAGTTGAAGTCTCTCAAAACAAATATTTTTTTCAATATAAAATTTATAATTTTTAAATAATGTAATAAGCTTTTTGATTTAAGTTCTGTTATATTTTTATTAAAATACGACGTTTTCGTTCACTATACATGGAAAATGGAAAATAAATACAAACAACAAATAAACAAAGTTAATTTAGAAATATGTGACTAGGTAACAAAAATATAATAAATTATTAGTCAAAGAAAGCCAAATTTTATCTAATTTAGTTCTTTTACACTGATTTATGTTTGCTTGTTCTTTGATGATTTTAATTACTTCTCTAATTAATTTGCTATTAATATTATTGAGTCTTACAATGATCTTTTTTTTGTTATCATAAAATAATACATATTGGTTTCGAATCGCAGTTGGGTGATTTATTACATATATAAAAGAGCATGTATAAGATGCATTATTAATGTAGATGAAGCAAAAGTTGTTTGTTTGGATCGGAATGTCTGGCGGACATCAATTTTTACATAAATGGAAAGAGTTCGTACGTATACAATCACGCCATGTATGTATCCAAAAGAGTGTGGCACAAACTCTTTCCGCTATTCTGAAAAGTTTTTCCCAAACATTCCTATCCAGGCAAGCAACTCTAGCTTCATTTACATTCATATGACACCTCTCATACATGCTCTTCTATTCTTACTACTTGGAAACATTTGCTCACGCGAAACACCCTCAATCATACGACGCCATCTACTTGTCGGACGTCCACACAAACGTATATTTCCAAAATCATTCACATATATTCTTTTAACCAAACGTTTATTAGACATTCGGTGAAAATGACCGAACTATCTTACGGACTAATACCAACTTTTGCAACAACATTTTTTTTCATAAACTCATCATACACTAATTTATTTCGTACACCACATATATCACGTAAAAATCTCATTTCGACAACAGTTATTTTCCTTTTATATTTTTTTTAAATTAGTTATTATTTATATTTAAAATTTTGTCGAAACAGCGTAAAAATATATCAATAAATAGATGTATGTTTATATATTTTATATTATGAATATTTTAATCTCTATTTTTAATCTTAAGATAAATGAATATAATTAAATTGTTGTTACTGGAATACTTGCTTGTAATATAAATAATAACATTTTGACAGCACAATCAATAAAAAAAAACTGTAATATATATATAACGTAAATTTTTAAATATTATTAAAAAATAAAATTAAAATAAAACCACCAACACATGTTCGTAAAAGGAATCATTTCATAATTGCAATGAATCACTTTTCGAGCTCAACTGACACTTACGGAGTAAAAGTCAACTAGTTCAACATTGCAATTAATTTATCACCATAAATAAATGACAGGAGTCTTAAAAACAGAAAATACTAAATATTATAACTATAGTCCCTAGTCGCGTACCAAGTGCGAATATCTTTCTCCCAATTACATAAATTAATTTAGCGTATCTGACCGTGGGCATAAATCATAATTAATTAGAGATTTGTCGCGAGTAATCACGCACAAGTTTGTCTGGGCTTGTTTTGACACAATTAGGTCGGGAAACGACATTCAGCCTTATTTATATATGAAAACGAAAAATCCAGCCCAACAACTGTCTAATTACGCAGCGCGATTTATAAACGCAACCAGCCCTGTACCGTGCTGTGGATGGGTTTAGTTATACCAGTTATTAATTAACAATTAATTATGTCCTCTTGCTTGTAAACCACTGGGCGATGTTAATAAAGATGCCGCACTAGTCGCCACTTACTTACTTTAACTTGGTTTACGCCATTAAATGGGTTTTTACTTTCTGAGAATTATAATATGGTGTGGAATAATTTATGAAGCGTCTTGTTTATGCTTATCACGGCTTTTTTTTTCTAAGTTTTTATCGTGTATTTCTGTCGTATTTATGTCGAAAATGTAACAAAAACATGTTGAGCATAATTATATTAAAATATTTTATATAAGATTTATGTAAGTTATAATTTAATGCCCATTTTAGACGGTTGCTATACGAAATAAAAGAGATATGGTTATCAAGAATACGTATGCACATAACAATGCAAAGTGAAGGTAGCATTAATAGATATTATTATCATTTAAAACCTACTGAAGACTTAAAACTTTAGACAAATGATAAAAATGGGCACGGAATTAATTAAAACAAATCTATTCTAATTTTTTTTATATTCTGCAAACATATAACATATTTAATTAATAAATTAGTACACTGTAAAAAATTAATGTAACATAGCAATCATAGTAATTTTACAATTTTTTAATGTAATTTTATAAATTGTTAGTAAATTTACAAAAAAAATTTATAAAATTATAACTAAAAATACAGTAAAATTACTATTATTGGTATGTAAATTTACACTAATTTTTTACAGTGTAATTATATTCAAAAAAAATTATACGGTTTTTGCATTCTCTAAATTTTATTTTACAAAGTAAAAAAATTTTCAGAACTCATTATATTAAAATAAAAGGCTTTAGGATTTAGTTCTGTATAAATTTTAATTAAAAATCGACGTATAATTTTTCCTGATGATGATGTACATAGAGTACGTCGAAACGTCGATTTTTAATTAAAATTTATGCAGAACTAAATCCTAAAACTTTTTATTTTGCAAGTTTATTTCAAAAACAATAAATTTCAAAATTTTATATTACATATTTTATTTAATCTGGGATTAATAACTTTTATGAAATAAAAATAACACATATCTTTACAAGTACTCTATCGATCTCAAACGTGAGCTAATGTAGCATCAAACAGTTAATAGTAATTCTAATGTTATGTCACATTTGTGAAATTTTTTCGTACATGTACTGGTTTCACTTATTCTATTCGTCGACCACAATTTAAAAACTAAAATTTCACATGTGTTAATTTTTTCTAAACAATAACCAATTAACCACCTATACTTCAGTAATTCCAACCATATTAATCAGTTAACTAACTGGGCAAAATTTTGCTTAGTTTACGAACGATTGGAGTGTGACATACACAAGAATCTGTTAAATTATACTATTTTAAGAGAAAAATCACCAAAAAAATGTTTTTTAATTAATTGAAGAATTTGAAAAAGCAATTTAATTATTAATAATTAAGTTTAGTGATTTACACACTAATAAAGATTCAGTTTACTATTCAATTGGTCGTGACTTTTGGCCCACTGTGTATAATACATGAACTATATATTTCTCAAGAACAATTTGTTTGATTGGACAAGCAATTATATTTTATAAATGCAATTCTCGATGTAGTAGCATTTGATATGTTTTCTAATTATTCGAAATGTGTTTCTTTTAATATGATGGTTTTATCTTCTCTATAAATATTATGTTAATTTGTAAAAGTTTTTACATTAATAATGTTGTGTACTTGAAATTTAAATGGTTTGAGGTAATTTATTATAACTCTGTATATAATTCTAAAATCCTCAACAGGAAATACATATTTAATACTTGTCATCCACACATGTAGATGTTTATTAACTTGTGCACTGACACTCATTCCTTTAATAAAGATGAGATATATTTACTTGATTTTCTACTAATTACTTTTTAATAATTAATTACGACGATAAAGGTTTTTCTTATTCTGATTTACAAATCTGATCGTCAAAATATTTATATCTAATTCAATTTATTTTATTTTAATTTTGCTTTAATGATACTAATTAATTGAAAATTATTACTGATGCGATTGCATTTGCTTTCATGTACATATTTTAAAATATAGAGATGCTTGTTGCTAACAAGACTACTAACACATACGTAAGAATATACTGATATTACACAAACACAAATAATAGTATCTCTCGATAAAAAGTAGAGTAGCAATGATGGGGTCAGGTCAGTTCACTATTAGTTGTGTATTTTATCATCATATTTAGTACGACAACCCTAGGAGAGATTTGACCGCAAATACGAATACATTTAGACACTATTGGAATCAGCACGTTGTGCGTTCGCATAGAGCAGCGACGAGTTCCGGCCAGTAATCTAAACTACTAATATTTTTAAGAAAAGCAGTTGATCAAACTACTGTGCCTGATTCTTGTTTCATTTTTAATTTTACGATGAACAGAAACGTCGGCCAGCTGATCCGAACCATGAAAACTAGTATTACATTCGCTTAAACACGCTCGGCTACCGCGCTAACAGTTTTGTATGTAGTATTCGAATAATTTCAGTAGAAAGTAAAGTGCGTTTACTGCACTGAATGTACTTTGAAAAGCTCCACAATCTAGTTATCTTACACGGAAGCAAGTATTGTAATTTATTCAGATCATTTGTAATCATTACATGCGACTAAAATACTATACTTGTTTTTGACTATACAATAGAAAATTATATTTAATTTGATTTAAAATTCCAAATTGTTATAATTTGATAATTGCACGGTATCGAAACAGCGCTAATTCGTATGTACGAGTACATACACAGTCACGCCATGTACCTCTAGGTGTGATAAAAAACTCTTTCAGTATGTAGAAATTAGTTTCTGCCAAACATTAATATTCAGACAAGTAACTTTTGCTTCATCCTCATTTGCTTCATTTTCTCACGCAAAACAACCTCAATCATACTTACCCATCTACTTATCGGACGTGCACGTAAACGTATACTTTTCAATATCATTCACATATATTCTTTTAACCAATCGTTCGTTAGACATTCGTTCAAGATAGCCGAACTATTATAACTAACAAACATGAACTCTTACAACATTTTTAGCAATATTACACTCGTTAATACTCCATATTTTTTCGCACCAGATTTCTTCTTGTTACACAACATAACTCACGTTAATTCGTCAGATATTTTAAATGCATTATTGTGACTGGTCGAAATAATGTTACTTATTAATAGGAATAGGAAAAAGGTCATTTTTTGAAAAAAATTACGCTGTATATATGTTTAATAAATAATGATTGTCGATTGTCACTCCCACAGTGGAGATGAAAAAAAAAAAAGCCAAAGAACCGAATGGTAAAAATGAAACATTGAAAACAATCGTGTATCAGTTGGAATGATCAGAACAAGGAACGCGTCTCATAAACGATAACAAACGGACACAAGGCAATACATATACAATAATACACAGTACAGCATCACAACAATCTTGTCCGGCGTCGGATATCGATAGCTGTCGTGTAAGCGATCCGAACCGCATTGACGGCAACATTCAATCAATGCTCGGTTCCTGGTCACGTTGTTGGCGCGTCCTTTCTCAGACGCGCATATTATTAATCAATAAACGCGCTCAATTGTTCTGCGCAGCTGATGTTTGCAGAGCGCGACAGCTGTGTCTGCGCAAAACTGCATGCAGCATTCAACTGCGCATCCGCTTGCGCGCTCATTTGATTGGCTGACGTGCAGGCGCAGCGGGTGACCGCCCGGCGGTCCCGATCGTGTACGATTTGCAACGATCGGAAACGATTTCAAATTATGTTGCACAGTGTGATGCGATCGAATGACAATGTGCACCTTTTTAGGGTTCAAACTGCAAGTGCAAAATGATAAATTGTTGCTTTATAAACATTTGCGTTGTTGCACAATGGGCAATTGAATGTTTAGACGTTGGATCTTTTTTTCGTTGTTGTTTTCAAATAAATATATATATATATATATATATATATATATATATATATATATATATATATATATATATATATATATATATATATATATATTGTCGCTTCGCAGGAAAATGACAACAAGCTGAATAAAGTTGTAGTTGTCTCATAGTGACACTTGACCGGCCCCGTAAGGTTGAATTTACAAAGCAAGAGGAGTTGGAGGGATTAGCAAGTTGTGGAGTTGAAGTGACAGCCTGCTTCACCGGAAAGTCCATTGACTTTACTGCATCTGACCGCTTATATGTATATTGCATCTAATTATTTCAACTTGTATTTACCACTTTTCAAAAGCTTTCTTGCACACATTTCAATGAAAATTTTATTTAAATACCATTTGGCAATCAAAGCCAACTAAGACATTTAATTGTACTTCTTATCAATTTTCTAGCTGCAATAATTGGACCATTTCGTACTTAAGATAAACTTTTAAATAAATAATTTTCTTCTGATTTCATTGCAGTTTTTCAAATCGGGTTTACCTGAAAATTAAAAATGAAATGCATGCTTATAAATATGTTATTTAAATTTTAAATACATATATCTTTTATCTTTATAAGTTTAGATAGAGCAGCGTTTCTCAAACTTTTTTAAACACGGAGCCCCTATAAAGTGGAATCTAAGATGACGGAGCCCCTATAAAGTGGAATCTAAGAAGACGGAGCCCCTTACTATAATATCTAGTTGGAAAGGAAATAACGTTAAAATGATAACAAAAACTAGTACAAATAATACAATTTATTTAATATAATTAAAGGAAATAACAAAATTAATGTGAAGGGTTGTGTTGGCGACAGAGCCGCGCCAGTGGCCGCGGAGCCCCTCCGGAACTTTTGCGGAGCCCTGGGGCTCCGCGGAGCACACTTTGAGAAACGCTGAGATAGAGACATTTAGGTTTTACAGCGTTTTTATTTTAGTGTATTTAAAATGTAAATATATTATTAAATTTAATTGAAAATTATAAATACGAAGTAAAAATCAACAACGTATTTTTTAATTTAATTCTTGTACCTATTTCAGTTTAACTTATATTGTATATAGTATTGGAATCATTAATAAAATAAGATAAGTAAAAATGAAATTATAGCAATCATTTATCAAATATTTTTATATTCAGTGAAATGTAGGGAGTTAATAGAAATTATAAATTTTTCCAAAAATTGTTATTAATTTTATTATTTATTTGTTTTATCGCGGTACTTATGTCTATTCGCTCATTTGTTCATTGTTGCGAAGATTCATAGCCAACTTCATAAGCAATAAATATTAATTTTAATTCTATCAATAATTGTTTTCTCTTCTTTGTATTTTCTCGGAAGATATATACAATGGAGATTCTACCGCGCAAACGTACTTGAAAAGTACTTCATGCCGATTCATTCTTTATTTTTTCTCTGAACTTCTTTCAATTTATACATCTTTGAACATTAATAAATAACATTCGTTTCTAGCGAAAAAAAAAAATTATAATTATGAACGCCAGGGGAGCGAGTTTTAATTTTATATAAAAACGTTCGAAGGTGGTTGCTATGGTTATATAAACGCTATAGATAGGGAACATGCGTGTACGAGAATGCTAGTGCGCATGAATCAAATATATTGCGTGCGCATGCGCGATTCCGAACTTTGATATATCACTAGTTCTGTTACACACGGAATGTTCTCTAAGTGAGGTTAGGTTATTTATTAATGTAACGCTCTTGTTACTACTAAACTGCACTTATATGATGTTCCCAGTGAATTTATTTAAGATTTATTATTGTTTAAAATTGTAAATTCTAGTTTAGAATCAGTAAAAAACATTTTTTTCTTTAATTTAGTGTTAAACGAAAAATTAAAAGCCGGTTGCATAAAGTTTTGTTAAACGCTTTTTAATTTAACGATTTTGTTAACTTGCCAACTGATTAATCACGGAGATACTTCAAAGCAGTTAATAATTTAGTTGCCTAGTTGGCTTATGTTTTACTATAAAACAGGCCCAAAAACTTTTCTTAAAATTTGGTTTAACAAAACGTATGTTTTCATTTACCGGAAAAATTTATTAAATATTGTAATTTATGCTTTATTATTATCTTTTTAATAAAATGAAATATTAGTCAAAGCTACGAAGGTTTCTAGCCAGCAAGAAAGTTTTTTTAGAACTTTTTAAAGTTTGAACGAATCAAAGACATTACAAACATCCACGCACCAAGCGGGATTCAAACTCTGACCCTTACAGATATGAGCAATATCAAATTTTTTATTAAAAAAAAGAAACAAACAGAATTATTTTGTAATCTTACATAATTTTTATTAATACTTTAAAAAATATCAATATATGTAAATAAAATGATTTAAAAAATATAATAATTTGCTTATGTAACTGATCAACTATTTATTTTAATTATAATAATATTAGACTAAATGTCCGTATGCATAAACATTTTCGTTAGAAATACGGTTCGTTAAAATGAAAATTCCTGAATCTCTTAAGAAATTTCTTTGCAATATACATAGAAAGATTTCTTACGGAATCCAAGAATTCTCATTTTAACGAACCGTTATTTTTAACGAAAATGTTTATGCATACCGGGGCAGGGGCGTAGCAACCGGGGGTGCAAGGAGTGCGATGCACACGGGCCCATGAGCGAGAGGGGCCCACGAGCCAAAGTGCCCAATGGGGCCTTATTTTCATTAATACCATTCATAGGATTAAATACATTTATTATATAAATTAATTTATTATAGTAAGTTAAATATATTTTTATAGATTCTTTTAAGGGGGCATAGTACATTTTTCAATGAAAAAGTAGTCCACTTTCATTATTTTTTTTCTCAATAACGGGAAGACTTAAAGCATTGAAACTTTTTGTATAATGTAGATCCTTTATTGAAAAATACGTCAGAATTTTTTTACCCCCTCCCCCGAAAGCTGAAGTGCCGAGGTCCACGGTTCCATAGATATCTCGGGACTGGGTTATCGGAAACAAAAATCGTTTCGGCTTGCAAAAAAGAGGTCAATTTTTTGCCCTTTTTTTGACTTCTTTAACGTAAAAAAAATATAACAAATCAAAATTTTAAAAAAAGGATGGGTCAAACGATGCGGAATTCTATTAGCTTTCAGAAGAACAAAAATTCAAATAAATCCGATTGTTTGTTCTAGAGATATCACTGGAACCGACAAAAAAAGTATGGTTTCGAAAAAAACGCGGTTGAAGTTTCAGAATGAGTTTAATGTCACATAAAAAAAGCCCAAGTGAATGTTTATGTTTTTTTACAAAAAGTGATGTAACTTTCGTAATTTTTATAATTTTGACATGCGGTTTCGTGAAAACGATTCTTTAGACATTACTCTTTAATAATATTAAACAAAAAAAAAACGATTTTTTGATCATAAAAAACTACTATGCCCCTTTAAGTTTACAAACACAAAAACATACAGTACAAATCAAATTTAAAGTTTAGGTTTACAAACATAGTTCATTAACTTTAACTAAACTTAACTTTTCTCGCTTTCATTGAAGCAAAAATGCTAATTATTTCACTTAAATTTAATTTACGTGCTCCCCCATAGAGTTTTTTAAATATGTTTTAATAAGTTTTAATTTTGAAAATGTTCTTTTGGCGCTAGAAGTTGATACGGGGAATGTTAAGAATAAAATAAGAGCGGTACAAAGTTTCGGAAATGCCGAACTTAGAATAGAATATTCTGTAAATATTAATTCTTCTAATTCAAATACCGAATTAATATTTTGTAACTGTTTTTTAAAGGTTTTCCTAAAATATAATATCTGTGTCTTAAAATATGCGGTTAAATCGTCAGTATATTTGAAAATCTATCTTTTAATTGTGCAATTATAATATCTAACGTAGCGTTGAAAACGTTTATCCTAAAATTATCTTCTGAACTATTAAATCGAAAATCTTCACACATTCCTTGTCTATGGTTAAGCCAACATTATTAGGTACATACATATATATTTCCTGGCAAGTTGTTTCTTTAGGCATTTCACTTTAATTTTAATTAATTTTGATTATCATAAAAATAAAACAACTTTTATTTGAAATTTTTTTCGAATAAGGCACAAACAGACACAAATTTAAAAAATTAAAATGACATTTAGAACTTAAAATGAGCCAAAAAAACATTAAAATTTTAAACAATACAAAGAGTAGAGAGGGGCCCCTTAAAATCAGTGGCACACCGGCCCACAAAGGTCTTGCTACGCCTCTGTACCGGGGTAAATGTTTGAGATATAGAATTATATAATTTGGTTTTATAATCTTCTGTTATTAATAGTATGTCTTTTTAAACATATATTGGCCTCAGCTGTCAAGACTATTAGCCAGAAACAACGTTTGATATCACTTTTCAAAGTGTATTTGTACGATAGAAAGACATTACAAGTACACAAACTCCAAACGGGATTCGAATCCGGACCTCGGAATAATATTTGGGATGGATAATAATTAAACTACATTTTTTTACATAATCTTCAATTAGTATACATTTTTTAAACTTATTTAAAAATTTACAAATTTAATATATAGATAAAACACAATGTTATATTTATTAGGAGAATTTTTTTATGATATATCTATGGTGGAGTATATACTTAAATTTTTATATCTATTTTTTGTACCTATGTAGGTATGTGTGTGTTTTTAGGATGGTTAATTTTAGTTTTATTTATTATTTTTATGTGTGTGTTTTTTATTATTACACTTGAGTGATCAAAGGTTTTTATATTAATGAAATAAAACACGGCTACTGCACAGCGGTTATTTTCGTTGCTCAATTAAAAAGTTATAAAATGTTTTAACGTACTTAGGTACTTGGAATTAATTAACATAAATAATTAATTTTCCCGAAACCAAAATTTGTTGAATGTGTGTGCTAGCGTGTATGTGTGTGTGAGAAGCAAAACCGTTAAAGACAGAATGTAGATTTGAAATTTTTTGTTTCTCACTCAATAAAACATGCATAATTATACTTAAATACAATCATAATTCTTTACAAGTATAAATCATGGAAAAATATATACACTCCGCACATTTTTCTAAACAGATCAATGTATTCTGTTTTCTTTTGCTTTTTTTAATGATTTCGGTTTAAAAAAAACACTCTTAATACGTCATTCAACAAAACCTGTAAAAACTATAAATGTGACTATTCATGATTATAACATACATCGAACTATTTTATGTGATTTTAATGTCTAGAATTATAATAAATAAACATATTTATTTACGAAAATTTTACTTTAAACTGTTGTAGCTAAATTTTAAAATGTATTTTTATACATACTAAAATTAATTCTGAAGATGGTATAAGCCGAAACGCGTTAACTTAAAAATATCACTCAACCCATTTGAAAGGGGAAAATAAAAATAAAGAAAAAAAAAACTGCTTTACGTTCAAGTTTTCAAAAATTGTTTTCAAAATAGTTTTCAAAAATTGCCAACTGACCAATCAATGAGGCGATTTGAAGACAGTTGACAATCTAGTTGCCAAATTATCTCATTGATTAAGTTAACAATGCTTTGAGCAACTGGACCTAAATGTAATAAACCAATAGACCAAATTATAAAATTTTACAAAAACAAATTGAATAGAGTTTTATATTTTATTTTAATTTAATGTGATAAATTTAAGAGAAAAAATTTATGAAGAATAAAATGTTTATCTTAACATTTGTTTAAATGCTGAATAATCTCAGATTAAATCAACTTGACGTTGCAATTATGTTTGGTGCTGCCACCACTGGAGTATATAGTAACTGCTGTATAATAATGTCATTATTGTACTAGTAACATAATGAACTCTTTCTTAAAGAAAAATTGTATTTGCCGATCAGTTGTAGTAATTTAATTATCAAATATGCACGCCATGTTTTAATTATAATAGTGCCAACTACTTGTAACATGTAACATTCTGGTCTGAAAGACAAAAATCACTTAAAATTCAGCGCATGATTAGATATAAAATCTAATTTTTTCAACTTGCTTAAATGTTGTGGCAATGATTCGAAACATTTTGCGATGCGTGTCGTAGACGACGTTTGAACATCAAGCAACTCGTGCGTCTAGTTTTTGGACCAATGACGATGTAGAAAAAATTTTTTAAATCTGCGAACACTGAACGAGTTGCTTAGTGCAGGGACCAAAGCGTTCGACCAAACCAAAATTGGAATGCAAGGATGCAATTTTTACTTTATGGCATGAAATTCTCTACTAGTTTGATTTTAAAATACCAGACTTTTCTATTAGTGTTTTGGATTATTTATTCTTTTTAAATAAACCTGCCATAATTATATGAAATGCGCAACTCGATAATAATTACGCACAACTGTTGAATTACTTATTTAATTTTAATATTTGTTTATTCTGTAATTTAGTTATATTTTGATTTTCCTATTTTGAACTCATTCTGTAAATGGATTTCGATCTATCAAATGTTTTTATTAGTGTTTTGCGATAGGAATAAATTAATTTGAATGAAATTTTATTGATATTAAATTTCTAAAAAATAAATACAATAAATAAGTAATCAAAAAAGTTTTAAACATTAATTATATTATCATGTTATATTCTTTAAACAATTAAGGGCTAGTATTTCTAATTTTATTTATTCGTAAAATAAATTTAAAAAAAATCCTGTTTTGATTGACATTTCATTGGCTAATTATTCCAATAATAAATTTATTCCAACATTTGGAAATACTGAGTCTAAGTAAATTTGAACTATTTATTTAACTTTCTGTTTAAATTACTAGTATTGTATTAGAAAACTTTGAAATAAATCACAAATATAGAATATTTTTTCTTTAAAACATTTTTTTCTAAAATACTGAATTTCTAATATTTGATTCTGAAGTTAAATAATAATTATAAATTTTACAATTTATTTATTTTGTATCGCCTTGGAACAAAACTAATCTAGCGATCGAAAAGAAAATTGAAATGAAATAGAATGTTTTATAAAATAAATATAATTTATTTTTTAGTGTTGAACGTTCATCAAACACGTCTTCGTTTCCCAGTTATTTCTATTGTTTTCTATTTTTATCTGTCGTTCTTCTTTTTTTTTTTCTTTCTTTCGGGTTGAGATAGTTTCTTGTTAGAGTTCTTCGGGTCTATCTAGTGACCTTTGGTTCGATCTGAAGATCGGTATCTTGGATATATTTCTCAGCCGTGCTTGTCGACTACACGACTCAAATTCTCTTCGTGTACAACGATAATATGTTACATATGTAACACGGGGTACTGTTCTTGTTTCAATATGAAGACTAAACGATTTCGGATAACTTCGACTCGAATCGGTTACTACACATAAATATACATATTTTATTTCAATCATTTTTGTTTTTGAATATTTATTTAAAAGAAATATTTCTAGAATAAAACGCTTTCGGATAAGTTTTGTATATATTTTATTTAAAAATCGACGTTTAATAATTTATAAAAAATATTTCCACTGTAAAAAAAATTCGGTAATTTTACATAAAAACCTGAGGAAACTGATTTACACCAGTTTAATATGTATATTTTATGTAAGTTTACTTAGTTTTTCGATAAAAACACATATATAATATGGTAAATTAATTATTTTACTTAAAATTATAAAATTATATTATTTTTACAGAAAATTTATGTAAGCTATCGTTTTGTTGAAATAATATGTAATTTTTTACTATGGTTTTTATGTAAAATGACAACTTTTTTTACAGTGTAGTTATACGTTTTTGTTTAGTAACTTGCTTTTATGTTGTATATACTTTCCTGATGATGATGTACATAGAGTATATATCGAAACGTTGATTTTTAAATAAAATATATTAAGAACTTAATTCGAAAGCTTTTTAATTTTAATATAATGAGTTCTGAAAGATTTTTCTAGAAATATTTCTTCCTATTTTGAAGTATTCATATTTATCATATAAATATGATATTTTAGAATACATTTTCTATGTTATTTTATACTTAAAAATAATGATAATGATCGTTAAATTTGTTGATAAATTAAATTTAAAGAATACTAGTAAATATGTTTATATAATTTTATATACTTTGAATACTAAATAAAAATATTTTTAATATAAATTTAAGGAAATATTTAATGTAATTATTCGGAAATTTTAATTGTATATGTGTCTTTATTAATTATAAAAAAAATACTTTAATTTTTTTTAAATTTATTTTTGATTGTTTACATTTACGTCTTGGCACAGGAAGCAAGAAACATTTATAAAATGTAGTAAAAAATTGATACATTCCACTATATTAATACAAGTCTTTCAGTTGTTTAAATTAGCAAATACTTGTGAATCAACACCAAATTGTTACAAGACAATTTCAACTAGTTCTGTAAAGTGAATTAAACTGGTCTTTAATTTGTGGACACTGATAGAAGACCATGTTTCTTAAGATAAACGTTTCTGATTATAGAGATAAGTTTTTATGTTCCAGCATATTATAAGATTCAAAGTATTTCGGAAAACATTTTTTTATAAGACATAAGATTTCTAAAAGTATTCTTTTTCTAATATGTTACATTTAGGAATTATTTAAAATGTTTGGTTACATATTTCTTTAAAACTAATTGTATTGATTAATTCTGTATTTAAAATCATTAATCATAGTTTTATTTACATTTTTATTCTTTATTTGAGTCATATTTTTCGAATTTATTTGATGATTAGTTAAATGATTTTGTTTTTCTGCGATCAGTTTAATGTTGAACGTATGTATATAAGTTTACAGTTAAAAAAATATTTTACAGTTATTGTTTTATAGGCAATGGACTATCATAGTTTCAAATATGGTTTCCATAATAAGATTCGTCTTCTAGATTACGCACGATACAAAACTCAAAACGTCTATCAAATTTCAAGCAATTACAAGCTTTATACGCACTTATAATATAAACTGGTTATTGATAAAGAGCTGACGTTTAAATCAAACCATTTAAGATTGTACAATTTTATCTAATTTCGTCGATGAAAATAAGAAGAAAAAAAATAACTCCAGAATAGTCACGCACGATAGAAATTCTTTCTTTATACATTTATATATTTATATCTTTAGGAACCCGCATTAAAATACTAACTGTCAGAATCATTTGTTTATTTGCATTTGATTCGGAAAGAATTCAACTGTGTAATATCTATTTGATAGATGAAACATTTTCGAAATGTAAATATACAATTTATTAAACTATTTTCACCAACAGCATATTAATAAAAATGTATTATTTCACATTAAGTTTTTTTTTTTATCAAAATTAATATTATTTGTGGTTAGAAAGTCAATTTTGAAATGTATGTTTTTTAAGAATATTTATACTAGCCCAAAAAATTCTATAAATTAGACACTATCTACCAGTTTGTGAAAACAATAAAAATTTGATTAAAGACATTAATAATTTCAATTTTTGGCTGGAAAAAAACGAACAACTGATAAAACTAAAACGCATTCGTTTAATTTTCATAAGTTGGTAAGAGTCTGGTTCAAAACTGCTAGTTAAAACATAACACTAATTTTATGATAAGTAGGGTAGTCTAATTGAGCCTTTATATGATTGTTTACACAGAGAAAAACATTTCTTTGATATTAATAAATAAATTTCAATAACATATATTTCTTCATTTTAAATAAATTTATTTAGAGTAAATATACAGCTTTTTATTATTATAAGGAAATATTTGTCTGTAATAAATAAATATTTTATTATTAAATAAATATTTATTTGCTACTATTTTCATTAAATATTTATATTAATTAAAATGAGTTTCTTTACTGGAAAGAATTATTTTTTCGTATACATTTTGTTATAGACTAATAATTAATAACAATACAAAGAAAGTAACGAGCAAGCTGCATTAGTTTATTTATGTAACAGTTGGAATATGTACATATTGTAAAATACCTTATAAAGGATATTTGAAAAATTCATACGATTAAAAATAAAAAATAAAGTCTGTGTTGCACAATTTTATGATGTATGAACGTATTCAATCGAAATTACTAGCAGTAGAAACTCCACTGGGCATTGTCCATACTTAACGATTCCATTCACATCCATGTGCAGGATAATTACATTCAAAGAGGACATGTAACATTGTCCTGCAGACGCACTCCTATCCGACCTTGAATTTAATAAGTTGTACGTGAATGTTAAAGTCGTCTTATGAAAATAATTTATGGCAAATACAAGTCCACCGTGTGTGTGTGTGTGTGTGTGTGTGTGTGTGTGTGAATACTATTTTTTTTATCGAATTACGTTTCGAAATGATATACGTGTTTATAAAACACCTGTCAGAAGTGCGATGAGCGAAGGATGCTGTTTGCCTGTATGGTTAGGATAAGAAATGAAGAACAAGTAGGGAACGCGGGTGCAGGAGACAAAGAAAATTAAAGGAATATGGTGGATGGGAGAGGAATGACAAGTGATGCGAATGAATACCGTGAACTGCATTCCATATTGCTGTACCCATGTTGGATTTTATTACATTCTATGTGACTTTTTCCATCTATAGATATATTACATATCTCTTATGATGATTGTGTTGTAATTTGTGAGATTAGAACTAGTCATCGTTTTTTCTTCTTCTTCTTCTTCTTTATTTTTTTTCTGCTAACTTATTACCTATACAGTTTTTTTGCATCATTGTTTTTGTATTAACGTATTAGTTTGAAAATTTATTATTAATAATTATTATTTTTTTGTTCTTATTAGGATGGTGAGATTATATTTTGACTATTTCAGAACTATCACTCAGAAAGGTCTTGGAAATTACTTGTCGAATATAGTAGTAAAAACAAAATGAAATGTATTAAAGAATTTTCAAATTATAGGTACAAATAATCTTATGTGATAAAGAAGATATTGTAATCATACCAAATTTGATATATCGAGATTTTTACAGATACGCACGAATTAGGCTTATATATAGTAACACAAATCAACTGTTTAGAGTGATGTCCGTCTGTCTGTAGACACGTATAGAGCAAATTTGGCTGAATCTATTGTTATAAAATTTCATAATTAAGCTTCGGAGGTGAATACCTCAATTAGATTAACTTTCGGTAAAGATCTGCCACCTCAAAGTAGTAATTTACTAATGTCACTTTTATATATTTTACGAATATTTCGCAACAGGGATATATTACGAAAAAATGTATTTAGCAAAAGTTGCTAAACAAGTTATAAATAACTAATAACTTTTATTTATAACATTTTTCAATATAGCTAAATATTTTTTTTTTAATAATTTTTCATTATGTTTATGATACGTATATACAATTCTGTAAACAGGTGGCATATTTATGTCAAGACAGTTTTGTTTTTAGTTACCATGACTAAGTACTTGTTATACAAATTTTTCTATTCCTTAAATTTATTTAATAAAATGACGGTCGGTTCTGTGGTGACAACCTATAGAAAAAATTTATTATTTATTTGTATTTGAAGATCAGATTGTAGATCTTTTGTAAACAAATAGATATCATTTTCAAATAAATCTTATTTAAGTATTATGAGAAATGCAACTGTCCATTTGGTGCAATATCTTGTCGGAAGATAAATTTCTCCTTAGCGTTTGCTACTATATATACAATAGTCGTCGGGTATTTTTATTTCTTTATTTAAACACTTAATTATACTGGTAGACGGAAGATATAATTTTACCACAAATAGTACAAACAACTTAAACTATTTTTGTAGTTACTTCCGATCATTTTAGTTTCTAGTTTATTTACTTCAACATCAATATCGTTCAGTACAGTTTGTATAATAATTATCGTCTTATGAAGAGATAGTCGTTGATAGTCAATGAATAATTAGATTCACAAAACAATAAAACACGTTTGTGTTGCCGTTTGCGTTGAGTTGCGTTGAGAAAACAAGTACAAATTATCTTGCACACTATGACAAGCAATTTTGTATATTTCTTCGACACTTACATGGCACCAGACAAACACGCACATAAATACCGAAAGATTAATAATGTTTTAATTTGTATTTGTGGTGTTGTTTGCGCACACACGTGGGAAGATATGAATACACTATATTGCGCTGTAGCTATATTGCATAGATATGCAGATTGTACAGCATTAAAATCGTTTTCAGGATTTTGCTTTAAATTATTGTTTTTCTAGGATAATACTTTTGTTTTATACATTGATAATAACACATATATTTATTGTCTAATGTAAATTTTCTTAACATATTAAAAATAAGAAGGCTTTAGGATTAAGTTCTATATAAATTTTAATTAAAAATCGACGTTTTGATATACTCTACGTATATTATCACCAGGAAAAATTATACAAATAACATATATAATAAATAAACAAAACATAGAAACAAGTTACTATCTACTTTAATATTGTTTATTTATTATATATGTCATTTGTATAAGTTTTCCTGATGGTGATATAAATATGTAGAATATATCGAAAAGTTGATTTTTAATTAAAATTTATACAGAACTTAACCCTAAATCCTTTTTATTTCAAATTTTCTTGCTGTATTTTAATAAGCTTTAACTATTTTTGTCCAATGATTTGATATTATATTTTATTATAATTTTTAAATTTAACTAAAATAATTTTTTTACGATTTCATATGAAATGAGGATTTATTAACTGAGAATGAATCAGTTTTATATTCGACAATTAAAATTAATTGTAATTAATTTGTAATAATTTTTTTTTTAATTTGCAACAAATATATTTATGTAACCATAGTGTGTGACATAAACTATTTCTTTTCAATTTAAATTCATGTACCTTTTTTTTTTTAAATTTTTATAACTTGAAAACATTGGCTCATGCAGAACATACTCAATCATGTCAGTTTGTTTTTTTTTATTAGACGTACAACTTTATATACATTTTCAATTTTCATGTAGATGCTAAAAAAATTATTGAACAGCTGCAACTTTTATTTTAGGAGATGCCAGGGGGATGAGAAATACAGTAAAATTACTATGATTATCAATTTAAAATTATACTTATTTATTTCAGTATGTATATACAATTTTTATTACAGTGAATTTGTTGTTATTAATTGCATATACAAATAAAGTAGCTGGGAATTTATTTTTTTAATTTTACCTGAAGTAAAGCGTAAAAGTGTTTTGTAAATTTCTCAAGTTAATGTAAATTTTCAAGAAATGTACTTTTTATTGTGTATTATATACAAGTACTAATACTTTAAAATTTTAATGTATAAATTTAAGTTGAAAACAATGTATTATTAGTTTACGTGTATAGCTATATAGTTAACAGTTAAATAAAAAGTGAAATATTTAAGAAACTATTACAAAGTCCACACACTTTTTCCACACTATTAGCGAACTATTCCAAGTTGCTTAAATTGGTATAAACACTATCGATTAAAGTCAACAAATACCAAAACTGGTTCAAGACGTATTGAACGCGTACCTTTCGCAAAGCAGCAGCGAACTAGATGATTGGCCGGCGGTGTGGAGGAATTCGTATTGCTAGCAATTAAATCGGCATGCGACAATCACTCATGTCATTTTTATGGGGGAAAACGTTGAAAATGATACCGCTTTTTATTCGCCACCCCTCCCGGGTGCAAATCGCAATTTATTACGGTATTTTCATTACGCGAACTTGTCCACTAAACAACGTCCATACGTCCATTGCTGAGAAGTTTCAGCTCTCCGCTCCAGCCATATATCGGAGGGGGACGGACTCGTTAGCAAATGTGGACTTCTTATTTGAATGCGATTATATACGCTTTCGCGTATTTTATATTTTGCCGATGTGCCGGTTTGTTTCTCGTTTTGCGCTAATAATCATCAAATAAAATATATAGATGTTTCGTATTCGTATGTAACGAGTAAATGCGTATATATTTGTATTTTATATTTTTATACGATTTTATACTACCTATATGATTCTATCCGCTAAACGTTATGTTTGTATCATCGAAAAACATATTACTATTAAATATTATTTTTTACTGTCTTGTTTATTTTTATGGTGGTTTTACACAATTTTATTTCAAGTTTATTATGGGAAATGGTAATTTTAAATCAGTAGGAATTATTGATGTTTAATTATGGGGATTTTAGATGATTATTTGATTTGTTTACGAAAACATTAAAATGTTATTGTACATATAAATTTATATATAATTTATAAATATATATTGATATAAATTTTATTGAATATTTAATATAGTATTTATTGTCTAACATAATAAACTATCATTCAGTCACTAAGCATTGAGGATGAAAACGTCTGGGATAGATCGACCACGACATACCAGAAAATTCTATAAATTCAATAATAAATTTCATTTAGAAATGGAATTTTTTTAAATCTCATTTTATTTCAGAAGTTTTCAAAACAAATATTACTAAAATAATTCGATCATGTAAGCAAAATCAAAATTTAAATATCACATGCGAGCTGAATATATTTTAATTATATATTCTTTTCTCAATTAAAAAAATATATAAATATAAGAAATTGAAAATAATGTCTTACTTAATTATTATTATATTTTTTTTTGATTTTGCTTTATTATGTTACCGTTTTGATATCATTCAAAATATGAAACGCCGAAATTATGAATGTCCAGAAACCGAAATAATTTTTTAAGGCCCGATTTCATAAATAAAATTAGAAATAAAGGTGTTTTCTCCATAGATTTTCGTATCAAAAAGAGAAAATAAATTTAATCTAGTGGTATTATTAATAACAATAATCTGGTAGTAAATTGTTGATATAACATTTGTTTTCAAAGCTATTTGGAAGAATTAAATTTACTTGTGAAGCATATTTATTTGTCGTTTATGAAATCAGACCTAAAATAAAAATTAGGACTAAGTTATAAGAAAAGTTAGTAGCTTATATTTTAAGAAATTAGTAGCAAATTCTTTAATTTTTGTCAAATTTTATTAAAATTAACAGAACAAATATATTTTGGGGTAATCGGGATTTATACTTTCAGGATTCTGTATTTAAAATTTTTGTCTTTTACAAATTTATATTATATATAATATATTAAAACTAATAGCAACCAAAAAAATAATTATTAACTTATTCGAAATATAAATTTAAGCATACAGATTTAACTTATGAAAACAATGTGTTGGCAAAACAAAATAATAATATTCATTTTGTATATATCTTGTAACCATGCTGTACGGTTGATGGATGTGTGCTTATCCAAGAAAACATGTTTCGCACAGTATAACCGCGGTTTGAACAGCTTAGGCGGGGTGGAGGAACAGTCCATCACTCGAGGCATATACGTCCAAAATTTTGTTTTAGCCTCGCAAACTTAGTTGTCATTACATCCCGAATATACATGACGGTTACATTATGAGTTTTAACCTATAATTATTATGTTTGCCAACTTTTTTTTCTCTCTCTCGAACTTTTTATATTTTTCCTGGTTCGTTGGACTTAACCTGTTATTCTTTCTCTCTAGCGGTTTTTCAATATTTTTTCAGCTGAAAATTTTTGTTGTCTAATATTTGAATTGGGTTAATACGTTTTAAATATATTTTTAATTTGATTTACTCGTCGTAAAATGTTCAGATATTTTTATTAGTTTTTTATTTCAATAACTGACTTGCAAAATAAATTTTTTTTTTTTTTTTGTTAGTCAGTTGCGTTTATATTTTATTTACATCGAAAAACTGACATCACTATAGTCAAGAATGAAGATATCACTTTTTTTAGTAATGTAGCAAATAGCTTTTTAAATAAAATTGATAATTATTATGCTATTTTTAAAATAATATTAGTGTAACTGAAATATTATATTTTGTAAGAAATATTGTCAGCTTTTTTGGAGTTGCTATGCTATACAGGTAGAGTTTGTCTACCGATCATAAACTCACATAAATCCATTCAGTAGAACCATTGAATATATTCAATGGTAGAACTTAGAGTTATGCAAAAACAAAACATTATTTGTTTTTAAATATTATGTTTATTTAGATACAAATTTCCTTCAAACATAATACAATACAATGTGTTTATGATCTGTGGACGTTTTACTTAAAATAAAACGGCTTTAGGTTATAGTTCTGTATCTAGTTACTTATTCTGTTACTTAGTAACTTGTTTTTATGTTCTGTTTATTTACTGAAAATGTTATTTGTAACTTTTTTCCTGATAAAGACGTACATTGAGTTCGTCAAAACGTCGTTTATTAATAAATATTAATACAGAACTATAACCTAAAGCCGTATTATTTTAAAATAATGACTTCTGAAAGATTTTTTTATTATGTTAAGCCTTACTTATGCAATAGTTATATTGGACATTCTGGGCGAATTGTAAACTGTATTTTTTGAGTTTAGTATGAATATAATTTCAATATGAAAATTGCACGCTGTCTTTGCAATAACACTAATTTGGTCGCAAACATTCGTTGTCATAGCAACTTTTTGTTTCTCAGTTTTTCAGTAAGCGTGTTCAATTTGCCATATTTATTAACCAATGACAGGCTTATAAATAACACATTTCTTTATAGTTATAGAAAAATATAATTTTAATTGAATTTTTAAGTATCTGAAAACGAAAATGATTCGAAATTTAGTTATATGAAAAAAAAAAAATTATTAATCTTGTTTTTTTTTTTTGTTGCAGGTGACTGACACGAGCGATAATCCACCCGTGTTTCTCGAAAGTGCTTATTCCTTCGATATTCCTGAAAACGCAATGCGAGGATCAAGAGTTGGAACAATAGCTGCCTCTGATCCTGACGAAGGAACAAATAGTCAACTAACTTACACTGTTATCAGTGATTGGGCAAACGATGTGTTTTCGCTTAATCCTCATACCGGGGTCTTCACTTTGACTGCACGCCTTGATTACGAAGAGGTAAGATATGTTTTTGTAATTTACATCCATATTTGTTTTACTTATTTTATAATTTTAACGGTATTTTCTGGTTTTTCTGTTCGTTGTAAATAAAAAAAATTCACAAAATCAGGCATTAATTAAACAGAATCGGACACAACAGTTTGATCAACTATATGTCTTAAAAACATCAGTAGTTTGATTATTTTTCGGAACTTGTCGCTGCTGTACGCGAACGTACGACTTGCAATTTCGAAAAAGTTTCTAAATGAAAGATCACGAATCAAGGATCGCCTAGGGCTGTCCACCAGTAATGATGATATAGTTTAATACAATTTTTAATAACCTTTATTATTTTTTTTGTCTGTCTGGCTAGGTGTAAGTTATCAAAATAAATAAAATATTAAGTGTCAGAAAAATAGTTGCAGACATGATAAAATTTATATTTTTAATTTTTCTACTCAATTTTTTGAAAAAAAAAAACCATGAAATTTAAATAAGTATGTAATTTATTTTAATTTTTTTTATTCATAAATGAAACGAATTGCAAAAATAAATATTAAGGAACGTTGCAAAATTGTTGCTTTATATAACATGCGATACATCAAACAAAATCTCAGAAAATGTTCATAAATAAGCAGATGAAAAACAATATTGTCATTAATTACATTAATTATACTTGGTTGATTAATTATAAGTAATTATCGGTTAAATCATAATATAAAGATCTATGAATTTTGAATATAATTGAAAATCTTATGTTATGTGACATATTGCACAAAATTACAGAAATTTTTTATAAATTTGAAGATAAAAGGCACAAATATATCATTAATTATAAATAATTAATAATTAAACAATGAACACTATCGTAGAATTAAAATTTATAAATGTATGCATCTAGTTTGATAAAATAATAAAAATGTAATTTGAAATTTTATGTCTATATAAATATCCTGAAACGAGGCAAATATCTGTACCTAATTTTTTAATTTTTTATGTTATTAATTTATCTTACTATTAATATTTTTTATAAGAATGTGTTTCGATATAATTATGTCAACTGTACTTGTTTACGTATTTTAAAAACCACATCTGGGACGCTGAACCTTACGTATATTTTAAAAAAACCAACATCTGGTACGCCGGACGTTACTGGTTTATTGTGTTGTTTTGCTTATTGAGAAAAATACATTTCTTTAAGGGTCATTTATGGTCTTATTATGTTTAGGTATAAACACGATCGTACATGAAAGGTTGACCCAATTCTTTTATATTTTGGGGTTCTTTATTTTGAAAACAATTTTGTTTTTAAGAATTTGTTTTTCTGATTATGGGCACATCCTACTATTTCCTATCCTAGCCAATGCAAAGCGATTATTTGTAAGATAGGTTTCAAAAGTTAATATTATTGGGTGTAGAAAATTATGATGTCATTTTCAGCCAGTAATCTTTAACAAGGATGTTAGAAGTGTAATTTGATTGGTAAAATATTATATCTTGTTATTATGTCCTACTCTTACTAATGGTTTTGTATATGCGAACTCTGTTGCAAGTCAACGTGGACTAGGAGTATATGAGGGCTGACCGATCTCAGGGAGAGGCATTCTGGTCTAGAATCAGAATCAGGGAAGCTTGGCCCATGGTATAGTTCATTATACTAGGTAACCTTGTCATCTCTCAGAAATAAGATACATAAGGGAGAATAGTTTAACAGTTTGTACATTGCGACTGCCGTTTACAATGTAAGGGGAGCTGACGTTACAGATAACAAACTGTGAAAACTTAAATTCTGAGAGATTGGTGGATTGTGCGAACGGTTTAGCAGTTTGTACATTGCGACGGCCTTTTACAGTGTAAGAGGAGCTGACGTTACAGATAACAAACTGTGAAAACTTAAAGAGAGAAAATATTGTGCAAATAGTTTAGCAGTTTGTACATTGCGACTGCCTTTTACAATGTAAGAGGAGCTGACGTTACAGATAACAAACTGTGAAAACTTAAAACTCTCAGAAAACATAGTATACTGTACAAAAGTTTCACGAAGATAAGTTCACGTGTAAACTCAAACCATGGCCAGGGCTTACCCAGTCAGCGGGCAATCGTCGCCGTCAGTAACGGGTACGTCAACACACTCTACGCGCCGGGCCAGCGTTGCAACGCCGGGCGACCCGCGCCTGGTTGGGGTAGCCAGAAACCGTGAGAGACACCGATTCGACCATGATTTCACTAGACGATCACGCACCAATTACGTAATGTATTCACACTCCCATGTTCCCAAATACACTTACACTTACACGTATAAAAGACATATTATTTGGCAAATAACCAATAATTATTGTACATTGGTTTTGGTACCTCGTCGGATTAAAATATAGAATTTTTCGGGCATTTAGATGCGAATACTTTATACATACTTCTTACATGATTACTAATACACGAGCTCTTGGCCGGCAGTGATCCCGACCCTCATGAGTGACAGCATATCTCTTTGAGTATGTGTTTGACCCGTTCATTTGAATTGTGGTCACCCACAGAATACACTACACCTTCCGAAGTATAATAAAGGATTCTTTGAGTTACGTTGTTATTAGAGTTTTTATATCGAACTTATTATTTGCGCACAAGATGCACTGACGAGCCGCCACTAACCATTTATTCAAAATCTTTTAATGAAATTGTAAACAAAATACAGACAAACACTAAAAATATTGAAATATTTAAATGATTATATAATTTTACAAATTTCTCATGCACAATAAATCGACATAGTTAAACTAAATGTGACTTTTATTTCAAATCATTTTATGTACTCTCCTGTCTGCAGTTCGGCGACTTTTAAAGTTCACTGGGGTTACTTAAATTTTGTTATTCATTTACATAACGTAGTTGGGTCCTAAAATCACGGAATAATTAAAGTTTTCTAAATTTAAATCGTTAATTGTTGTTTAATTAATTTGATATTTAATTCTAAATTTCGCCGCGTTACAATCCGTATAAATATAGCGAAATATCAAATATCGCATTTTTAATATTAGAATATAAAAATCTTATTCCTATGGTCTGTTCTATAAACTAAACTGTCACAATAAAAACTAGCAGTATTTACAAATGTATAAGTAATTTACAACATCTTCATTTTATGTGTGGAATCAGGGGCGTAGCAAGACCTTTGTGGGCCGGTGTGCCACTGGGATTAAGGGGCCCCTCTTTACTGCTTGTATTGTTTAAAATTTTAATGTTCTTTTGGCTCATTTTAAATACTAAACGTCATTTTTATTTTGTCAGTTTGTTCCTTATTCGAAAAAAAATTTCAAATAAAAGTTGTTTTATTTTTATGATAATCAAATTTAATTAAAATTACTTTTTTTTAAATGCAATTTGTATTTTCAAAATTAATAAATTAAAGTGAAATTCCTAAAGAAACAACTTGCCAAGAAATATATATGTATGTACCTAATAAAGTTGGCTTAACCATAAACAAAAAAGATGTGAAGATTTTTGATTTAATAGTTCAGAAGATAATTTTAGGGTAAACGTTTTTAACGCTACGTTAAATATTATAATTGCACAATTAAAAGATAGATTTGCAAGTTTTACGGAAATAAATAAATTATTTAGAATAATTTTCTCAGAAAATTTAAAACAATTATCTGATGATGAAATAATTGATTTATGCCAACCTTTACTAGACAAATATACTGACGATTTAACCGCAGATTTTAAGGCACAGATATTATCTTTTAGAAAAACCTTTAAAAAACAGTTAGAAAATATTAATTCGGTATTTGAATTAAGAGAATTAATATTTACAGATTATTCTATTCTTAGTTCGGCATTTCCGGAACTTTGTACCGCTCTTATTTTGTTTTTAACATTCCCCGTATCAACTTCTAGCGCTGAAAGATCATTTTCAAAATTAAAACTTATTAAAACATATTTAAGAAACTTTATAGGGGAGAATCGTTTATCAAATTTGGCGATTTTGAGCATTGAAAATGAAAGAGCACGTAAATTAAATTTAAATGAAATAATTCGCATCTTTGCTTCAATGAAAGCGAGAAAAGTTAAGTTTAGTTAAAGTTAATGAACTATGTTTGTAAACATAAACTTTAAATTTGATTTGTACTGTATGTTTTTGTGTTTGTAAACTTAAAAGAATCTATGAAAATGTATTTAACTTACTTTAATAAACTAATTTATATAATAAATATATTTAATCCTATGAATGGTATTTTATTCCTCTTCTTTGTTTTTTATTTATTACAAAAAAATTAAAATAAACAAAAAAAATGGTAAGTATTAATGAAAATAAGGCCCTATTGGGCACTTTGGCTCGTGGGCCCCTCTCGTTCATGGGCCCGTGTGCACCGCACTCCTTGCACCCCCGGTTGCTACGCCTCTGTGTGGAATAGTATGAATTTATAACACTCGAGGTAGAAAAATTTTGCGCGCATGTAATAAGAAGGATGAAAAATATTACGTATGCATATATATGTTAGACAAAGATGGTATAAACCACACGCGTGCTAGAAATGCGGCAGTAAATAGTCACGAGTATCACTTTCAAAATATTAATTGCACATAAATGAAACCTTGAACTTGGTGATACAACGACATGTCGTGGTCAAATGAGTTTCTCAACACTACCACGTATTCCCAAGCTAAATTATAGTTGTAAAGAACGCATAACAAGATTCTACTTAACTTATGTTACATAATTCTTCATTTGATGCATAATTTTCGTTTATTTCACTGTGCTAATTTTAAACTGTTTTAAATGAAATAAAACTGAATTTAATGTAATTAAAGTTGGTAGCTACAAATATCTTATTTACACCCTGCAAATTTTGTTTTGCAATTTTGAATTGGTTTTAGAATATTAGTTTGATCTTACAAACAGAATCATCTATTACATTTAAAATTTACTTAACCATCAATATTAAATAAAAATAAATGTAGTATTATTATTTTCTACTTATTTCTGACTGATCAAACTTTAACGTAATTCTTAAGTAATAATAAGTAATAATTCTTAAGTGATAAAAACTATATGCTCAAGAAGCAGAACATATAGTTACTTAACAATTTACACTTACATTGTTAACGGAGCGGGTCGTTATCTCACAACCATTTTTTAAATATATTGAATTTGGACCTCAAAGGTTTGAGGTTCGCGTCGCGTACATCCTTGGATTAAAATTTAATATTATTACTAATACCATCCACGTCTGAATGGTTCGTACCCGTTATAAACTATAATTCACTTGCTTGTTTGTGGGCTAACGACCCACACCACTGACAATGCAAGTAAAAATTGTTGAGAAACTAATTTATCAGCTTCTCAAGCATATAGCACCTATGTTCCACTTACAGGAACTGATTAATTATAAAATTTTACTGTAATAGAGAATTTTATTAGGTGGAAATAAATTATTTATTAAAGATTTAATATCTATTTAGTTTTATATTTACAGTATTTTTAAGTCAATGACAATTATTAGCTAATATATTGATTTTTGGAGCATTATTTTTTAAGAAACCCTTATCAAAATAAGCATTTAAAAAAGTTAGTTGTTAAATTTATATTTTTATAGTATTTAAATATGGATATTTTTTTGCACATGTAGTAAATTGTTATTTAACAACGTTCGAAAAAAAAAAAAACTTAACTATAAAATTATAATAAAAACTAATTATATATTTGTAGATTGAACAAAAACGTAGTAGTAATAGATAAAGATTAATATTAAAAATATCGTAGGTTTAGCGCTAGTAAAAACAAAACAAAAAATTGTAGACACTAATAAAAATTTAAACTTGACCTGAGGGAAATATGCAAAACATTTATATAAATATTAATCTACGGTGGAATTCTAACAGGCTCATAAATAGTCGTGAGTAGAAATCAACTAATAGCGATTATAAATCACAACGACTCAGGCGTGTACCAAGTTTGACTGACACGTGATCAATGTCCCAACTATCAAATTCATCAATTAGTACACGAATATGTCAATTTTTATATGCAATTATTAATAGAAAAACATTATTAGTTCGAGAAAAATCAATCATTTTTTCACAAAAAGATAACGCCCATATAATTTTGAAAGTCCGCTCTGGAGATCTTAATTTGTAAGTTAATCAAAATTTAACAAAAGGGCATTAATGAATTGTTATATAAAAGAGATATAAATACAGTATATTTTATTACTTTTATGTTTTGATACATAAATAAATGAATACTTTTCTCGAACACTCTTAATCATGCCAAACCATTTACTCATTATACGTCCACTCAAATGTACACCTTTAATATCATTCTTCTTATCAAACATTTATCAAGCATTTATTTATAATAACCAAACCATTTTTTACTGACTTTTTCCATTTTTGCACTTATTTATTTTAAATTTTTTTTTTTATCAAAAAAAAATTTGAATCATTTTGGTCATATATGTATTTGCTTATTTTTTTATATCAAATAAGAATATTTTTAAGAAATTTTTATTAAAAGTACCTTTTATTTGAAATAATAATTCATAAGTTATTTGAAAAGTATGAAATGTATATTTTTAGTTATTTTTGCAAAGTTATATACAAGTATCAGTATTTAAATACATACATACAGAAGAGAAATTTGAGTTTCCCGACTATTTGCTATTTGTCTTGCGTATCGTATCATATCATATATAACAAACATTTATGTGCAACTTCAAAATAATAGTTTATGCAGAAAATAAATTTAAATTATTTGGAAACTAAAGAAAGAACAAATTGGTAGAAATCAAAACGTCGATGAAGCAAAACTAAATAGCCATTTTAAAATTACGATAGAATTACGAGAATATTAAACGTACAAGCGTAACAATTCTAATGCATATTACATATAGAAACAGTGATAAATAACAACTTACTGATATGTAATGTGAGCCATGTACATATCAAGAATTATAAAGCTCGTATTTTCAAATTAAGACGACACAACTAACTTGATCGTTACGCATGCGACTTGTCGACTATTGTTACTTGCCTTAACTAATGTTATATTAAGTTATCCTTTAACGTTAACGTAACGCTAAACTTAATGCTGTAATGCATACGCTAACATTGAAAGTTTTTTTTATTTCTTTTCTTTCACGTTTAGATTTACATTACAAAGTGATGGTGAATATATATTGGAAAGTGTTAGTAAAATATAATTTTGACAAATATAGGCAGTCGCAGACCTGTAACAGTCTTGGAGATTTGCTATTTAGCAATTTTGGAAGTAAGCATGTTGAAATATCCACGACTGTTGAGTGCAATTAAACTTTATCATTTTGTATTCATTTTTACTATTGTTCAAAGTTCGATTGCATTCGATTTCTATCTATGATGTGATTGTACTAATCGAGTTAAGTCGGAAACTAAATTATTTTTAGTTATTAAGTTGCAATATGATCTACTGTGGCGAAAATTTAAACGAAAAGAATTTAGAAAATACCATAAAATTAAGCTAAGCTTTCGGAAGCTAAGCTTATTATTAATTTGTTACTAATAATGGAAGCCTAGCTTTCGAAATGCGTACTAGCTTTACTTTTAATAAATTTTGTAGTTTGGGAATTTTCTAAATTCTCTTTGTTTAACTTTTAATTAGTTACGGATTAATGGTTAAACGAGTAACAGCAAATTTAGTCAAATAAGGCCCAATATTGGAATAAATTTGTCGTTGGAATAATTTTAAAATTAGCCAGTGAAATATTGTCATTTATTTTGAAGTTACATTCTTAGCCAATCAGTATGATTTTTTTTTTACTTATTTTAAGAATAAATAAAAACTGGAAATAGACTCTCATAATAATTTTATTTCGATTTTCTTTATATAAAACTTATTAAAATCGGTTTTATCTTTTGTTACAAATTTCATGTTAACAAATAACGATTTTGATAATTTGAATTTTGCACACGAACATTTTCGTTATCCTTTTAGTAAACCCATAGGTTGATACGGATCTGCGGTAGCTAGTTTCCAAAGATCTCTAAATGTTGCTATAATTTGAGAGCAAAAAAATTATAAGCCGTTATTTGGACGAGTTTAGTAGTTTTAGGGTTAAGGTTACTAGAACTTTATTTATGTCACAGTGATTATTATGGAAATGACTTTCAAAATAATTATTTTAAAATAACACAGAAAACTTTATCGAACAACGATGGAATACATTACAAAATAAAAGAAAATGCGTTAGCATTGTGTTAAAACTCTTGTCCCATAATTCGCATATATATATATATATCGTTCGTTTTAATTGCAACCGGCCTTAACTAATGTGTGCAATTTAGACGAAAGCCTCGTCGAAGTAATAATAATAATAATAAATAGATGTGTCACAGGACGAGGCAACGTGGAACGTTTGAATCTTTAGCTACAGTATGTTTGCATAATAGCTGGTGCGCTCACGGTCTGAACTTTTCGAATAACGACCGTATGTGTGTGTGTGTGTGTGTGTGTGTGTTTTGAATTGAATACAGTCGCGAGATAAGCTTTTGTCGCAGTCACGTACTGATTTGGCATGGTATGTATTGATAACGACCACATACAATGCCGAAACCATAACGCATAGTGCACTCGCTTGCTCGCTCGCTCGTCCCAATGGCCAGGCCGCTGCGGCTCGGTTATATGTCTCGAAGGCAAATCCGTCGCATATTCCATGAAGGAACTATGGCTTTTACTATTTTACCATTGCCATAACATTACAAATACATTTTTCTGATGCTTGTTTCATTTGGCAACGTGTTACTTTTAATATTGTTAGGATTTTTTATTTCAAATTTTATTTTTTTGTATTTATTATTATTTTTGATTTAAATATGTATCTCCTTATTTTTCTTATTTTCAATTTTATATTACTACTTTTTTGAAAACTTTAAAGTGATAAATATATTTTTTTTAACATAGTAAAAAAATCTTTCAGAACAGATTATATTAAAATAGAACTGCTTTAGGTTAAAGTTCTGTATTAATATTTATGTATAATCAACGTTTCGACCAACTCGTCTGTCTTCATCAAGAAAAATAATACATATACATTTATAGTAAATAACAGAATATAAAAGTTACTATAGGTAACAAGCAAGTAATTAGATCATAAAATTTATAGTAGTAGATTTTTAATTAATGGAAGCCAAATTTTATTTAAATCATTGCCTTCACAGTGATTGATGTTATCTTTTTCTTTATAAATTTCTATTGCTCCTCTTATTAATTTACTCTTAATATTAATTGGTCTTGCAATTATTATACAAGATCAAAATATTTTAACGCATGTTGATCAATACTTTCTTTATACAATTTTTTTTTAACTATATATCACAATTTAAAGAAAAAATTTCTTCTAATAGGATACTTGCACTAGGTAAAACATTAATATTTCTGTTTCTTAATTTTGAATTAAATATATATATATATATATGCACCTACATAAAACAGTTAATTAAAATTATAACTTTTCATATACTCTGACAAACTTTATAACTCTCAAAATATTTTTACGTCACAAGGCAAATTGATTTAAATACAAATTTTCTTTAGTTTTAAGGATTTTTAGTAAGAAAAATTGATGACATGACATGATATAGGTAAATAAAAATTGCGCAGTTTCACAATTTTGATATTTTAAATAATAATTCTAAGAATTATTTGCAAATTATAAACTTGTCTTAGATTTTTATTTATTTATGAAATAGAAATGTCTAAATAAATTTTGAGAGTACACATTTATAATGCAAATGTGAAATTTTCATTCAAATATTATGCACATAATATAAAACTAACTGCTTTAGTTATATTAACAAATTCGCTTTTTTAATTCTAAAATTATAATGTATTTATTTGTTTAGAGTCAATAATATATAATATACTTTGTACCTGTTTATGATCTAAGCATAATACTGCTTTGAGGTGATTTGTATTTTAAAATTTAAATGTTTATTACTCATCAAATTTTACCGTTCTATATTGTTCATGCATCATTTGCACATCACTGTCATTTATATTAAACTTGGCATTTATTTAAGATTGTTTTGTCTTTCAAATATATTCTTAGTAAGGATTCTAAGTATGCTGGACCAGGAAATCATATATTTGTATTGTATCTATATATTTTAGTGGCACTGTTAAAACTGTAACAAAAACCAAATAGTATTAGCATTAAGTATTGACATTTTCATACAATCCTTTTGCAAAGTTATTTAAAATCAAGGTAATTCTTGCTTTTATCCAATGTAAGTAAATTTAAATATCAAAAACTAAATATGAAGTAAAGGCTTTTGTGTATAGACTTTGAACTCCAAGCAAATTTTTATAAAATTATTCTAAAAATAAATTTTACGGTGTATTTGATGCATTGTATCCTTTGAACAACATTAACTCATCAGATATTTCAAATACAATGTTTTGATTACTCAGAAACTAGTCAGCAATGAATTTACACAATTTTGTTTGGTCAAAGTGTTGAGTAATGATTCAAAAAGTTACTGATGAGAATCATGAATAACATTACTTATCAATATGCACATGTAGTGAATATATTTTTCAATAGTAAAAAATAAAGTAAAAAAAAAAACCTTTCAGAATACATTCTATTAAATTAAAAGGCTTTGGAAGTTTTGTATTATTTTTTATTAAAATTCAACGTTTCGGTATTTATTTTTTTGATAAAAGTTCATGTATAGTAAACCGCGACGTCGAATTTTAGTAAAAATAATATGAAACTTTAACCTTTTAATTTAATAGAACGGTAAAATTAATTACTGATATTACAAGCTCGGTTTTAATTTCAGATCAGGGACTAAACAATTGCATTAAATAAGTTACAACTGAGTTGGCAGTACTCAGCTATTGAATTTAACAATTATGTAACATTGTTTATTAATTAATAATATATATTTTTTTAATATATTGAAAAATTATTTTCCAAATTTAATTATAATGGAGAAACCAGCTGCATACTTTAGAGTAATTTGAAATGAATTTCTTCGTATTTGTCGAATATCGAAAAAAAAGCTTGGGTGGCACGATTCTCTCTCGTTAATTATTCGTATTAGTCGTATGTATTCCTGGGAACTATTATAAAGGATTGTTAATTTGTAAGCGGTACAAAAAAAAATATAAGCAAATTACAATTTCCCATAACAAACTGCATACTTGTGGAGCAGTCAAGCAAGATACTGATCCCACTGTGGTCATCACAGCCGTATTCAGAGACAATTTCGGCTAGAACAAAAAGTCGATCTCGTCAAACTGAAACATTCATCGTATTTAAAAAACTGAACGCCTCCCCGTTCTACCTTTCGCCAACCCGTCTCACTGGCCTCTTCGATGCCATCAAGCAGTTTAGTCGTCTTTTGTCTTTGTGTTTTATGAACGACGACAATCTCTTCGATCAGCTTTTTGTTTTTGTATTTCGAATGTCCCGCCGTTTACAATTGGCCGTTCGTCGATTGTTTTTTAGACGATAGGGCGGAGCGCCCAGTGGAGCGCTGCACTCGAATGCCCTCTGTTTTCGTGTTGTTTTCGGGTATTAAATACATCAATGTTTTTGATTTATCATTGTTCCGAACGGTTGCACGTCTTCTTCCGTGTTTTAACTGTTCTAAATGCGCGCATGCGTGCGCGCAGTAAGTTTGTTTTCGATTTTTTGATTACTTATGACTTTGATTGACTGTTTGCTTCTAGACGGGCCGTTATCGATTCATTTTATTATGTCAGTTTCAGCTATTAGCTATTTTTACATGTTTCACAGTCGATAAATTACTTGAAATTGCTATTTACGACAATTGTATATCAAAAATATTTGTACATTATTAACTTAAAATATATTTTTTTTACTAAATATTAGAAAAGCATGTATGAGAGGAATTATGAATGTGGATGAAGCGAAAGTTGCTTGTTTGCATAGGAATGTTTTGAGGAAACTGATTTCGGGATGATGAAAAGAGTTTGTGCCACACCCTTTTGGGTACATGGCGTGATTGTGTATGTATGTATTAATTGATCTCAGATCAAAACTGACAAAACTTGTACAATAGATAAAATATACGTAGTTTATTTTTATTTAAAATCGGAATATGATAAAAACATATTAAATTTACACTTTAATAAATATTTTTTGTTTGCATTTGATTGCAAATTACATTATTCTTCTTTTTGTTAACATTAACTAGCATTAAATGATATCTTAGAAACCAGGTATTGAACATTAGAAACCTGTTATAAAAATTAATTTTAAATTAAATCAAATAATCTACTAACACAGTTTTCAAATACATCCGCAACAATAAAACACAATCAATTAATGAATTAAAAATGAAGATTATCGCTTATTTCTCTAGACGAATACGTAAAAAAGACGGCTTCACTTATATGCTTCGCGGTTCTGTTGCGTTTTAACCTTACTTCACAGTAACAGATGAGTGATTTTTCTCGGCAAATAAATCGCTGTGGTCCCGCGTCTGTGTCTGCAATGGTGTTTGAACACACACACACACATGCGCACGCACATCATGTGCACTTTGTTTGATAGTTCGCGAGTGAGTTTTTCCGCAAATAGTATAGGTATCGTGATGCGTATAAGTGTCACAGATCACGTCGGTGCTGAAAGAAAACGCGACTATCAGCAAGTTTTTGTCGCTGCTATGGATTTAGCGATGTGGTCTGCGTTCAGCAGTTCTCAAACAAACATCAGCATTTGATTCATAATATAGTACTTAGGTTTTAATATTAATTTAACGATTTCTTTTAAAAGATATATTGAGAATATTGGCATAGTACGAGTATGTACGACATTTATTAATTTTTTTCGTACTATTTCGATGCTTATATCAAAAATATATTGTGTTTCTAGTAATGCTTCATCGTTTTCATAATTTCCACATGAGAAATGTAACTAGAAGAACACAATTCATAATTGGTTGATAATATTAGTTTTTGTTATTAATACAGAATATTAATACATAAAAGTCTATAGACTTAAAAATTTAACTCAAAGATTAATTTATCAAAAATCGATATATAAAAGGTTAATAAATATTTAAATTTTGTGTAATTTATAAAATCTACAGGATTTTAACATTATTTGTTAAAAAACATTTTAGTAGATTTTTAGAAGATATCTGTTATAAGTTTGTCAAAACCTAAAATTGTATTTATATTTTAAAATATTGGAATTAATTATTCTAATTTTGCAATTATGTTGTGCTATCAGTATTTCTTATAAAAATTTAATTTTAATCAAAATTTGCATTATTTTTACTAAAAAAAAAATAAATATTTTCATTAATAATAATTATGAATAAGGACATGTTCTTTGAATATACAAAGTATTTATTTTAACGTAAAAATTAAGAAAATTTTAATAATTTTAAAATATTTTTAATAATAATCCAGTAAAAGCAACTTACTAATTTATTTATCACCATTTTAATTTGGAAAATTTACGTATAGAATCAATGAAATAGAGAAGTTTCATATTTTTTGCTAAAGTTGGCAACATTGAATTATTTGTTACTGAAAAAAAAATCTTCTTCAAAATTGTTGCATTTCCATGGAAGCTGTACTAGTACCTAACCGGTATAATAATATGAAATGGACGTTTCGGTATCACTGCCTGATTTTATACCGGGTGCCTGACACGAAACGTTCAACGTACCTTTCTTTATATTAACTATTTGTCAAACTGGCCTATCATTGCATTATAGCTAGAAGCAATGTCCATAAATTGTGATCATCTTGTCAGTATAATTGTCCGTGAACTAGTTGCAACGGCTCAACCGATAATATGAGAAGTATCCTTGCTTATCTATATAGCTCAGCCTCTCTTTATTTATTTATTTTTTTCCCTTCTTCTTCTTTCTTCTTCCTATTATAAAATTGGCCATAGCCGTGGCTGCGATATAATGATCCTGTCTTTATAACTCTTTTCCCTTTTTTTTTCAAATTTTCAACTCAAAAGCTGTTTGATTTACCGCTTTGCGATCACGATTTTCATACGTCTAAGTTGATTTTTCTTTCGTCTATAAGTCAGCTGAACTATTTGTATCCGGAGCGAATTACATTTTTATGTGAATATTTTATAATAAATGTGTAGTTTCTGCCTGATTATGTTTAGAATGTGTTATTAATAATTACCTATATGATTATCCTAATTATATATTTACGCCGATTTTAAACATTCTGATATGAGCTTCTATTTTGTTTACTTATAAAACTTGCAATATATTTCAATTTTCAGTCAAGATATAATATTTTCCTCTATAATTAGTATTTTTATGCACCAGTATTATATTTCACTACTATTATTTGCAATTTTAATTTATTACCTACATCGTAACTTCTACTATCTGAAAAGTTATACATATTAAAAGGAATTATTTATTGGGAATACATTTATTTAGTATTAAAAGATTTTGTAGTTTATAACAAGATGTTAAAATTTTTGTTACAAGGTTTACACTTATTAAAAAAAATAAAACAATGAAATTTATTGAATTTATTAATGTTGTTATTGAATTTTTATAAAAAAAAAATATAAAAATTTGTTTCAAAGTTGAAAGCTCTACTTATGGAACACTAAAACTGAGTATATATACGATGAGTTTACGATGTAGCGAATCAATTGAATATACAAATTTTAACCTCTATTACAATCCCAGTATAAAATGGAGAAATTCATCAAAAAATTTGAATAAACAAAGTTTATATTTAATATTTCTAAAAATTACGTCATCTGGCGGGTATCGAACCCACAATCTCTCGATCTCCAGTCAAGAATCTTACCCGTTAGACCGCAGGTAACTACGTTAGGTTTTAGTATTAATTTCATTTACTATTTGTTTATTTCAAATACATACAATAAATTTCCCGATTATATGATTCCTGTCAGATGACGTAAATTTTTCATTTAATATTTCGACTTTAAAAATATTAAATTTTATACTAAAAATAAGATAAAATAACTTTAGGTTATAGTATAATAACAAAATTTATTAATAATCGATGTTTCAACGAAGTCAACGTACGTCTTCATTAGGAAAAATAATACAAAATACAGAATTACAATCGAAAGTAGTTTTATTTTAATGTAATATGTTCTGAAAGATTTTTTACTATGTTAGCATTATATTAATAAATAAAACAACAAAAATTTAATATTTATAAATATTATAAATTATGTTTTGTTTAATTTCAGGTGCAGCATTACATACTCGTAGTGCAAGCTCAGGACGCTGGTCATCCACCGCTTTCATCAACACTAACCGTGTACTGCAACGTTCTGGATCTAAACGATAATGCTCCCGTATTTGATCCGATGTCATATAGCAACGAAATCTTCGAGAATGTATCAATTGCTACACCGGTTGTCACTGTCAGCGCAACAGACCTTGATTCTGGTAAGTGATAACATATTTCCTCCCAACGATTTCTTCAATTAAATACTCAAAATCAACGACCAAGAAATAATCCCAATCATTTTAATCCATTATGATTTTTAATGATACGCGATCAAAGCTGGCTGCTGCTATTGCTGCTTAAATAAGATTTTAAAATTATTTCGATTCGAGAATGTTGTTCAAACATTTTAGTTGGCTGTGAAACAACAGAAAATTACAATCGAACAGATGTTTCATTCGACTGGTATTAGTTAATAACATGATATTTTCGTTTAATTAACGATCAAATTGATAGTAATTAAAAATGCAGTATGACAATTGAGCATTCCTTCGCCAAAATATGCTACAAAGCAAACCGCTTCGCTTTTTCTTTTTGAAGAACTCAGCAAATGTTTCTCAGAATTAGGCCCCACGTTAGCTAATCATTGTGACCATTTAACTTGTTCTACAAATTGCCAGTTGAACAGTTTTTTTTATTTATTTTGAAAAGTTAGAATTATCGCAATGCGCAAATAATTTTCAAAAAAAAATTTAAAATTGTGATATAAAAAAAAATTGATCGTCACCTTTGTCTATCTATTGTATTCTTAGTCTAATAATTCTATGTTATTACGACAAAATGTATTTTGCATTTTGTTGCATTCTCGACACTTAATTCTTTTACCATGAAATTCAAATACTCTAATAAGTAGTTGTTTCCTGTCTCACGTCTTATTATTATTGTTATTATTGATAGCACTTTTGTTTCAGTATGATTTTATATTTTACGAATAATGTTTAACTATTTTGTATTTTAAAAGTAGTATTTTAGATAAATAACTATTATGATATAACTATTATAAGAAATAATTGGAAAAAGCAAAAGATATTATTGATTTAAATTATAAATAATCGAATGATACAAACTAGTTTATAATTATTTTACTTTTTTTTTCACGCATAATACTGTACGTTATTGATAAGAGAAGCAATAGATAAAGAAAAAGATAACATTAATCACTGTGAATGCACTGAATTAAATAAATTTTGGTTTTCATTAATTAAAAATCTATAAAAATTTTATGATCTAGTTACCTAGTAACTTGTTTCTATGTTCTGTTATTTACCTACTGTAAATGTCATTTGTATCAATTTTCCTGATGAAGACGAACGTTGAGTTCGTCAAAACGTCGATTTTTAATAAATATTAAATAAATTTAAATTATTTTTAGATAAGAGTTTGTAATAGGGAATATTTTAATATCATTTGTAGTTTTTGAATTATAAAACAAATTTAAATTATTCATTTTATCTCAAAAACACACATTAAATAAATCCATCTACTATTACATTAAACCGTTTATGTAAACATAGATTTTTTTAGTGCATGATTTTTATAAAAAGTCATTAATAATAAATAAGATTCTTATGAAGGGACGTGAAAATAAAACGCTTTGTAAAATATATAGAAAAACCAAAAACACAAAATATAATTCCGAATTAATTTCACATGTTTTTTTAAAACTAACATCATCATTCTTTGCACACACACACACACACACACACACTGAGAGAGAAAGAAAGGAAGAACAAATAAAAACCGAAATAAAAAATCGGCACATTGTAGCAAATTTGTTGCGTAATTTAAATCTCATTTTGAAGTTTGAGAAAACGAAGAAAAGATCGTTTTAATTGGCAAGCAGGGCAAAACTCTCGGACCCCTAGCTACATTATATTCGGAGTACCACTGTTCGTGCGTTTTAGGGCCTCTCCCACCCCACCCGCCTCATTTAGAGGCACTCACATCACATGCAGACTTCTTTCACACGACTGGGACCTTATCCATGGTCTGGCCATTCGACACGCTGTGTCCGTTTGACTTTTCATAATTTTTTAACGCGCTCCATTCGGACAACCATAACTAAAAGAGCCTATGTTTGACAGAAAACAACAAGAGGCACAACTATTCGACGTTACGTATATTCTTAGATATTTTTCTTTTCTGTGTGATTACACATGATTTACTACTTACTTACATCTATTTATTTCTCAAGTTTAATCATAATCTCGATATGCTCTCACGTTATGCTTGTTAGAATTGATTTAATAAACGCTAAAATAAATATACCTGATAGGGTATATAGATATTTTGAAAAATTGAAATAATTTGAAATTAATACGTAATTTATATTGAAGGTATGTACGTATATTTATAAATAAAGTATGTATGTAGTATCTATTAGTCACGCAAAGAAGGGCAGATAATTACCTATCTCTTACTCTGTTTAAAGTATATAATATATATTTATTTATAAAAAATATAAACCTGCTAGAGGAAAATTAGAAATCTATAAATTTCAATTCATACTTCAACATTATTATGCCATAAATTAACCATTTCGATACTAAAAAATTTAAAATAATATTTTCATGATTCGTATGGTGCACCCGCATAACATAAATTTATTCAATAGAATGTAGAGTTATGCGAAAATGGATTTAAATATTATGTGTATACAAAATATTTTAGGTACAAATTTCCTTCAAACATTCGTAGAATGCAATGAGTTTATGAACTCTAAACAAAAAATATAATATGATAATTAGATAAATGATTGATTATATATATAGATTGAATTTAATGGGAAGTATTCAAAAAGGGTTAGATGTTAGATGTTCGAATCAAACTCTCATTTAAGATTCAATGACAAGCTTTTGGTTGTATTTTTCACCTTCTTCAGGACATGTTTTGTTGAAGAAATGAAAAACAAAACATTAAAAAAATTATAGAGCAATCATAAAATATTTAGATATATATATATATATATATATATATATATATATATATATATATATATATATATATATATATGAGTTTGTTTCGAACATCTAACCCTCTTTGACTACCTTTCCTTTAAATTCAATTCATTATATATATATATATATATATATATATATATATATATATATATATACCGGGTGTCTACTTTTTTTTTGTTACATAGGGAATACAATGCTAAAATTTTCATTTGGTGATAAATTTTCCCCTAATTATTATAGAACAAAAGTACAAATACAAAAGTTGTTTAGAATTCAAAAATGCATCAAATGATGCCAAATTTATCAATATAGGATGTTCCGATCAAGAATTAGAAGCAAATTAAAATTTCCATTTTTGCGCTCTTTACATCAAAGTGCCATGGAAATTAAACAAATAATTTCATTTCTTCTGGCACTTTGATGTAAAGAGCGCAAAAATGGAAATTTTAATTTGCTTCTAATTCTTGATCAGAACATTCTATATTGATAAATTTGGCATCATTTGATGCATTTTTGAATTCTAAACAACTTTTGTATTTGTACTTTTGTTCTATAATAATTAGGGGAAAATTTATCACCAAATGAAAATTTTAGCATTTTATTCCCTATGTAACAAAAAAAAAAGTAGACACCCGGTATATATATATATATATATATATATATATACTGGGTGTCCCATTTTAATCCGCCACCTGCAATAACTTTAAAATCGTGCATCGGACAAAAAAATGTTACGGATAAAAAGTAAATGGTTTCAAGGGGGACATCTGATGCAGAGACCCTTGCCCCCTCCGGACCCCCTGGGGGGCGGGAAAAGGGGGCAACTTTGAATTCTTAAATGAAACACCCTATTTTTTATTGTTGATTCTGATAGGCCATTAAAAAGTATGCAAATTTTATTTTACGACTTTTTGTTTATCTTTGATAGATGGCGCTGCAAACAGCATTTTTTTTCTCAGTTTATCAGTTTTCAATTTGAAAAAAAAGGTGTAACTAAGTACGATATTCAAGTTCTTCTTAATTCTTTGGGTAGAGGGGGGGGGGCAAGGGTCACTGAATCAGATATCCCCTCGAAACCATTAGCTTAAAATTATACCCCTCGAAACCATTAACTTAAAGTTAATGGGTTTGAGGAAGATATTTGATGCAGTGACCCTTGCCCCCCCCCTCTTTCCAAAGAACTGAAAAAATCTTGAATATCGTACTTAGTTACACTTTTTTTTTGAAATTGAAGATTGATAAACAGAAAAAAAAATGCTGTTTGCAGCGCCATCTATCAAAGATAAAAAGAAAGTCATGAAATAAAATTTACATACTTTTCAATGGCCTATCAGAATCTATAATAAAAAATAGGGTGTTCCATTTAAGATTTCAAAGTTGCCCCCCTTTCCCGCCCCCCATGGGGTCCAGAGAAAGCAAGGGTCTTTGCATCAGATGTCCCCCTCGAAACCATTTACTTTTTATCCGCAACATTTTTTTGTCCGATGCACGATTTTAAAGTTATTGCAGGTGGCGGATTAAAATGGGACAGTATATATATATATATATATATATATATATTAAATTGTTGCAATATCAAATCGGAATATGGTAGCTAAATTCTAAACTATGTACATGTACATAAACAATTTTACTAGCAATGTGCATTGTACAGGTCATTTGCCTATAGTAAAACAAAAGACTTATAGTTCAGACTAAGTTCCGAATTATTCCGATACAATTGCAATTAGTCAAGCGATACAAGTTGGAAATTATTTTTTATTTACTTTAGGGGCCGGTTGTTTGTTTCACTTGCGGATAAAGTTTTGAATAAACCTATAATTCAAATACCTTTTTTTTGTTTTCACATACACATACACACACACTTATATATAGGCAAGTTACATTTGTTTGCTACCATGAGTATGAAATTAACTTATTCGCGAAGCTATTGCTGTTCTATTAATGTTCTATTACTATTTACTGATAATAATATTTCAAATATATATTTACTAAATGTATATTGTCATTTATAAATATTTATAATAATTTTTATGAAAATACTGTTTCTGTTTAATATTTGTCAAGATTACTAAATCTTTTTATAAATAAGTGTTTTCGATATTTATAATCAATAATTTTATTTTTATCTGTCAAAGAAATGCCATCCTGCTAAGAATTACGGGAACTGATGATGATGAATAGAAACATACTTAATAACTTTTAAACAAACTTGTATAAATTATTATAAATAACATAGTAAAAAATCTTTCAGAACTCATTATATTAAAATAAAACAGCTTTAGTTTATAGTTCTGTATTAATATTTATCAATAATCGACGTTTCGACGAACTCAACGTTCGTCTTCATCAGAAAAAAGATACAAATATCCTTTTTCCTGATGCAGACGAACGTTAAGTTCATCGAAACGTTGATTATTGATAAATATTAATACAGAACTATAACCTGAAGCTGTTTTATTTTGTTATAAATAAGAATACTAAAATAAAGGTATGTTTAAAATTATATTGTAATCATATTTTTTAGAAATTTTATAAATAACGAATGCGTTTTAATGTGCTAATAAAATATCTGTCCAAATGTAACTAACCTATACATAACTGTTAATAATTAAAATATTTAAATGCTCGTGTAATGTAATCTGTATCAGAAAGATAAGCGCCGTAATGAAAAATGTCCAAAATTACTTAACTCTTCATTTCTCGATAAACCTTCCGTTAATTAAAAGGGACCTCCCATAAACTAACAAAGAAGAAACGTATATATTTTAAATTAATTATGATAAAGAAAAATTGTTTACAGCGAAATGCTTTCATTCGAGGTACAGAAAAATATTTCGTATTTATTTTTATATATTGTTTATATTTTACTAAGAAGATTAAAAATTATTGAATGTATTTGAATTTTAACATTGTCAAAGTTAATTATAATTACTTATGTGTGTATACAGAATAAATTTTGTAGATTTTATTAGACAATATTCGTATTTATAAATAAAAATAATTGTATTGAAATTTTATGCAGCCGTCAAGTTCTTACAATAATTTTAATAATGTACAGTTATTTGTACAAAATCAAGAAATTGTTAAACCTATTTACGTTATATAATAATATTAGTAGACACTAAATAAAAAATAAAACTGTCAGTTGTTACATTTGTTTTTATTGGTTATAGTTGTTAGCAAAGTTCTTAAAACTTATCAACTTTGTTACAGAATTGGGATGATTATGTGACTAATTTTAATGAGAACTGTATAAACCAAACATAGCTTAGTATTTATTTTTTGAGATATTCTAGCAAACAGAATTTTATTTTTATGATTCATAAAATAATCAAAAATTTTCAGAATTGTCTGATATGATAGAAGCGTGATTAAAATGTTGAACTAAATAGAAAAATTTAATTTTAATTTAACAGTTGTTATATTTTTTATAGTTATTGAGATTCCTATAAATTGTAGCTGAAATAAAACACCCGGTATATGAAATTCAATCTGTTCAAATATTTATCAGAAAGTTCAATATTCGATAATCTTATGTAACATATTTCAACACAATCCACATATATAGTTTTAAATTAGTGGTCTAGGTCAGTGACTGACTGTATTTCCAAACACATCACCTGCCTTTTTACGCCGCTCTTTTGTTTTCTTATAATTAGCTAATGTAACTGCCATTTTGAAACAAAAGATAAATAAAAGAATACAACGTAGTTTTCGTCTCAAACTTAATTAAAATTGTATATTTTAGTCACAGTAATTCAGATCTAAATTAGGATTCGAAGTTATATTTTACATATATACCGTATACGAAGCAACAAAAAAAAACAAACTTTAAAATGACAATTATCGTTTAGAAGCATTTTGCAATTATATTTTTAATATCTCTTAATTTGCATAAAATATTTTCATTTTTATTAAAGCTATATTAAATCTAAATTTTTAAATCACTAGTTCAAGATTATTAAAATATTTATCAGAACAAATTTATAACAATTTTTTTTTCAATTATTTTTATTTGTTTGTAGTGTATTCAAAAAAAAATTGAATATTAATTTGATATTTTTTGGTACTAACAGATTTTAAAGATATTATAATCAGTAATTACATATTTTACAAACTAGATTATTTCTAATTTTTAATTTAGATTTAGCACGAATAAAAAATTTTTTTAAATAAATTATTTTTAATAAAGTGTTTCTGCAAGTGTAACTTGATATAAATTACATAAAAAATCTTATTAATGAATTAAATTAATTAATATTTGAGATATAACTTTTTTTAATTTATTTTTGTGTTTAGGGTTTTTATTTTTTGCATTAAATTTGAATTAATTATATTTACACTTAACTTAAATAAATGAATTATCTTTATAATGTAATGTCAATTTAAAATTAACGTAAGAGTATTTTTATTATTTTTTAATTTATTATAGTTTCAGCGTAAAGTATGTTATTATAAATGTAAATGCATGAATGTTTGTAAAGCTAAATAATGAAATTTTGTTTATAGGATATTTGTTCCAAATACCATAAAAAATTTAAAAATATAAAACATCAAATCTAGTATAACAACTCAAAGTTCACATGTATTGAAAGTACTTTTGTGATGCATCGATTTTTACTGTAGATAATTATTAAGTGTATGTTTATTGTATTCTCTGCTTCTTTCTAACATTCAAATGACAAACTCATATGTAATGAGCTTTATTCGAAAAATATTTTGCAGTTTATTTATAGTACGTTTATAGTGCTTCATTTTTATCAATCATTGTGTTTGTGTTTTTAAATCGCATTTATTTTCTTCAAATAAATTTAATAATTAAGTTAACTTAAATTAGTTAAGTATAGCAGTGTCATCTTTCTCTTAGCTAAATAAGTTAAAATATATAACATTTCAGTTTGTATGACAGTGTCATGTAAACGTAAAATTAATGTAATATTCTCGTGACGTAGACTATACTCCAGTTGGTTTTGTTAACTAGTCTATATTATAATGGTTAGCCCATTATTATTATAAATACAAAAGAAAAAATATTTAATTTTGTTATCCTAATAAATGATTTCTGAAACTAAAAGAAATTGCGCAACAACTTATGATCAATTTATTCAGCAACAGAAACTATGAGTATCCTAAAGCAAGTTGGGCTGATTTGAGACGGTTCTTCGTTAAGAGGTTTTTATCAATGGCGTAACTGTCAGATAGGAACGAGAAATAGAAGAAAATAGTGGGATAAGATCTATTGAGAACACAATCAAGAATAGAGTGGACTAAGGGAAGAGAAAGATAGAACGCATATAGTTGCCGGGTAATGAACCTTGGAGTGTCATAACCTCAAATATTGCTTCGTTTCACACTGACAGCTGTATCTGTTATTTTCCTGCGCTGAAGTGTTTACCGAACTTCGTCGTTTTTTTTTTCTTTCTTTTCTCTTCTTCTTCTTCATCTAACTCCTACTGAAATTTTGTTGCGATGCATCACAAAGGAATGATAATTTTTTTTCACTGGACACTTATAAGTTTTATAAGTTTACTTTACTCCGATGATGATGATGTGCGATAATTTCGAACAAAACTGTTTAGATGCTTGACATGAAAAAAATGTATCAGTGTTTTAAATTATTTTCAGATATACATAGTTGAAATTATTCATATCGATTTTGTTCACTGAAACTTTTTATTTACATTAATTCTACTTAATATTGATTAATATATTTAAAAAATATGTTTGTGAAGAGAAAAGTTACTTAAAATGATATATCTTATAAATCTTAGAACGAAATACTAGAAATAAAATTTTGTTTAAATTTTACTGTAAACCTGATATCTTACTACTAAATTATGTTTACTTTTATCTTCTAAAGTAATTGGTCTATTCGATTCATATCTGTAAGACCTATAGTGTTACCGAATGTTATGTTTTTTTTTTTAATAAATAGAATTCTTCTATTAATAGAAAAAGACAAAATAATCTATAAAGCTACAGGCCATACAGCTTTGAACCGAATAGATCCATAAATTGCATTTATTTTCTACATAAAAATAATCCGTTTATTATTATAATAAACATTATGGAAATAAAACTATATGTATTACTAATTTTCCCGCGTGAATAAGAAATAACGAAAACAGTGATTTGACCAGGACGATTATTGCAGGCTTCTCTCATCAAACCAAAGTCAAGTGTGATATTCCATAATTACAGGTGATATCATGTAGGTAGTTATATATAGTGTCGTAGCTTAGCTGTTTGGTCTTTCTACTGAAAGCAAATCTCCTAGCATATTGCTGTAACTAAGTCCTCCCTATATAAACGCAATACTCTATAGCCACAAATGCATTGTGTGTGTGTGTGTGTGTGCATGTAGTTTTGTATAGTATTACTAACGAGCAATGCCAAGCTCCAACTTTTGCGTCTGCTACGGAGACGACAACGCGCGCTTCGGATGACCATCTGATCAAAGGCGAAATTTTTCTACGTAATGGCGTCACATATAAGGCCATTTCGCTGCTAGAGATAGAATTATTGACGATATGAAATCATTGGCGTACCGCACTGTTATTTCTTTTCTAGTGTAATGTGTAGACTTAAATCGCTGGATAATTATTAAGGTTGTTATTTGAATGACGCATCTTTTTTTAAAAAAATTACTAGATAGATTTATTTTTATTATAAATTGTAGTATCATGAACGTGAATTTTCTAGAATTTTTCCGATTATTTTTTTTTTAATTTTACATTACGTATTATAAATAATGTATTTCATAAATTTACCGTTTAATTTTCTACATGAACTATTTTTTAAAGTTTAAGTTATAATTTACGAATGTTTATTTTTACTTTAATACAAACAAAACTTAATTTATCTTAAAATATAATTAGTATATTACGATACAAGTGCACTACAGCAAAAGGAAAGATTTCCAAGATATATATATATATATATATATATATATATATATATATAGGTATATAGACTACTTTGACATTTCTCGGAAAGTTGGCAACACTGTATTTTAATAATATTATAATTTATGTGGGCATTAGGAGATACTTTTCTAAAAATTTGATCAAAATCGAATAAATAATGTAGCCACAATGAATTTTTAAAAAATTTTGTGATTTTTTTCTCGATAAGTTGGCACTGTATTTTGTTAAAATTGCATAATTTATTTAGGCACTAGGAAAAACTTTTATAAATATTTGATTAAAATCGGTTAAATAAAACGGTCAAAATAAATTTTTTATAATTTTACTAATTTTTTTCTCGGAAAGTTGGCAACACTGTATTTTGTTAAAATTACATAAATTATATGAATACTAGGAGAATCTTTTGTGAAAATTTGAGTAAAATCTGTTGAATAACATGGCCATAATAAAATTTTAAAAATTTAGTAATTTTTTTCTCGAGAAGTTGGCAACACTGAATATTAATAAAATTATGTAATTAATGGGAGCATTAGGAAAATCTTTTCTGAAAATTTGATCAAAATCGGATAAATAACCTAGCCAATATGAATTTTTAAAAATTTTAGTAATTTTTTTCTCGGAAAATTGGCATCACTGGAAAAAACAAAATCACTTGACCATCATGGGTACTAGACAAATTTATCCTGAAAATTTCATTAAAATCGGTTGAACCGTCTAGGAGGAGTTGCGGCCACAAAATTTTGACTTACGACCGAGCGAGCGAGCGAGCGAGCTGACGACGCACACACATACACCCACATAAACTAAGTTCAGATTTGTCATCTACAGGCAGTGAAATAAAAGTCAATCGTCACAATCGATCGTATGAGAAATCACAAACTTGTTTAATAAGTTCTCTTTCTTTCTTAAAGCATACCTGAGTTTGATCCGACCCTTATTTTTACGCAAATGGCACTATTTAATGATCCTACGCAACTGGCACTTACGCAACTGGCACGAAACCGGTTTTAACTAATATCGATTTTAACGCAACTTAACTGTCATAAGAGCTGTACTAATATAAACAAATGAATTAAAACACCCAAAAATAGAGCTTGTAATGTCAGCCAATGTGTTTTATTGTATACAATGGGTTTTAGAAGAGTAATATTTATGCAATGTATCTATAGAATTGTATATAATTACAAATGATTACAGGATGTCTTATGAGATGACTATAAAATTCTGAAAAGGTTGCATGTACTTTACTGACTAATAACTCGATAATATAGTAAAACAATCTTTTAGAACTCGTTATATTAAAATAAAACACTTTAGGTTGTAGTTCCGTATTAATATTTATTAATAATCGACGTTTCGACGAACTTAACGTCTGTTTTCAGCAGGAAATATTATACGATTATTTTGTATAATTTTTCCTGATGAAGAAGGACGTATATAGTAACTCACTGCTATATAATAATGTCATTATTGTACTAGCAACTTAATAATCTCTTTCTACATGGGCAATATGGAAACGTAATATTAATATTATGATACGTTCGAATATATATATATATATATATATATATATATATATATGTATATATATATATATATATATATAGATATATATATATATATATATATAGATATATATATATATATATATATATATATATATATATATATATATATATATATATATATAATTGACTTTGTTGATTATTTTAATACCGCATGCTATTAGAAAAGGGACGATTTACAACAGTCATAGAAAAACAATCTTAAATGATATATGATATCCGGATCCAATTTTTTCAAATTTTGACAGCACTAATATATATATATATATATATATATATATATATATATATATATATATATATAGGGTGATTTATTAGTAATTGGAAATATTTTAACTGGAGTATCCTGGGCTCAGAATATGAAGATTTAACGCAAATCACTTAGATAAAATGTGGCTCCTTTCTGAGCTACAGGATGTTTGTATATATATATATATATATATATATATATATATATATATATATAGATATATATATATATATATATATATATATATATATATAATTGACTTTGTTGATTATTTTAATACCGCATGCTATTAGAAAAGGGACGATTTACAACAGTCATAGAAAAACAATCTTAAATGATATATGATATCCGGATCCAATTTTTTCAAATTTTGACAGCACTAATATATATATATATATATATATATATATATATATATATATATATATATAGGGTGATTTATTAGTAATTGGAAATATTTTAACTGGAGTATCCTGGGCTCAGAATATGAAGATTTAACGCAAATCACTTAGATAAAATGTGGCTCCTTTCTGAGCTACAGGATGTTTTATTTAAAAATTTAGAAACGATTTTTGCCCAGTAGTTAAAAAGTATTTGACGTATCCTTATCATACTTGGCAGGAAGTGTAGGTACCGTACACCATACTACATTATGTTAAATAAAAGTTTCTGGCTAGTGCCAGTGGCGTACAACAGGGGCAAGTGAGAGGTTGATCTTTTCTAAATTCTACGCCACTGGCAGAATTGTTATTTTAGCACATACTCTTCCTTCATAACGATATAGTCATTATTTTTCGAGATATTTAAAGTTATATACATAAGCTGCACCCTTAGAATTTTTTCAAAATTTGCTCAAAAAAATCTGAAAAAATTCAATAAAATAGAGAAAAAAATTAGCTACATAATAACTTATGTACTTTAATCTCATTGATAAAATTTTTTTGGCCTGATGAAGACGAGCATTCAGTCTCGTCGAAACGTCGTTTTTATAAAATAATTAAAAAGAATCTACTCCTAAAACAGTTCTTATTGTTGTAACAGGCCAGGAACCAATCGACGATGAATTATAAGGCGGTTACGGTACAAACGCAACCAGTCAACTATAACCAACCACAACCACTACCAGCGGTTAATAGCTATAATAAAACTGTACCGCAACCATTATTACCACCACCGATGCCGTCATTTACTACTTTCGGGTACATGGATTCTACTACGTATACGGATACTACATATGCAAATGCAATCACTACTGATACATATCGTAAGATTTTAAAAAAAAAAAATTATTTAATTACGAAATCTATGTTGTTTTAAATCTATGTTTTTTTATATAATATATATATATATATATATATATATATATATATACATATATAATATGTAACATATGGGTTTTGAATAATTGATTTTCTTTCTCGAATTACAGTAAAATGGCAAATCCAACCAGTCCATCATTGTCGGAATTACCGAAAGTTGCTGGTGATCTTGAGAGTGAACTAGAAAGATTCAAAACGACGTGCTTGAAGAATGCTGATACGCAAGAAAAAATTGTACTTCCTACAGCCGCAGGTAGATATTTTACCCCTTAATTAGAGATTCGTTGCAATTTAATTGTGTTAAAAGGGTTGCCTAAACCTACACTGTAAATTTTTTGTTTTATATATTTGTATTTTTATAGTAAAAATTACTATAAAATTATGTGTAAAATGACTTATTTCATTAATTATGGAAATTAACAGAAAAAATTAAAAAAAAAACATGGATTTTGTATTTTTTACAGATAATATGACTTATTTTTTTACATACTATATAAAATTACATAATGTTTCTGCAATTTTCCAAATTTTTATTGAAATTTGTAATAAATAATATAATTAAAGTTGATTATAATTTTAATAATATTTTACAATCGTGTTTACGATTTTACAATTGTAATGGTAATTTTTTCATTTCTTAGTATTATACATACATACACAATCACGCCATATACCCAAAAGGGTGTGGCACAAACTCTTTTCATTATCCCGAAATCAGTCGCCTCCAAACACTCCTATCCAAACAAGCAACTTTCGCTTCATCCACATTAATAATTCCTCTCATACATGCTCTTCTATTCCTACTCCTTGGAAACTTTCGCTCACGCAAAACACTCTCAATCATATCACTCCAACTACTCATTGGACGTCCACGCAAACGTAAACCATCAAAATCATTCAAATAAATCTTTTTAACCAAACGTTCATTAGACATTCGCTCAACATGTCCGAACCATCTTAACTGACTAACACCAACTTTTGCTACAACATTTTTTCAATTTCACACTCATCATACACTAGTCTATTTCGTACCCGATCTCTCCTAGTTACACCACATACCCCACGTAAAAATCTCATTTCCACAGCAGTCATTTTCCGTTTATGCTTTTGCAACCAAACCCAACATTCACTACCATACATCACCGTAGGCACCAAAACTGCATTGTATATACTTAAACGGGCTTCTTTTGAAACATTTACATTCTTAGCAAAAGTTCCCAAAGCACCCAAAACCTTACAACCAGCATTTACTCTCCTTTCAATTTCACGATCAAAACGGCGATCTCTAGACAGCAAACTATCATTTATGTGCAATACATATTGTTTTATGTAATAATACATTAAAAATTAATTTTATCATAGCTTATTTAATTATTATTTTAGAATAAAACAAATTTAATTTAATACGGATTAAAACTAAACAAAGTAGCATCAGTTATTTGACAGTATTTCAATTTTGTCATATTTTTTATGGTTGATTTTAAATTATATTACTGTCTCATGCCCTCTCGAACAATAATATAATTTAGTCTATCAATTAAGTGATCTCGAATCAAAAGATATTTCTTTTCAATTTTAATCACGATTAAAAATGCTCAATTTCCAATAGTATTTTTGAAACCGGAATATACTTCAAATTATTCGTAATAATATTAATATTTATTTATTAAGTATAAGAGAAGATTGTGAAAGATTAATTTTGCCTAGACGTGGCACAGGAGCGCCAACACAACGCCCTTATAGCAGGCGTCGAAAATTTCAAAGCCTCTAGTTTAAAACGGACAGACACCAAAGAGAAAATAATTCTGCCCAATGCCCAAGGTTAGACTGCCCTAAAAACAAAATTGCTAGGTGACAGGCAAAAACAAAAAGGAAACCAAAAGAAACGCTACTCATTTTTAATAAAATTAAAAACAAATGCCTCTCGCCAAATAACAAGATGAAGAACAATTTGATAATGTTTGTTTTACAGCAAAATAAAAATCATCGGTGTGGATTTAATTCTACTAAAATTGTTTTTTTTTTTTTTTTAATGTCTTGTGAACAAATGTGGAACAGTCTAACTGCTTTACTAATTTAATTTTATACCATGACTAATTTTATGCAACATTTTTTTTTTGTTTGATTTAATTAATCATTAAATTTTAAACACATGTTCGTTGAACTTGTGTCTGTTGAATTCACTAAATATTTTATTATTTCATATAAATTATTTTGATTCAGTTAATTACAAGATTAATTAAATAATTATTCGGTTATTTACTTCGTTAGTAAATAAAATACTAATTGTCTTGCGTCATAACATGTAAAACTTTTCAATTATATCCTAGCAAATTCTTATATATCAGTATATGAATAATATTGCTATTTTGTAGCATTAGTTTACAAAGTTCACTATGGAAATGTATACAAATTTGAAAACACTGATAATGTTGTTAAAGAAATGTTGTATACTGAACCAACAGATTCGGATGTTTTAAATACATCTGATGTAAATGAAGAAACTACGGAAAAAGATAAAGAAACTGATAATAATTTTAATGTATTAAATTTTCTTTTTCCGAAAGAAGAGAATTTAAAAACAAACGCTACAAGCGATAAATCCGATAAAAATGAAGCGAAAAAAAAGCCTCCGTTTCCGTATAAAGTTGCTAAAGCATTAGATCCAAATCTATATCGAAATATAACGTACGATGCTTGGACTCAAACTCGAAAAGGTAAAATCATAATTTGAAGAGCAACTGAGAAGGATGATTGATAGAATTAATGTTGTTCGGTAAAGATATGAATCTTTTGTTGAATAAGTGCAAAGTTTTAGTTTTTGAGAAGGATGACTTGACGATTGAATGTAATGTATCTGTTGATGGTGCATGTTTAGACCAGATAGATGGATTTGTGTATTTGGGGGTAATTTATTATCTAAGGATGGTCGATTTGATCGAGAGATTGATAAAAGAGTTAATGCTGGTTGTAAGGTTTTGAGTGCTTTGGGTACTTTAGCTAGGAATGTAAATGTTTCCAATGTTTGAGTATATACAGTGTTATTTTGGTGCCTGGTATGGTAGTGAATGTTGGGTTTGGCTGCAAAAACGGAAAATAACTGCTGTATTATATTGTGAGGTATGTGGTGTAACTAGGAGGAATCGGGGTACGAAATAGATTAGTGTATGATAAGTGTGAAATTGAAAACAAATTGGTGTTAATCAATTAAGATGGTTCGGATATCTTGAGCGAATGTCTAATGAATGTTTGGTTGAAAAGATTTATATGAATGATTTTGATGGTATACGTTTGCGTGGACGTCCGATGAGAAGTTGGAGCGGTATGATTGAGAGAGTGGCTTGCGTGAGCGGAAGTTTCCAAGTAGTAGGAATAGAAGAGCGTGCATGAGAGGAATTATGAATGTGAATGCTTGTTTGGATAGAGATGTTTGGAGGAAACTAATTTCGGGATAGTGGAAAGTTGTGTCATACTCTTTTTAAGTACATGGCGTGATTGTTTATAATGTATGTAAAACATAGTTTGGCAGTTTTTTTTTGTAACCTATTTTCTAATTTATAGACATTCGTTTTCAAGATTGGTATTTCGGCGATGATAATTTTAAAATCGGAACAAAATGTTTATTGTTATTAAACGATATGTTCTACACGTGCTATATTCAAAGTTTTGATGAGAATAATCCGAATAAGTGTTCCGTTCATGTAGTGGAGTTGGCTGAAAAACGCGTAATTGATATCAGTCAATTACAACGAGAGCCTGATGCAAAACCTTGGCCATTGCCATATAATGTCAGCAAACGTAATTCTTTACGTTCGGAGCGTCAAAGAAGTAAGACTCTTGTCTATGGTAAGATTCGTAAGACTTAAGTTTGACGAAACCGGAGTTGACGAACACCTCTGAAGTTGGCTGTAGAACTATGGTATGTCTTGTAGTAGTAGTAGTCTGTAAGCTATATGATCTAAGCTTTTATGGTTTCCATCATTACCAACCGCAAGACACCAAACATGACCGATTTAAATTCAAATGAACTCCATACGCTTGCCTCTTATTTACAAATTTTACACCTGACGATTTTGGTCGGGCTCATTTCTAGATAGGTCGGGTTTCACCTAAGTCGCGATTTTTTTATAACAAACTTCAGCGGTGTCCGTCAACTGCGGTTTTCTTTTTGCTAAAGTAAGATTGGGTTCCATACGGGGTGCCCAAAAAGTATGGAAACGGTTAAATATCTCGAGAACGACACATCGGATTACAAATTTACAAAACAAGTGTTTCTTTATTTTTTAAAATCTATTCAGACATAATATGAAATATAACGATTTTCAATAAAGTATAGAGTTTATTTAATTGTAAATATTTACTCTTACAGAAAATAACAAACTTGTGGCTACATATGAAAATAGCCTAACTGAAGAAGAGTTAAGTGAAAATGCCGTGTCACTTATAAATACAAGTAATACATCGGAAATTTCAAATATCGCTTGTACATATCTTTCCGATGATGACACTGAAAAATTGAATAATTTGAATTTGTCATGCAACACGGAAGTAGCGACAAATTGTCAGCCATTTTTACCAGGCATACCTTACGATCATTTCGGTGGCCAGCGACCGAATCAAGTCCCACAAGTTTTGAATACTCCGTACAGATTCTCGTCAAATCCATATGTACCAGCAGAATTTAATATTCAATATGGTAAAATTAATTCTTTTTTTTTTTAACCGACCCGTCACATATAGTGGAGAAAATATTAATTATACTATTTTCGAAATTAGGCATAAATTAGGCTAGGTCTATTTGTCTATCGGTTTGCGGACACTTATCGAGCAAATTTTATATTTAAGCTTCAGGCTTAAATATTTCAATTTTAACTTTTCGTATAGGTTCGTCCACTGGAAGTGGTAGTTTACTGATATCACTTTTATGTCTTAAAGCGGATCCCGAGTCCCGAACGGCTATTCGCCGATTCTCGAATGGTGTGGGTGGATTGTTCATCAGAAGCAGAGTGACGCTAGTCAAAGTAAACAAACATTTGCCTTGCTGTTGCTTTTAGTCAGATTCAGACATTCGGATACTTGATGGATATTTGCGAGCAGCATGGTATATAATTGATTATTTTTTCCTTTCTTTTATTTAAAGTTTTCTATGTTACTGATAGTTACAGTTACAGAAATATTATTTTTATGATAACATTTTAAAATATATTTTAATACTTCAAATTTATTAATTTTATAAGTAATTTTTATAATTTGTTATTACTTCTCAAAACTTTCTAACATACTATTACGCTTGGCGCAAATTTTATACTTTCAATAAACTATTTTCGAATTTAAATTTATTTTGGAAGGTTTGAAGGCTATAATGAATAATTATAATGTTATTAAATTCCCTATCAGGTTCGTTATTTACAAATTACGAATAACGAACCTGATAGGGAATTTAATAACATTATAATTAATCATAACGCAGATTCAGAACCCAAGAACAAAAGTTTATCTTTTGACATTAATATGGCTATAATGAATCATTTAATAAATATATTCGGCGAGTAGTCGTTCGGGATTCGGCGAATACTGAATGTGACAGAGAAATATTTTGAAGAAAATATTTAACAAAAGTTACAACTAACAACTTTTTTGTGATATTTTTTGATACAACTTAATAAATTTTTATATTTTCGCGATAATTTTTCCAAATATCTATTTTGACATATACATGTAGGTATGTTTCTATGACTATGGTACGTTATAAATACGTATCACAAATTTCATAATAATTTCTCTGTAGAGGGATTTTGTTTTAAGTACTTTGTGGTGACGGTCGGTTCAGTAATGATTTGATTTTAATGCATGTTTTGATATAGGATTTAATTGTGAATCTCAAAATTTTTGGCAAACGTCTCCACCACCATTACAAGGATATTTACCAGGAAATATATGTATGAATCAAGAAACATCTATTTCCACTCATTATCAACAATACTCTGCTTGTAACGACTATACATATTTCAGGCAAATTATAAAAGGTTCACAATTATTTTTTTTTATTTTCTAGATTTTGTATGCTTTTATATATTTATTTATTTATTTTAATTCAACTGTATTTTTATTTAAATGCAAGTATAACGCAATTTATTTTTCATTTCAGAAAGGTATATCAACCATAATGTATCGGTTCCGAAAATGGAACCAATATACTATTATCCACAAATGGAACCAGTATTTTGCTCTCTATCTCCACCAAATTACATGTTACCTTCGTCGACTCCAAATATACCAATGGCTCCGTATTTTGATTATCCACCACTGCCTGAATCCGAGTCATCACTGCCGGTACCATATTATTAGCTAGTTGAAAAGACTAGCTTATAAAATCGTCAATACGGCTGGCTGGCTGGCTGGCCGGCCGTGTACGATAAATATGAGTGTTAATTATAAGTATAAAGGAGAGCTCGTAGAAAGCTGAAACTTGGCAATTAGATAGTTCATACCAAATAAAAAATTAAGTTCAATTTTCAGACCGCGGTGTTGCCAACTTTCCGAGAAAAAAATTACTAAAATTTTTAATACGAGTGTTAATTATAAGTATAAAGGTGAGCTCGTAAAAAGCTGAAACTTGGCAATTAGATAGTTCATACCAAATAAAAAATTAAGTTCAATTTTCAGACCGCAGTGTTGCCAACTTTCCGAGAAAAAAATTACTAAAATTTTTAAAAATTTATTACGGCCATGTTGTTTAATCGATTTTGTTCAAATTTTCACAAAAGATTTTTCTGGTATCCATATAAATTAGATAATTTCAACAAAGTACAGTGCTGCCAACTTTCTGAGAAAAAAATTACTAAAATGTTTAAAAATTTATTACGGCCATGTTGTTTAATCGATTTTGTTAAAATTTTCACAAAAGATTTTTCTGGTATCCATATAAATTAGATAATTTCAACAAAGTACAGTGCTGCCAACTTTCTGAGAAAAAAATTACTAAAATTTTTAAAAATTTATTATGACCACGTTATTTAACCAATTTTAATCAAATTTTCACTAAAGATTCTCCTGATGCCCGCATAAATTATGCAATTTTAACAAAATACAGTGTTGCCAACATATTAAGAAAAAAATTACTAAAATATTAAAAATTTATTGTGGCTACATTATTTATCCGATTTTAATCAAATTTTCAGAAAAGTTTCTCCTAGTGCCCACATAAATTATAATTTTATTAAACTACGATGTTGCCAACTTTCCGAAAAAAAAAATAATAATTTTCTAAAAATTTGTTATGCCCGCATTATTTATCCGATTTTAATGAAATTTTTACAGAAGATACCCTTAGCGCCTATAATATTATATATTAGCAAAATACAATGTTGCCAACTTTCGATAAAAAAATTTTTTATCCCTCTATCTTATCATTTATGTGATAATGTCAAAGTGGTCTATATATGGGTTTACCCATATACTTCTAATCTTGTATTTTGGTTAGTCGAAAAACTAGCTTATAAAATCAAACCACATTCGACTAGCTCCATTCTCGCTTTGCGAGAATATTATTTACAATATAATAAAAATAAAATTAATAACAATAATAATAAATATATTTTCATTGTTATATACAATTTCAAGTATGTGTAAATGTTTTAACATAATTATGTATGATCACAGTGCCATCTATTGATGAATGTCATGCATTTTTTTTGCGCTCCTAGCCGTGAAAAGTACTGTTTTCGCTCCTAGCCGTGAAAAGTACTGTTTTCGCTCCTCAAAAGTGTCACGAAAATTACATTTTCGAACAATGTACGATAAAAAAGCATATTTTAAAATGAAATCTTATTTAACCTCAATCTTCATAGATGACAGTTAGTTGTTCTGTATCCTGTATATGTAAGTTTGACAGATAAATCAATATGGCTACTGCTGCTTCGAACAATGTAGGATAAAAAAAAAACAATACAGTACTATTGTATATTCCAAAATAAAGTAAAATTGAATAAATATTTCTGTAGCAGTGAACAATACAACGTATCCAGCACTAGGTAGTGCACCTTATGCTGTATCCACCGAAGTGCAATCCACCTATCCAGCTCCAACGGACGCTTATAATCCGGAAGAAGAATTAGAAACATGGGAACCGGATAATTGGGATGTACCACCGGAAATGGAAACACCGGAAAGTCCGCCATTGTTCGAAAAGGAGGGTTTTGCCGATCCGATTGAATACGATGATTCGAAAGCAGGTGGTGGTTTAGGCGCAAAAGATATAGATCATCGTGTTCTGTTACCGCCACCGCAAATGCCCGCTGATATTAGCGGTAAGTTTAGGCGCAGTGCTTGCTTTTGTTTTGTTGAGCCTGAAATAAATTTGTTTTGGCGAAATCGCAACAATTACAAACACAAGTTTGTATTTTTATTATTATAATTTTTTTTTTTAACACTTATTTTGAAAAATCTTTCTTTATGTGATTTACATTACTTAGGTATTTATATTTGTTTAACTTTAATTCACACGGTTTTAATTGCTATATTCAGACACGTAGCTCAAATACGAAACATGTTGAAGTTAATATTGAATTTATTCGTTTAATACAACTTATATTTATATTGTAACTGACTGTTTTGAAAATTACATAATCAATGTTCAATTAATAATTCAATAATTAATTTAATATTATTAATTGATTTATAGAAAATAAAAAATAGTTTATCTTTTAACTGGCTCTAGTTTCTATCGAGCCGATCTTAAAGGTACCGAAAAAATACCTGAGATATAATATCCTATGTAGAATAATATATATTTTTTTGAATTTTTTCGTATATATAATTTGGCCGAAAAAAGCAAAAAATGGGTTTAAAATTTTTTTCTCTATTTTCCAAAATACAAAAAAATATATATTATTCTACATAGGATATTATATCTCAGGTATTTTTTCGGTACAATAATAATCGTTTTTGTAGAATATAGAACCAGTTAAAAATATAATCTTTTTATTTTCTATAAATCAATTAATAATATTAAATTAATTATTGAATTATTAATTGAACATTGATTATGTAATTTTCCGAACAGTCAGTTACAATATAAATATAAGTTGTATTAAACGAATAAATTCAATATTAACTTCAACATGTTTTTTATTTGAGATACCTGTCTGAATATAGCAATTACAACCGTGTGTATTGACGTTATTTATAGATACATCGTGTGATGTGACAGAATTAAATTTATAAATTTATCATGACCAGTCGAAATATATATATAGAAAAATGCAATTACCTTGTCGTTGTAATCTTGTGGCACGGGTTCAAACCCCGGCAAGGTCAATGCATTTTTTATCATTTAAAAATTAACTAATGATTCAATTAGTTCATCAAAATAAATTCATGGTGATTTAAGCAAAAACAAAAATACTATAACCTAATTAAAAAAAACTCTTATTGGAAAGTCTAAAATTTGAAATTACTTTTGCGAGAAAATGGTCTTTGTCCCAAATCAAATAGGGGCAGGTCACAAAATTTACATTTTGGAAAGTCTAAAAATTTGAAATTACTTTTACCGAAAGTGCTGCTGTCCCAAATCAAATGGGGGGGGAGGGCAGACAGGTGTCCCAAAATTGTACATGTATAATATGTGAAATCAATCAGGTATAGATACAGATCATCGTATGAATCGCATCTCCTCCCAAGACGTGGACCATCGGAATCTGATTAGTTTAACTGGTTCACCGAATAATGATTCCACATCTAGTTCAGCTTCCACCACCGGGGGCTTACTTCAACCCCCGCCAGCACCACCCCTATGGCCAACGCACGGTGACCAGGTTTGTTCTGTTCTAAATTAATGGGAGAAAATAAGTTTTTAATACAAAAAGAAACAAAAAATTTAAAAATTAATAACTCGGATCTGAACTAAAAACAAAAAATATCCGTTATTTTTTTTTAAATTGAACTGTAACGATCATTTTTTGATCTTGAAATAATTTGGTTAAATTTCTCTCCAGGATTATCGCCCTCATTCGCATGATCAAGATTATCGTGTACCAGCCGATATCGCTCAGCAGCTAACGCACCAAACGCACTAAACGCAGATAAGACAGAAAACGGTCCACTTGCTTCGGAAGACATCCAAATGTTGCAACCACCAATTTGGAGCGAAGACTGGTTCGATGGTAGATCGTTTGGTGGACCGCCCCCTTTTGCTGCTCGGCTCAAGAATGAATTTCGTGGTGGTGGTGGGTTTCGGGGACGTGGTGAACCGGGTGGATATCGTGCTCGAGGAGGTCGCGCTAATATGAGGACTAGGCCACATCGTGGATTTAACAATCGTGGCGTGCGAGCATTTCGTGGACAATTTCGTGGTGGTTATTGATTACGAAATGCATCATCTCAATGAATCAATAAAACCTAGTATGTAAATAACAATTCGTTTGTTTCTCAGAGAAACGAAATGAATTCTATTATGAAATAGACATTATATATGTTTTTTTTAAATTATTATTATTATTAAAATAAGACTGTAAATTAAATAATAGTAAAATAATTGTCCTATAGTGATTATAACAGTAGTTATAACAATTTTTTTAATGTTATTAAAATTATAAGTCTTTGTAAAAATATTCGAAACAAATCGATTTTCATTGTGTAACTTAATTTTTAATTATTGATTTCGAAATTTCAATTTATTTTTACTCTAACTATTACGATATTTTTAAAATTAAATTACATTTTCTTTGTTTAAATAAATTGAAACATCAAATATAATATATATATATATATATATATATATATATATATATATATAAATTTAATAGTTGAATAAATACACACCGAAATTAATTTGAAAATTAAATTAAAAATTGTCAAACTGCCTAATTTAATTTAATTTTCAACTATTAAATTAATACTCTGCTGACAGGCAACAAAATACTCTTACTTATATATATATATATATATATATATATATATATATATATATATATATATATATATATATATATATATATAATATCAATTTTTTGTACACTTCGTACCTGACCAAATATTAAAATTAAAATAATAATTTATCAAAAATAATCTGTGATGCTTCATTATATTGTGTACATTATTATATTCTGATTTTGATTTTACATTTTTTTCATATTTTTTACTTTAGCATTTCAAATTAATATTTGTATTTTTTAGTATATAAGATACAGTTTGTGTGTATAAAAATAACAGCTTTTCCTTATATTATTGTAGAATTTATTGTAAATATATATATATATATATATATATATTCAACATATTAATTTCTAATAAAAATAGCGTATAAATGAAATTCACAAATTTAATTTTTATCTCGGCGCCATATTTTGTACTCAGTCGGTATGTAAACTTGAAAAATGGCGGAAAATATAAATTGTAATATAAGGAAAAGCGTGCACATTATTTGATTTTATTATTTACTTTAATTTTTATTTATTTCAGATACATTTTTTTTCGACAAGTACTACACAAATGAGCAACAAAGGAATATATATAAGAATAGGTAATCATTTATTTGTTTCTTGAATTAATTAGTGAATCAATTTCCATTTGTAAAAAGTGTGTTAATAGTTTATTTTTACGTAAATTTTCGACTAGCATTTTCTAGTAAATAAATAAAACTCTCCGATGCTGTTACACCTTGCGGCGAATAATTAATTTTATAAGGCGATTTCGAGATCATATCGAAAAATATATTTTCTTTTGCACGTTGTAATTGTTTCATTAATGTTGCAATCGAATACTTTTTTTCAGCAACATTACACCATAACGTCGCTAAAGATGCATTATCTTTCAAGAATTCATTCGGATGTTTCGTTTTTTCTTGGTATTTAAAATAGTTCAATTCATCTAGAAAGTTTTTATTCGCTTTTATACAAGAACTTTAGAGGAAAAATTAATACTACCTTTTGTATATTTTGATGAACTCTGCTGATATTGTATATAATTTTTGTAACACACGCAAAAAACTGTACTTATCAATAACACTACCGATATTTCCCATAATATATTCAAATAATTATATCTAATAAAAAGTAATAATTGCTTTATATAATCCATGTCTCTTTTATGACAACAAATTTGAAATGAAATTGATAGAATGAAATTTTATTTGTTTGATACTTGATCGAAATGAAACTATGGAAATATAATTAACAGAAATCTTATTATGACAAGAAATTGATTGAATGAAATTTTATTTATTTGATTACTTGATCTAAATGAAACTACAAATATATAAAATTAACAAAAAAATTTAATTAATTGGATTTGTATTATTTGTAATTGTATTATTTTTACTGTGACATCTGGCAATGTTTTATTTACTGACTTTGGCGTGACTCTTGTCAAAACAAGTTTAACTGTTTAAAAGTAAATAACGTTTAATATTTAATACAAAATTACATTATTAATTATATGTAATATATATTTTTGTTATGAAGCTTGCATCGTTACAAACGGAAATTCTATACGAACGTTTATTTTACCAGAATTACCAAAGAGAGGTTATGTTTTGATGCAAGTTTATAGGTACACAACAAACAATGAATATTAATTGCATAATATTTGATTCTACGTCTGTTATTTATTCCACTAGATATGATCAGATATTTCGTTTTATATGGATTGAAAGGCATAGTCCGAAAACTGACATTTCATTACAAATAATCTTTTGTTCCGATTTTAGATCGAAAACTTGGACACAATCGTAGGAGCAAAAGCGTCAGACGGAAACAATTGTTCAAGTATATTTTAAGAATCGTTGACGATTCTATGAGACATTAGAAAATCAATTGAATTTCAAAGAAAATCATCAGAAAACAACCAAAGGAAGTTTGACAGATGTGTTTGATTAAGGTATGCTTCTGTAATGAAATTGATTGTATTTATTCTAACGTGAATTGTTTTAGTGAAAAAAATAATCAAAGGAAAGCTGGATTTGGAGAAAAGTAAAACAGAAATATCATTCTTAAGTGGAGACACCATCGTGAGCATTTTGAAAATAGGTAAAGTTTGGGATTTTTTTCGGATAGACAGAATAAAACATACGGTTCGTGGTTTTGTATATGTTTTTGTTAGAGCTTTATTTGGTCTACAATTTAGAAAAGTTTCAATCAAAATGGTTGGAGTGGTGTTTAACAAAACATTGGTCCGTTGTCCAGACTTTCGCGGGCAGCACTCAAACATTTTTGGTTACTCTGTCCAAAAGTAAACTAAACAAAATCTAGAATGTAGAGTAGGATTATTTTGAAATTTATAAAATTACCAAAATGCTAGATATCAAAAATATCCTAGAGATTTCAATTCTTTTTTGTTTTTAGAGAGAAAATCCAGTGAATTGAATCTATAGTTTCCAAGATATCATCTAGATAAGTGATAATAACATGGTTTCCGGAAAAACGCTTTTAAAGTTTGAGATATCTTATCTACCTGCCCTGACACAACTTTGTAAATATCGCAACTAGTTCTAATTTTGGAACACCAATTTAGTCAAGTATTCTACGTACTATAAGCTTTCAAAAAATGTAATAAAAAAATCGATTTATTAAAAATTTCATATGGGTTTATAAAACAACTATTCATCGACTATTCATCGATTTTAAACTTTCCGTAAATATATAATTAATTACTATTTATTTAAATATATTATCAACTGTCACTTTACGTTGCAAAATTATTTTTTATTTATTAATCAGCAGTATTATATTGTTGTAAATACTGTTTTGAAATAAAGTTTTTTATATTTTGTGATTTGTTATGTAGCATAAAAAAATATAATAAATAAATAATAATAATTTAATAAACAATAATAAAAAAAAATTTGAAAAAATTCAGTAATATAGAGAAAAAAATTAGCTACATAATAGCTAAGTAACTTTTTTCTCTAATTCATACTGATTTAGCAGGAAAAATTTCTGAAAATTCTCAAAAACATTTTAAAAAAAATCCTAGCGCCCAAACGGCACATGCTAGCAAATTAAAACTCGAAACAGATACCGATTTAAAATTGAAAATTCTCAAAGATACTAGTCCGAAAATTACTGATTCCGAAACCTTATGTGCCTCACTAAAAGGTACCGGAATAAAACTATACTTTGTATTTTCTTCAGTTTTAATTTTCATATTTTATTTATCTGTAGATCGTCAACATGTCGAAGATGTCGAGAAAGAAGTTGAAAATGGAATAACAGTGATTGAAGGTTATGTGAATGCTTTAAAAGCCGAAATTAAATCAAGAACACATCTGATATCTGTGTTAGCGCAAGCTGATACATTTTATAACACGGAAAGAAAAGAAGTTAAAGTCGTAGTTAGTGTAAGTACCACAAAATACTTAATCTGTTCGCTAAATTATAATTTAATTCAAAGTAAAAAACGGGCTAAAACTTTATCAGTCACCAAATGTATTTAATTCAAACTTTGCAGACTTTTTTTTAAAGGAATTTCGTTATTCCGAATTAAATTATCTGGATTTTGAACCTATTTACATAAAAAAATATCGAAAAATAACAAAATGGCGGTCATTTGAAAAAAAGTGGTTCATTTTTTCCCTTCTTTTTCTGACTAAAGCGCTCGGAAAAATCTTAAATATTATTATATTTCAATGAGAAAGGTTCAATTTCCGTAGAAATATGTGTAGAACAAAAAACCGGAAAGTTCAAGTCGATCAGTTTAATAGTTAAAAAAAAATCTTTCCGATCAGTGGAAAAAAATTGGTTTCGAGAAAAATGCGGTTAAAGTTTCGACAGTTTAACCTTAAGATTAATGTTTAGTGGTGTTTCTTCATTATAGATTAATATGAAAGTTTAAGTTAAACTTGAGACAATTTAACCCGAAAGAATCTGCCGTTTATTAATTAAACTAATAGAAATCTAGAGGTTAGGTTACTTGTGAAATATTAAAACTGATTTTGAAAATTTGCTTTAACATGTTGAAAAACTGCTGCCATATTTTGTCCATATTGTTATTTTTAATCTCTTACTTTAAAATCAATTAAATGATTTAATTTTTTTTAAACATAATCTAATTAAATTTTATTTTCTCAGTAAAATTTTGCGATTTAGAAAGATTTGTAAAGTTTCAAGTTAATACCATTTGGTGACTGTAAAGTAAAGTTTAGTCGGTTTAGTCTAAAATTACATTAGGTTATTAGTTCTGTAGTAGTATTTATTAATAATCGACATTTCGACGAACTCAACTTACTTCTTTATTTTTTTTCCTGCTGAAGACGTACGTTGAGTTCGTCGAAATGTCGATTATTAATAAATATTAATACAGAATTATAACCTAAAGCCGTTTTATTATAATTTAATTTAATATTATAAGTTCGGTTAGTACATTTGGTGATTGTAAAGTAAAGTTTAACCTAAAACTACTTTAGTTTATAGTTCTGTATTAATATTTATTAATAATCAACATTTCGACGAACTCAACTTATTTTCCTGCTGAAGACGTACGTATGGCGATGAGAAACATGTACGGAAAACTTATCAACGCGCTTTGACCAGTACGAAAGATTAGCCGCAATCGATCATTCAATCTTGGATTATGTACGAACGAGAATTCGGATCGGTTGATTCTGTAATTAGTTGCACGCAAACGTGTCACAAATTTATGAAAAAATATCATTCGCAAAATACTACTGTTGCTCAAGAACAAACAGCAGATGATCAAGAAGTGGAAGCTAAAAAGAATAAAAAACGAAAAATTAATGAAGTTGAACGCAGTAACGAATCAAAAATCAAGCAAGCGAAAATGTCGAATGATCCACAAAAAAAAAGACAAAGAAAATAGCGATCAAGATTCTGCATCGAAAAAAATTATTGAAATAAACGATGAAAAACAACAACGCAGCGTTTTTATCAGCAATCTTGATTACGGCGTCACAGAAGAAGAAATAAAACAATTCTTAGGACCAGTTGAAGAATTTCGATTAGTTCGAGATAGAAAAGGTCACAGTAAATGTTACGCTTATTGCGTCTTCGTGACAAAAGAAGAAGCAGAAAAAACCTTAAAACGCGATCGAGAATTACTAAACGGACGTCCAGTATTTGTATCCGAATGCAAAATCGATCGTATGCAACGAGAACCACAATTCAAGTATTCCACTACGCAAGAAAAACACAAACTGTTCATTAAAGGTTTGCCGTTAACAATGACACAAGAAGAAGTTGAGGAATTATTTAAAGCGTATGGAAGTTTAAAAGAAGTTCGACTAGTTACGTACAGAAATGGGCGATCAAATGGTTTGGCTTACGTTGAGTTCAACAATGAAAATGATGCAGGGAAAGCAATTATTGCAATGGATAATAAAGAGATTCGTGGATTTACTATTTCAGTGGCCATTAGTGACCCGCCGAAACGGAAAACGGAAACGCCTCTTGTTCCAGAACAAGCAAGACATTCGAAGAGTCGATTACAGATTCCTCTTGTACCTCGTGTATTACAGTCAACTTCAACGAGTTCTTCTTCGACTAAAACTGCAACAACTACAATGACTAATAAAGATTTCAGAAAGATGTTTCAAAAATAATCTGTACATTTCGATAAAATGTATTCATAAATCTGTCCTTAATTTTAAAATTTTAATTTTGTTTCGAGAAATAAATGTTTTTTTTACTAACTACTGCATTTTCTGAATTTTAAAATGAGACATTTTAATAGAATATTTAAATCTCTTATTATTATATTATTTTTATTAAATCAACTCAAAATATCAATCAGGTTCTCTAATTATGTTTTTAAAATTTTGTTAATAATTTTCAGATTGTCAGTAAACAAATTAAGAAACAAAAAAGTTTTCTATAATTACATGGTAAATTAACTTTTTATACAATCTTAAATTCAATTTTGTAATTTCATTCATGATTATTTTTTATTTTTACAAATTTGAAGTAAGATACTTGGAAACGCTTTTATAATAAACATTTTGACAATAGTCGACTTTAAGCATCGCTTTATTGGCAACAACACATAATTATACAATTAAAAATTTTAAATTGATGCTTTTTTCGTCAATTTGAAGTTAACTTTTAAAGTACCTATTTATTATGAAAACTTTTCTTGGTTTTCAGTAATTAATGTGTCAAACAGTTCTATTTATACAATAAATAATATTTTAATAGTTTTAAATTTATATATTTTTTAATAATTACATGTTATTACTAAAAAAATATATGTTGAATATTCAAATAAATCAATTTTAAAGTACTATAACTTATTAATCGAAAATATCTATTATCTCTTTACTTGAAAATTGTATTCTTAATGGAATTAAAAAAAAAAAAACAGTTTCCAGATTTTATTAATAATTTCTAATTATTCATATCTTGTACTATTAATATTTAGTCTACAACTTGTAAATTTTGATTTCCTTACAGATGTTGCAGTCCAGTTACTGATATAAGTTTTTTTTGTATTCTTGCGCAAGTTATACTATATTAAATGAAAAATGGGATGATATTATGAATGAATATTATTCGAGTTTTGTAAAGTTTATTTCTGAACTTGGTACTAACCCTGATACATTTAAACTAGAGGATTTTCAAGAAAATATTAAGAAAACTGCTGTGTTTGGTATTGGTATGTCGATGGAGGCACTACCATTCCAACTCCAGGATGACAGCGAAACTGCTGATTTAGATTCTATTCAGGTAAAAAATAAATTATATACAAATGAAAAATATATCACATAGTTGAGTTGTTAGCTTTTTTCTATAGAAATTAATGCATCACTGTATATTTTGTGTTTGAACTGATTTTGCTGATAATTAAATCGTCTGATATCGGCTTTGTCATTGTTTTGAGGTAAGATTCTTTTGTAAGTCGTAAGTCGACTTAGTGATCCACTCCAAATGCTGCAACTATTTAGTAAACACTTTAAAATATATAAGAATAAAATTTTTATAATCTTAATTAGTTTTTCGGATAAATAATGATTTGATAGCTTTATATAAAATTTACAATTACAATATTTAAATTCGTGGTGTGTTAATTTACTGACATTCTCATTTTAAATAAAATAATTTGTTTAATTATTGAAATATATCTAAATAGGGAAACGAAGCTGTACCAATAAGCACCGTTTGGAACGTCCATCCAATTAAAAATGCAGAAGGTAGACAAAGATTAGCTAATATATATATATAAACATGCTATTGATAGGGAATTTATATAAAATAATAATTATATAGAACAGATTTTATTATAAAATTTTACGATACTTATATTACATTCTACGTTTTTGTGTACTTATATATAAAACATTATTTCCTCGAATAAAAGCATCACCAAATTTATTCTTTAACTGTCCATTCACATATTCTTCGGTTTGTTCCAAGGCAATGTTCATATAGCCATCCAAACAAGCTAGTACACCTATAACGATATATAACAATAAAATATTTTATTTTTAAAGATATTTTAATTATTTCTAACCTATGTAATCAACTCCGCTATTCAGTTTGACAACCACTGGTCTTCCATGTATTTGTATTTGTTGTAATGGGTGATTCATTTAGAGGTACTTTTTTCAAAAATAAAAACAAATAGAAAAATTCGATTTTATCGGGTAATCTTTATTATCATACAAAAGAACCGTTCTTTACATTTATTTTTTAAAGATTATTTCTTTCAAATGTTGGCCGTAACTGTGGCTAATATACTCCATTCGGAAGTTCCAATTTTCGATGACACGTTCGATCATTTTGAGCGGTATTTGGCGAATGACGCGAGTAATGTTGGCTTCTAATTCCTCAATCGTAGCCGGCTTATCCCTGTAGACTTTGGACTTTACGTAGCCCCAAAGGAAAAAGTCTAGAGGTGTGATATCACACGATCTAGACGGCCAATTCACCTGTCTGAAGCGTGAAATTAACTTTTCACCGAATTGTTCTCGCAATAAAGCAATAAAGAAAGGTCGACCGGCATCAGTTTTTGCACGAGTTGAATTTTGTATGCTTTTAAACCAAGATCTTTACGTAAAATACGCCAAGTTGTTGCATATGACAAGCCAAGTTGTTGAGAACGGCGCCGAATTGATTCATCACGTTTAACGGGGACACTCTCAGCTACTGCCGCTATACTTTTTTCACTATGTGCTGGATGTGGTCTATTTGGTCGCGTATTATCCAATAATGAAAATTGGGTTTCAAATTTTTCGATGGCACGACGAATTGTGCGTTTAGTAGGCCGATTATGTGGACCATAAGTTGCTCTAAGCGCTCGAAACACATTCTTCGTAGAACGTTGATTTTCGTAATACAGCTAAATAATTTGTAGACGCTGTGCCGGGCTAAGTCTTTCCATAATGAAATGTCAAACAATACTGAACAATAATACAATGACAGGTTGACACGACTCGCGCGTCAACTGTCATAAAATCAGCTGTGAAAAAAGTACCTCAAAATGAATCACCCATTATAAATCATAGATAAGGAAGTATTTATTTATTTATTTTATTATAATATTTCAAATTTATTTATTTTTTTTATATATTTTACAATTAAAATAATTAAATTTATTTAATTTCTATACCCTCAACACCAGCTATTATGTATTTTAAAACTAAAAAATAGCGAAAATAGAGTTGATTTTTCTTAGGATAGGTAACTTATAAAAACTTTTTTAGTTCAAAAATAATAGTTTATACTTGGTCCACTTTGTGGCGCTAATGTCGCCATTTTTGCATAGGCCGTATGTAAAGGTACAATTTTTGTATTTATCGAAACATACGTTATGATTATTATGAAAGTTGAAAGAATATATTTGAAAGTTTATGCCGCCGTGAGTAATTATAATATTATGTATTGAAATCTGATTTTTACTGTTGTAACGTATTAGAATGAGAGTATATCCGAGTATATTAAATATAAGCATAGAATAATTATTAACTGAAAATGAAAAAACTTTTATCACCTAGACCTGGGATCGAACCAGGGTCCTTCCACTTGCCGGGCGGAGACTCTACCGATTGAGCTATCTAGTTACAGTTTTCATTATTTCTAGAATAATTATTTTATATAAAAACACTTTTACTGTTGTTTATTTAATTAATTTCTATTCGTAAATTATTTTAAAATTGTGATTAATTATTTTACTTTCAATTCATACAATGATGAAACAATTAGAAGTTACAAAATAAAATGTTTAATTTTAATAGAAAAAGTTAAATTTGAAAAGTTAAATGTTTTAATTTATTTAAAGTTCTACAATTTGCTTTATAAACTTTATTTTATAAAATTCTTCAAAGTTTCGGTGAGTTTAGACGAAATAGCTAATTTTTTTTCGAATATCCTGACATTTTATTAAATAATAATAATAATTACAAACCACACAAGAAATTAATAACAAAACATATACTTTATTAAACAACAAAATGAGATAAAATTTTAAGCGAAACAGAAGATAGAAAGAAAAGAGAAGAAACTTTAAATTGTCTCATTCTGTAAATAATTTTTGACCCTTTTAAGTAATTAATTTCGAAATATTTTACCTTCTGCCGGCGGCAAACTGTCTTCATGCATGCTACCTGACATATCTGTATTGGGCGCGTTGGGTAATTGACCCCAAGCCCAACTTTGACCCGTTGGCTGTTCATTTTCTTCTTTACGTTGCGACACTTCAAATTCGGTATCAGATTGAACGGGAGTATTTGGACGACTATTACGTTCACTATAAATAAGAAAATAATAATAAAATCGTTAATTATGCAAATAAATATTACTATGTATTAATTTATTTAAAAGTGATAGTATATAAGAGTACAATAAATAGGTATATATTTTTTTCTTTACAGTAATTTCACTTTCTAAAATGAAATACTATTTTGCATATATTATTTGATGTAATTTTACATTAAATATTTTATATCCTATGTAATTTCAAACGCGGAACATAAAAATTTAACATTGTAAATTTTAAAATTTAAGTTATGTAATGCAAACGTGTTATTTCAGTACTTGTAACTTTAGTAACAAGTAACTTTAGTAAAATGTAAGAATATATATATATATATATATATATATATATATATATATATAATATTGATTAAGACAAAAGAAAATGAATATTGCGATTGTAAATTATTTTACATGTACTTATGTTATAGTCATTCAATAATGTTTTTAAATTTTATTTAAAACGATAAAATAAAAATTAATACTTCAAATGTTTCTAAATAATATTTAAAAACTGATATTTTATTAATATAATTATTTGTTTTATTTTATGATATCAACGATCTCGTTTGCTTTTATTATAATTTCAAAATGTACAAAGCAAAATTAACGCGTAAAATATATTTTATTCATAATAAAACATTAATGAACTACATGAATATATATATATATATATATATATATATATATATATATATATATATATATAAGTATGCTCTTTGTCAAAATGATAAAAATGTGAAAAATGTTACCTGTTGGCAGTTAATTCAGTATCACTAAAGAAGAGAAAATCTGGATCACGTCCAATCATTCTGCTGTTCATTGTTGAGTCAGATCCAGAAATTAACTTATGTTCCGATTGGCTACTGCCCAACGAGCTCTTATCAGTAGTTGAATCACTAATTTTCATATCAGCCATTTCTTGATTCTGACTGTCCGAAATATCTGTAATACTCGATTTCTTCTGCGAGTTCTTCTTCTTAATCATCGACTTTTTCCTTCGGCGTTTCTTGCTACTATTATTTTTCGTCTCCGTTTCCGATTTCTGTTCTGGTTCTTCAACTTTTGGAATGTCCAATCTTTTCGGAATGACTGGTTTTTCTTCAACAATTGGCATTTCTTTGGGCGTCTGTTCCGTCTCCAAACTATCCATTTTGAAAATCGTTTCGGATAGTTCGCTGTCTTGATTGAAATCTTCATCGCTTTGCTTGTTTGCGCTGATCGAATCCGCACGCGATATCGATAAATCTTCATTCGAATGCTCGTCAAGCTCGATATTACCTAGTCCCAATTGTCGTGCGACAAATTCTCTCTTTTTCAACGAATAATCTTGATCGTGACTATCCGTATATCTACGTTTATTGTAATCGTTTACTTGATTTTCTAACAACGACGATACGTTATCATTATTATAACTTAAATCTATACTTTTACGTCTTGGTTTATCTTCGGTATATAATTTTTCGAATTCAGATACTGGAATAGGCGATGTCGCTAAATGATCCGGAATTTGTTCGAATTCGGGACCAAGAACTTCCTCGACGAAAAATGCTTCGCCACTATCGCCTAATTTCATATGAATATCTTGCGGTTCGCCATTTATTTCAATGTCAAAATACCTACAATTAAAATTGAACTTATATCAATATCTAATCAAATAAATCACATACATACTTATGTACGTCACACTTATTTTTGTTATACTATTTTAGCTTATATTAGATAAATACTTTTTTTAGTAACTTTGGCCCGATTCTCAGTTCACTTTCTAATAAAAAATATTTTTATCATTAATTTAAAAAATTTAACAAATTTCAAAAATGTCTCTGATTTTCTGCTTTTAATATATTCTGATATTTTAAAATTTAAACTAATCACTTAGAAGAAATTTTATGTAATGGTAAAAGAATTTTTGACACAAAATCTTTTTTCAAAAGGTTAAAAGTTAAATATATCTTTGCAATATAAAATGTGTAAAATTAAAATCAATTATATAAATTGAATATACAAAAATAACATACTATGAATTTTCAAATATTAAATTCTACAAAATAATTGAAATATTTTATGATTCTCACTGTCATTTTGTGACTGACACATCAAAAGTAATAATAAAATAAAATTTTATTTTGAAATTTTATCTCCCTATTCAACTAATTACAGGCTCAAAAAGTTAAATTCTAATATTATTTATTTATTACAAAGTTTAAAATATGTAAATTTTGAAAAAAATAAATAAATTTCAGATATAAAAGTTAAATTTTTTAAAATTTATTTTCTATATATTGGTCAATAAATAATAAGAAAAAATAATAAACAAATAATTTTCTATATATAAAAAAAAATAATCAAACCTTGATATGCCTAACTGTCTAATCAGCGAAAGAAATTAAAATAAAAACAAAACAGTTGAAAACACTTACTACTTTCTCTCTGCTCCGAAAAACGCCCAATTTACCAAATCGTACATGAAATGGCGAGCAGGTAAATGTACCATCAGCCTGCTCCACAACGACCACATCTATAGCACCCGTCAATGTAGCTCCATTGATTTCATTGTAAAATTCGCGAAAATTTGATACAATTCTTCCAATATAGTTCATAGAATTTATTTTGATAGGGATTTATTCGCTCGCGCGCACACACACACACACGCACACTCACTGGCCGTAACAAAACTAAATATGAATCACAAATCCCAACACCTTTGTTCCGATTTATCAAATTGTTAGGTTGGGTTATCACGATGTTCAAATTCTAAAGTTTAACAATGTACTGGCCAATTTCTATTTATTACATTCACGTCTGGAGATAATTACAATATCACTCCATATATGTATTATTATTACATCGTGTGTTATCATTCACACGCAATGAACAACATAAGTCATCTGATGTTTTCAATCCAATGATACTGCAATTTTCTGATTGTTGTGTGATTTACATACGCCGTTATACGACCTGTAATAAATAAACACTATTAGGAAATATAACATGCGTAATAAAAATATATAATGGCTACATTTGTTTTTATTTATTATTTCGTTTGTTTATTATTACATAACATATTACATCAATATTATTTTGATTAGTTTATCTCAATTTAAAGCAGTTTTTTAAAAACAGGCATTTTATGATAAAATTTCAAATACAAATCTAAGTATATATAAGAAATTTTCCATTTTCGTTCTGTAAACAATAAAAATCAATAATGTACAGGGTGGGCAAATTTGGACGTTTTTATAGGGGAACACGGAAACTATAAGAGATATGAAAAAATGGACCGCGCATCCTCGATCCCTTTTTTTTGAGAGAAACTCAATTATGAAAACAAAAATTAGCTATCGTCTTTTGTTTTCGAGTTATGGCGAAAAGTTCGCTTTTTCCGTATTTTGATAAATGGCGATATCTCGATGGTTTTTTAAATTAGGCGAAAATAATTTTCACATTCTTAAGGCACTTTTTTTTAGTAGAATGAAATGGTCTTAACGGATATTATAAATCTCCGTTAATTCTCGGGTTATAAAATAAAGTTGTTTTTTTTTTAAATACAAGTCATAGTCGGCTCTAACTTAGTTAAATCGAGAATTTTTTGCTCTTTTCAATGATATACAGTGTGTTGACCGCGACCCCGGAACATAGGACTTTAACATGTAATTTCGAGAAATTGCGATATACTACTTTCTCGAGTAAAATTCGAAGAAATACTTAGAATACTTTTCGATAGGGCATAATAAGTTCTATAATTTGTTTTTAGTTTTAATTTGCTAGCATGTGCCGTGTGGGCTCTAGAATTTTTTTCTGATTTTTTGGTTTTTATTTTTTTTCTCAAAGACTATGAGGTGCAGGAAAATAAGCATGACATGAAAAAATGTGGAATAATGAGTAGTATAATTTGGTAAACAAACCATTATTCTAGGTTGCATCGTTTAGTAGAAAAAAAATAAAAACTGAATTTTTGAAAATCTCTCAAGGGGGTACCCTGGTTTGTTCACCAAATTTGTTTGTTCACCAAATTATAGTACTCATTATTCCTCATTTTTCCATGTCATGTTTATTTTCCTACACCTCATAGTTTTTGAGAAAAAAAATAAAAATCAAAAAATCCAAAAAAAATTCTAGAGCCCACACGGCACATGCTAGCAAATTAAAACTAAAACCAAATTATAG